>NW_004624739.1:28530327-28553827 GCF_000247695.1 Heterocephalus glaber | reverse complement strand
AGAGTTATGCAGAAGAAAAAGTCCTGATGTGCTACTGCACAGTATGTGACCATGTATATCAATGGCGAACTGTTTATTTCAAAAAGCTAGAAGAAAGTTTTCGAGCATTTTCTCCATAACGAAATTGATGAGTGTTTGAGGAGATAGGCAAATTTAACTGATTCAAACATTGCACAATATGTATATGTATCCAACACTACATGGTATCCCATTAATAGGTACAAGTTTGTGTTCTCTTTAAAAAGAGTAATTGAAGCACAAGGTCCTGAGTTCAATACCCAGGACCAAGAAAAAGAAAAAGAAAAGGAAATTGAATAAAAGGACAATATTTAAATGACCACAGTTGCTAAGAAAGAAGAGAAAGGTACAAATGCTGTAAATGTGCATCTTCATTAGGAACTAAATAATATTTAAGGCAATGAAAAATCGAGATGTTGATCGTAAGGATATAATGCCCAGATATAAGAATGGAAACAAAGGTTATTGTCTCCATAGAGTCAAGATGGTGGGGGAGAGAAGAAGCAGAAATTATTTGGATAAGGCATTACTGATTCCTGTGCACGTATTTCATTAATAAAAACATTGCTAAGTTCCCCAAGCTAGGGAACAGTATACTTGTATTTCCCACTGTTCAGGCAAACTTTGAAGGCAGACACTGCCTCATTCAATGTAATGCAAAGAAAACAAGCGGAAATTTGAGACAAATGAATGACTGGGTTCAGTACTAAATACTGCAAGTCTATAGCCACCATGATTTTCAAAATGAAATAATGTTAACCTGAGAATTTAAACAAATTCAATAGTTTGCAAATATTGTTTTTCCCCTAATGGAGAGTGTCCAGAATGCCAGATTTCATGATGCTGTTCACCATTGTTCAGTCTGTTACTCAGGTGTGCAGTTGGGGCCATCAGTGCCCCGGACACCTCCCTGTGTCCTCAATGGCAGCAAACAAAACAAGACAGCTTTTAGTTGATCTGCATTTAATTGGCTATTTGCTGTTTTGCTTCTTTTTCTTGCTATGAAGATCCACTAATACTTTTCCCTCTTACAGGCAGAGAATAGGTAAGAAAGAAAAAGGGGGAATTTTACAAGTGAATCGAGTACTTTAGCCTCATTTTCTGACAAAATGATTGAAAGGAATGAATGCATATGAAGGAAGCTAGTTCAAAATGTTAAAAACTGGATGTATTTCATCATGAATCCCAATATACCTAACACCTAAGCCTACAAAGACTGAATGAGCCTGAACATTGATAAATGTATATGTTTTTGATAGTTTATTTCATATTAAATTGTATAACCATTTTCAAGATTTGAGAAATAATTTCATTTTAACCACTTATATTCAGAATAAAATGGTGTATGACATCACTGTCTCGGAGAACAGCAAATAGTGGGGGTTTTGCACAATAGTCCTTGTATGCCAATCAAGACCATAGGATTCCTGGGACACTCTGAATTCAGTAGGATAAGTAAGTGTAGCTCACTGCATAGAGTATATTTAGAGATTTTTGCGACAAGGCATTTTAAAACAGTTTTATTCACAGATAATTGAAAAACTAAAACTTGCATGTATGTTAAATGTACAATTTGATAAATTTTTACAAATAACTGTATGTTTTGTTTATTTTGCATGTTTAACTCCTTCGGGCAAGAGGAGATTCCAATTGTTCTCATGGTCTTTTGGTTGGAAATAAAAATTTCATAGGTATTTTTAAAATGACTTTCAAAATATTTTGTTTGCATTTTCCTTTTCTTCCTTGACTTACAGAAGGGAAGGACTGAGTTTATGTCTTATAATAATAGGTGGTAATCACACACTAATAGATAAAAGCAAAAATGAATCTCTTCAAAGATCATGAGATGTCCTTTGGTGACTGACTGCTGTACCAGTCAGTACCCGCTAACTGTTTTCCTAAGCAGAAAATGAATTATACTCTTAAGGAAAGATAATTACTGAAAAATAAATGGGTCCCAAACATCCCAACACACAGAGCTGATAAATATTTGAGAAAGTAACATATTAATCACCTGGATTTCATCATACTACACCCTGTACACAGTTACAGCTATTGTGGGTCAGTTAAAACAGGATGAAAACAAGAACAAAACCGAGATCAACAGCTCTACTCATGACAAATTACTATAACTGCTCTTGGTGCTAACTCTAAATAACCCCAGAAGTGAACTCATTCTTGGTTCTAGTGGCCGATTAATGACTGAAACAATCGAGGAGTCAATACCAAGAAAATCCTAGTTGTCACTTTCCTGTCAAATATGAAGAATTCAAACAGAACATATGCAGTAATGGAAATGTCTTCTCACAAACTTTTGCCCATATCAATGGAGTTGTCCACCATCACCAAAGTCATGTCAGGTAGAGAAAAATTTTCCCCATAAAATATTCTTTTCTAAAATATTTGATACTTAAGCCTTGTTTCAGAATGATGAAGAAAATAGCAGAATGTAAAAAAAAAAAAAGAGAGAAATGGATGAGAATTGATTAGAATGTGCTAGATGAATTAAACCAAAAGAGAAAACTGACCAAAAACTTGTATTATTAGGTTATTCCTTCAATATGTGGAATATAATTTCCTGACTTTTAAAACATCGATAGTATTTAGTGAAAGGTACCTCTACGTTTATTTCACTAGCATCATTATAACATCCTATATTTGCAAAGTATTTTCAGAAAATATTTTCTGGTTTTTATTCTAGGTGTATTGTCACACTGGTTGCATAAAATAATAAAATAAAATAATAAAAAATACAATATGGAAAGAATTCAATTTCCTTGGTTTTGTTTTTGATTTTTAAAAATTCTAGCTGACTCTTTGGATAATGATAGGAAACATAAATAAAGTATAGATAACATGAACTTGAAGGCACTGTGCCCGGCAACTAATATGAACATGGATACAAATCATCTCTCCTCTCAAAAGCTAATGTTATGCTCATTCAGGTACCAGTGTACCGCACTTGTAAGCAAAATTACATGAAATTGGCAAATGTATCCAGTTGCATTTGGTTATTTTTTAAAACATTACAAAAGGCACACTCATTGTCAACCTCTTCATTGAACAAGTACACAGTTCTTAATGTTCATGAATCTCAGAATCCCCAAATCTAAGAGATCAATTTGCAACATGAAAGTATAAAGGTTATGATAATTATGGGAGCAGAATATGCATTTGTTAATGAACGTACTTAAATACATTATTTGATGGGGTGCTTGCACACTAGAAGGGAAAAATGACACAAAAGAATAAAATATATGCTCACATTTTTTTATTGACATGCTTAGTGTATGTTTCTGCTAGATGGACATTACAACTCTCATGACTTTCAAGGAAGTAGAGGCGAACCTGTGATACTGTTAGGATTCCTTCCACAACACAGTGGGTCAGCCAGGCTGAATATCATCCTGTCAAAAGTCATTCCCTCCAGGAATGCTGAACTCTGGGTGGCTGAACT
Source organism: Heterocephalus glaber (assembly GCF_000247695.1). Next base: position 28,550,352 of record NW_004624739.1, on the reverse strand, counting down.
CAGGAAAACCCTGACCCACAGACTTCTGAATGAATGCATTGCTCTGGGCTCTCTAAAAATAAAGACTTTGAAAGAAGTTTTTCCTTTTATATGTTTAAGCCTACAAAGGCTTCTAAAGCTTTGGTCTGGTCTTTTCCTGAGATGCCTTCAAGTGATCTTTTTCTTGTCCCAGTGCAAAGAAATTGACTTCATTTTAATGCAATGGTTTTTGAGTTATCAAGTTCTCCTTGGCCTCAACTTTACAAGTCCTTCCTTTCTGGGGAAACTGCAGACTTTTCAGATCTTGCGGATCTTTTTCCTCTCTGGTTTTTACTATAAATCTGTGTGAAAGCAGCCTGAATTCCTCATGCCACAGCCTGAACACTGGACTGCTCTGGAATTTCCTCTACCAGATTAATTAGTTCACCTTCTTTAATCTCAGTTTCCTGCAAAATCTCAGAACATGTGGAAAGTAGAAAAATTTTCTGCCAGGGTGTAACACACATACCCTCCAGTCCAACTACCAATGGATTTCTCCTTCCCAACAGAAACCACTTGAGCCTGGCCTTTGCCTGTATTCCTATCAACATTCTGGTCTCCTGAACTCTGACCAGAATTACTAGTGGAGCTCAGCTAACAGCGTTCTGGGGCTTCTCCAAATGTTTCTAACTTTCTTCTGCAAATCAGTTATAAAGCTTCTAAACCACAGGTCAGGTATATTCACAGCAGTGACCCCACTCTGAGTACCAAAATTCTATTGCTTAGGATCCTTTACAGGAATGTATAATTGTGAAATTATGCAAGGGCATTTATTAGGCAGGCTCACAGGATCAGCAATGGACAGTCCACATTGGCCATGTGCAGGCTCAGAGGTAGAAGAATCCACAGTGGCTCTGTGTACACCGGAGAGTGGAGGATCCAGAGGCTCCCCTGCCCCAGGAGACATCACTACAGCACAGGAGGGGTTCAGGACACAGCACTGGTTCAAGCACAAAGGCCTGGAAGGTCACTGGAGAGTTGCTGGAGGAAGTTTGCGATTGAAGTCTGGAGAAACTGGAGAACCAGAGACCAACATCCAGCCACCAGGGTAAAAGGATGCACCTGCTGAAGAAGAACTGGAGCCCTTCCAAATGGGCACACCAGCTTCTTACCATTTTTTATTCCACGCGGGTTACAAGCCAGTTGGAAAGTGCCCCACACTGCCTTTCCCTCTTGGTTTGTTGGTCCACTTTCAGTCATCCACTGACACACACAGAACTACTAGTCTGCTAGGCATTTCTGACTCCAGGTAGGTTGGCATGTCACAATTACTGACTCTCCAAAGACACACACAGACATGGAAGGTGAATTAGAAGTGGAAATTACGAAGTCTCCATCAGCTACGCGAGAATAGTTCCACAGCACAAGCCAGCACTGGTCACTCAGCAGATGTTTCAGAGACATCAAATCTTGTCTCTTCCTTCTGCTTCCTAAATGTAGCTGTTATCATTATCACAAGCACTGAGTAGTGAGCTCGGTGGTCCCAACAAGGTCTCACCTGGTGCAGTGCTGCTTGGTATACCTGGGTATGGCTGCTACAGGTGAGATGCCCTTCTTCAGTGATTCCACTGGAAAACAACTGTCCATTTTCCAAAAATGAAAATCTAGATGATCATAAGATAAGATAGCAAACTATAAAGGAATGTTGTGACCATAAAGCTTAAGAGGACACTACCCAAATTGAAGCATTTTTTTTGGTCAGACTCAATTGTTTGCTTTTTAAATTCATACAGGAAATGAAAAGAACTTAAAATATCTAAAGACTGATGAATGTATAAAGAATATGTGGGGTTTTTATACAATGGAGTACTAATCATCCAGAAAGAAGTGTAAGCTTGAGTCATTTCTAGCTAAATGGATGCACCTTAAAACCATAGTCTTAAGTGACATAAATTTGACACACATTTAAATACCACATTGTTTCTCTAGTGTGAGAAACTGAAAGTGTAAATAAGAACCAAAATGTAAAATAGATATTGGGAAATGGGGAGAAAATGTTTAAATTAGGAGGGGAACCAGAGAGTGGGGAGATGGAAATGAAGGAAGGGACGAGAAAACAGAGAGTAGAAGTAAAAAATGGAAACAAAGTTTTGTAAATAAGAGTGGCAGAGGGGTTGAAGGGAAGGGTGGATGGGAAAAAGGAAAAAGCAAGATCTGTCATGTACAGGTAGAAATTTGTTGTCATGAATATTATCATTAGGTCTATCTGAAGTGTACCAATAAAATTTAAAAATAAAAAATTAAATTAAAGTAAATTCATAAAAGTTCTAACTTCTGTGGGAGAATAGAGGAAGACATAGATCATATGGAGATAGATCAACTCCCAAAGGGGAAAGAAAGCTTAAATTTGTCATAGTCTAAGGGTCAATTTCAGACAGCTGTGGCCTAGGACATAGAATTCAGTGTTCAGTTATAAAATCCCACTAGCTGAGTGCACAAAAATCCAACCTTTCTTTAATTCTCCACCAAATACAGCCCAGTCTCGATTCATTGAAAAGCAAAACAAATGCTGCAGCTTGACATTTCATAGTTATTTCCAGTTAGAAAATAAATTCTATTAAGCAATTTCTCAGCCCAGACAACTAATTGAATGATCCAGTCTGATTTAAATCTCTGTGCAATGTTAAGTCATTGTCTCCATCTGTCTGCCTCCAAACTCGGTGTCTAAATTCCCGGGAGAATTCAGGAATGTCCCAGGGGCAGCGAAGGAAGCCTCACACATTCCCTTTTTTCCATGGTGCTGGTGCCTCTCTCGTGGACCACCGGAGAATAATGATATTTTAAATTCACTCTCATTGACCCAGAAATGTTCTTAGGTAGATTTAATCTATTAACAAAACAAAAAAATCCACTGTCAACATGCAAGCACAAGTAAGTTCAGTTTGGGTTGAGTTTTTTTGTTGTTTTGTTTTTGTTTTTGTCATAACAGCAAAGCAAATGAAAATTCAAAATTCCATAAATAGGAAACAAGAGAATCTAATAAAACATTCAAAGGAATCACATAGACCTACAGCTGCTGGTAATGTTGTCAGGAAGACAGAAGCATTATGAGTTTTGTGTAAAACTGGGAATGAATTTATTACTCATTTCTGAAGAAGTATCCAAAGTACTCAGGACTTAGAGGGAAGGTCACTTCTTTTCCTTACCTAACTTAATAGTGAAAAAAAGGGAAACGCACAGAAGAAAAAATAATTACACAGTGGATCATGACTTTTGCTTCATACTTCACAACACATTTTAATTATTTTTACCTATGTCTCTCCATCACCGATCTGATCTTTCTGTATTCATTTTTATATGAATCATTTACCTTCCTTTTTATTTGTATATGCTATTTTCTTCTATTGATTTTTTAAATAAAAATACAAGATTTGCCTTTTATGTTTTGTTTTAACAGACTTAAGAGTAAAGAGCATTTTAAGCAACAAAGTATAGTTTTAATTCAGTCTCAATTCCTGCTGGCTTTGCTCCACAATGTCATTATTTTCTGTTTTTCAAAATGTTGGTCTTATTCAGTGTTATGTGTCATGACCATCTTTGCCATTACATTGCGAAATTCTGAACAGCTCAAAAGATTGTGAAAGGAACGACCATCACAATGATTATAATGGAAAGAACATGAAAATGTCATAACCCTGTTAATGATTCCGTGTCATTTATTGATAAAGCAATCCATTTATAAAAAAATATATATATATTTTAGTTTCTTATGGTAAAGTTGGAGAAAGTTTTCATGTGCTAAGCTTTCATGATGTGTTTCCACATTGAGCAGTGTTGAACATATTGAGGTTTTTCCCTTGTCTTTTAAATGGCACTCCTTCATTTCTAGAATGAGTTTGAAAGTAACCAGGCAGACACTTTGCAGCCAAAGCGAAAATTAGACTCCAGAAACCAGAAAAGACTCTTAAACACCATGCACTCTTTTATCAGCTAATAGGTGCAATACAAACACATTTTTTAAAGTAAGCTCGATAGTTATGATTCCTGACTGAATTTCCAGTCTCTTGCCTTCCTCTTTCTTTGCTAGGGTCCCACTTCCCTCTTTCTTTGCCTTCTTTCCTGTAGACATTTTTGGAATGGCCACGGTGATAAAATCTGGGGAGGGAGATGAGCATGAAGGAGTAGAATTCTAACTTCATTTAGGTATAACAGATTTATAGTATATCTCAGAATTTATCATTCTGGGTAAATTTTCCTAAGTGTGTAAGACTTTTTTACGTGTAGACTCATGTCTTTTGTTTTCGAAAATATCTTCTTGGATTATAGTTTTAATATTATTTCTGTTTCTGTTGCCTGCCTTGCAAGCTCAAGGTCCCGAGTTCAATCACGGGTACAAAAAATTGATTATTTCTGCTTCATTGTTTTGTTTGTCTTTTAAAAAGTGCCTCTAATTATTTTTCCTTTTCTGATGATTTTTTGCACTTTTTTTTCATTTTTCTCTGAGTAGCTATAGTATTCTTGTACTTTCGTACATATTCTTGTACTTGTCTTCCACTATCTGTACTCCGTTAAGTACCAGAAAATTTAGTTTGTGTTACTGAGATGATTTTTCTTATTCTTCAATTTCATTCCTGAAGTCAGTCAACTCTGACTTCTCATTTTCCTATTTTTGATTTGTGTTTTTGGTTTTCCAATTGATGCTGTTTTTTCACACCATGATCTTTAATTTAGGTTTAAACTGCATTATTTTGAAATTCTTAAAAGTATGTTTGATGGAGGGTGAAATAATATCCTCAGTTGAAAAATTTTAATGACCACTTTTGATCTTTCTACCGTATAATAAATGTGTATGAAAGCTTCCTGGTTTTTTCTATTCTTGTTAATGTTTTTGGCATTTTCTTCAACAGCAATAACAATGATTCCATGAAGGGGGCGATAGTGTGTGTGGATGACTGGTTTTCTGGAAAAGAATGGCATCTTCTATAGTACAGTGAAGAGTAGTTTCTACAGTAAAACAAAGTGTGCCCTCCTTTTTCTGGAGGAAATAATTTTGGTTGTCATTCTATGATATCTCTCGGGTTTCTAGAACTCTTAAGTTCCACTCATTTCTCCTTATTTCCTTTCTCCATGAAGTCCCAAAGAAGAGCGTTCCATTCATATTCAAGTCACATCCTCTCCCCAAGGTGGCGCCTCTGGGCTCCATTTTCATCTCTCAGGCTCCCCTTCTCTGCTCTGGGTCACCGCTGCTCAGTCCTGGGGTTGGGTCTTTTTTTGCTCAGGTTGGAGCTTGCATTGGTGTTTTCTGTTCTTCCCTGAAGGAACCTGGGTGTGCTCTTTTCCTCTTTGTAGTCAGGGGCAGCCTGTGCTGTTCTGGAATAGGCCCTGTTTCTTTCCCTGCGTGCATGAAAAAAAAGTGATTGTACTCTGTGTCTCCTACTTATGTTACTCTACTGTGTCCTTGAATTATGCATAGGTTGTTTTATTTCCTTATTGGCATTACTAGTTTTGGGAGGAGGTATGGAGATATTTGCTTTCAAGGAGGCATTATTATCCTACAGGACATTTCCAGTCTGATTTACTGAATTTTGAGCAATGGAGGTCTAGACTCCTCAACATTACTAAGCCTACTTATACTGACCTCTGTGATCTTGAAGAAGAGATGGCAATAGTGTGTGTGTGTGTGTGTGTGTGTGTGTGTGTGTGTGTGTGGACCCTGGTAACAAAAGAGCTTTCAGCACTCAACAGCTACTAGTTACCATGACACTTAGCCACTTGGCCAGGTCCACTTCCAGCAGAGCCTGTGCATGCCTGAGCCTCTCTGGAGGAGAACCACAAAAGCACCAGCTCCATCTCTTCACATCTCAGGAAAAACAGCAATCGGCAGATAGACCGAAGTCCATGATTCAAAGACAAGTGTTAGAGGTTTAGTAACAACCATGATGCTGCTGACAAGGGAACCAAGAAGAACCTCTTCCTCTAAAATGAGGTTTTTGATTATTGAAAAATGTGGCACTGGGCATGCTATGAGCTTCAGTTGGGAAAAAGCCACTCTTTAGAGAAAACTCAACCCGAGATGAGAAATTATAGGAATTGGTCTCATGAGAGCTTTTCACATCTGTCTTTTAAAACAGAAAGGGCTGTTGAAAACACTGCACAGGGGCAGAGGAAATCATCCTTGATATGAGGGCAGGACAGCCCTGCGTAGGGAGTTCGTGAGGTAAATTCTAGAACAGACAACGGAGCCCGGCGTTCTCCCAGCCCAGGCAGTCCCTCCAGGCTTCGTTCAGAAGCCAAGTTACCAGGCTGGATGAGTGACTGGGGTGGGCAGTGTTAGTGTCCTATAACTACAACAGAATATCGGAGACAACTGACTTATAGAGAAAAGACTATCTTTTTATAATTTTTAGAGTGTTTCGTCTATGATCAAATGGCCTACCTTTGGGACTCTTGTGAGATGGCACATCATGGAGCAAACCACTAACTTCCTGAGCCGGAAGCAGCAAGGAAGAGCAAGAGGCCAGGGGCCCCATCCTTCTTGAGACAGGTCCCTGGTGACCCTAGTCTCCATACCACACCATTACTGGGGGACTTTGGTCAGGGCCACTGGTGAGCACAGCAATCAAATAGGGCCCTGGCTTCTGAGGTACAACTCTACGGGGCCAAGTGCTTTTGGAAGCAAGGGACAAAGTAGGGCAGGACAAGAACATTTGCTTTACAAAACAAAAGTAAAAGGGTGACCGTGCTGCTATCCCTTTGCCTCTAAATCAAGACTCAATGTAGGACTGACACCCTTAACCCAGGCCAATATGTTACACATTTAGGTTCCACACTACCATTTTGGACATTTATAAATGTTCTTTTTCATTAGCCGATGTTTGCAGTATGCAATGTTTATATTCCTTATTGTTATTTAATTTAATAAATATAAATCTTTGTAAAAATAGCTTGTTAATTTTAAAACAACATAGATGCTCATGTATGTACTACAAGTTGTTTCATCCTGAAGATGAGAACTTACTCTTGAATACAGAGTCCTTCCGCTTGGCTATGCCTGTCCCACAACTGCTTCAGACACATAAGCACTTTAAGAATCAGCTGATAGGGCCGCTGATGTAGCTCAGTGGCATCACACCTGCCTTGCAAGTGCAAGGTCCTGAGTTCGATCCCTGGTACAAAAAAAAAAAAAATCAACCGATAGATTTTTATCTTTAACAAATGATTAACCTTTTTAATTTCCAAAAATTGATGCTAATGATGTTTAAAGTTTGTTTCTACACTCAAATATTAAATGACATAAAACACAGTTAAAAACAAAATGGGAAATTGAACATGTTATATGCTTCATAAGCAGTAATTTTTAATTAGCTGTTTCCATACTCCATGAGAATTCCTTTAAAAATCACTGAAATGATTTTGATATCAAAATAACAAAGTGATCCTGAGTTCATAATTACATTCTCTGCTTGAAAATGGTCAGAGTACATTTTGAAATATGACAGAATTATATTGCTATGGACACAAGTTATTAAGTGAAGTCCATTACGTGAAGATATTTAAACTTTCATACTCTGGTATGTTATAGTTTCACTAAAGTCAATATAAAATGAGAATAGAGAAAGAAATAAAGTGTTAATTTTCATTTTGATTCAAAATGTGTCTGAAACTTAATATCTGAATAATACTAGAGATATCCACAACCTCAATTTCAAGAGACAGCGTGCAGAGGGAGAATTCAATTGTACCATAGAGATTTCATTCAATCAAGAGAACAATGAAGCAAAAATGCTCTTCAGGAAAATGTCAAAGTGCTTATTGACCAGTAGGATAGAAACTACTAAATAGAATTTTAGACCTGTGTGGCTTGGCAGTCTCTTTATAAGAAGCACGTCTAGGACTGCAAGAAATGGAAATGGAAGTAATGGCATCATGTTAGTGTCATGTAAATTAATCATTGCTGAGGAAGAAAACACTGAAATATTTTCATCAAGTCAAATTTGACAAATTTTAATCAAGTCAAACGTCTAACTCCATTAGGTTTAAATTGAAATATGTATGATTAAGATTAAAACTTACAGTTTTCACACATATGGGTAAATGTATAGGGTTTTGCCAGAAAATTTTGTCTATAGAACTCTAAAAAAGGAAAGGTACAGCTTTAAAATTCTTACCTTTATAATGTTTTGAATAGAGCAAAGTAAAACTCAAACTGAGCACATCCCTGAATGGTCCTTTCTTTGCAAATCCTCCTGATGATCAGGCTGACCGAACCTTTTGAAAATTAAAGAATTATGACTGAAGGTGTACAGAGTACACTGCATTAGCAAGATTTGGAACCTGAATAGTTCCATTGCCTAATGTCCCACACGGACTCGGTGGCCAAGTCTTCCTGCTCTTCCTCGGCAGAGACTCTGACCCACCACTGCTTCCCATGCTTCCGGTCCTCTCTCCCTCTCCTCTCCCCGCTCCCCTGCTCTTCCCCTTTGCTCATCCACACTTCTTTGTCTCTGCAGTCCGCTCTGTCCTTGCTGCCCTTCTATCCCTTTCTTATCCACTGTCTGCCACTGGGAGTCTTGGGACCCTTGTGCTTCTTTCTTTACTTACACCACACTGTCAGAATTACTTGTCTTAAAGAACATGAACATTTAGATTATTTCCAACTTTTTTTTTTTTTTCCGGTACTGGGGATCGAACTCGGGACCTTGAGCTTGCAAGGCAGGAGGTGGCACCGCTGAGCTAAATCCCCGGCCCAAGACATTTTTGTTTCTTTGTTTATTTTTGGCACCGGGGATCGAACTCAGGTCCTTGCGCTTGTGAGGCAGGTGACGGAACCACTGAGCTAAATCCCCGGCCCTTCCAACTTTTAACATAATATAGAACTCACTAATAAATGTCATTATACATAACCCTAAAAAAATAAAAGAACAGTTGTGATGCCGCCATTTTAGAAAATTTCCATGGGAATAACCCTAAAATGTAAAACTATAAACATCTAAAGGTCACAGCTTTGAAAGCCCCTATTGCTGTAGCCTTCACCTATCTCTCAGATGTGGCTCCAGCCACTGATCCCACGCTCCACCCCCTCCCCCGATGCCTGCTCTCTTATCCGAATATGGCTCACAGTTGCTTGGTGCTACTTCTCTGCTTATGCAGGTTCTTTACCCTCCATCCATCACCCAAGTAGAACCCAGTGATGTAAAGCTCAGATGTGTTCACTGCCACTGTCAGGAGAAAGAGCACAGCAATGAGGCATGGAATAATTCACTTTTGTTCAGTTATGCAGCAAAGGAGATGGGGAACTGGCCACACCCAGAAAAAGATGGTGCATTGATCCATTCATTATGCCCCAGCCCTCTTCTTTGTACACTGAGAATATAAATGTGATGGGCCTAGGCTTCTCCTAATAGAGATTCTTCTTCAGAAGCAGATGAAAGATTTAGAAATATTTTTCATAGACTTTCTTAGAGAAATCATAAAGGAGAAGTAACTAACCTGTGCTCTATTAGTCAGGAAATGGTCTCTTAAAAATACTTACTGTGATTGAAATCCGAAAGTGTGAATCTGTCATTTGAAAAAGTGAGTGTAGAAAGTGATTCTCCCATGTATGAAAACTGTTGGATGAGAGGAAGTGAGATCCAGTTGCAGAATGAGGCTAGATGAGCAGATCTACCGAGAAATGAGCCAGTGCCTGAGTACAGGTCTGGATTTTATCCTAGATCCACAGGGAAGTCATCTAAAGATTTAAGCATGTGAGTGGGATGAGCATTTTCAAGTTTTGGAAACACTACTTTGGCGGCCAGGTGGAGAACCATCTACTAAAAGACCTACAAATATTTAGATGATAAATAATAATGACTTATTGTTTAAGCTTCACACTATACATACATTATTTGCAATCTGCCTAGATTTAATATTGTTTTAAGACTTTTTTACATACTCATATATTTTTCTCAAGAAAGAACTTAGAAGTAAAGTCATGTATTTGAGACTAACATAGAGAAGAAATAAATGTAACCTAGCTGAATATAATTCATTAAATTGTTTTAATAGATAATTATAAACTTTGTAGTTTAACAAAATTATAAACAAGAAGTCTTTTCAAAATTGAACACATATAATGAATGTGCTTGTGAATTAGATGATTTATGAGGTGAAATTACCCTTGCAAATGTCACTTCTGGTATCTGTTTTTATGTGGTGTTTCTACTCAAAGAGAATATTAGAATGAACGGTTATCTAATTTACTTACAGGATGTCACTGAGCTGTTTTCAAGATGGTCATTAGTAGTGATCAGTTCTCTCGCGCGCTCATAGCCCTCTTGCTTCCTGAGAATTAATGAGTGTAATTGATCAAGCAGACTGTTGGCATTTTCTATTAATAAAGTAAGCCATTTTCCCAGAAATGGTTTGTCATGCCAGTGGTTTGAAAAGGGTTAGTTTAGGACAAATGAAGTAAGCTATTGGAAGCATGTTATCTGTTCCTCATATCCTTCACTACAGAAGATAAGTATGTAGAAAATACTCTCTGTGTCTTCAAAGGCAGATTCATATTTCATAACATCTCTTTAAGAAAAATAAGATAAAATTATGAATCCAATCTATGACATGAAAGTAAATATTTATACTGCAAGAAGAAAGCATATCCAAAAGTATTTAACTAAAATGAGACCAATACCACAAACATTATAAAATCTCAAATGCAGAAATGGAGTATTGATTAATTAATTCCCTGAGAAATCTCTAGCACATTATTGGCCCACATATTCTTTGGTAAGCTCTGCATGTGACATTGATTTCTTGCTAAAGTTTTCTGTCAAATGAATAGAAAGGCAATTTGTTCTGTCTTCCACTGTGGTTACAAATATTGATAGTTGGTGTTTGTAATATATGTGTCATAATTTACATAGAAATGTTTGTTTTGTTGCTTAGAGTCTGGTGCTCTATGAACATAGTAACACTGACAAATTATATTTTGTACAAGTTCCAATATGAAAGAAAAAGTACATAGTACTTCAAAAAAATTTTCCCTCTGCATTTTAAATACATAAGTTGAAGGAATTTTCGTTTTGAGAAGTGATCAAAGAGACTTATTGCTTTGCTTAAGTCTTGAAACACTGATGTCTGAATGTTGAAAGAATTTTCCACAGATTAGAATCCAGCGCTGTACACATAAACTCAATTACTTTCTCTTCCACTACTCCCATATTTCCAGTACTTGGTACTATAAGATACATCTGGACTTAGAGCTTTATGTTATTGAGCCCGAATGAGTCAGAAGCTGGGTAGTAGAAATCTTCCCAATAGGCATAACTCAGGAATGACTAAAATTAATTTAATGTTTAAAGAAGTGATCCCCGACTCTATAGCCCTCTAAATCCATATATTCCAGATCTAATTCACTTTGTCTGGATCCATACAATGCCCATTGTTATCCAAATGAAATACATGCTTTAGGGGAAATCAGAAAATAAGGTGATTAAGTTAAAAATGGGCCTATCCATGTTTAGAAAACATAGGACAATGTGAATGCAGTGTATGCGACCTTCCCGGGAGTTGGTTCCATCCCTCTCCCGGCTCGAAGACTTGGTGAGGCTGTCCCTCTCATCCTGATTGTCCAACCATCACTCCCTCTTCAACAGATAACAACACACACAGATGGACACACACTGCTGTACTCTCTCTACTAACTGTGAAGTGCTAAAGTATTCTTTATGAGTATTTTTTAAAATTCCCAACTTTAAAACCATTTGAGCTAATGTATATATCTGAGCCAAAGTAAATGAAACTAGAACACTAATTTCTTATTTATGTTGTACTTGTACGTACTTATGGATTACAGCATAGCATTTCAACACAAGCATACAGTGTGATTCAAAACTTCGCCAATCAGAGTCAACTAAACTCTTGAGGGTCCTTCTATTTTTTCAGCCCTTTTTTGGTCAGTTGTATTTGTGATACACAATAGTTACACTCATTTTGGGGCAATCGGTACATTTATATCCTATCTTGACTTAGATACACGTCCTTTGCCTTCCTATCATAGGAAAGCACAGCTGCCTGTGTAGAGAAGCCACCGATACTCTTCTGCTGGGCTCTCCACCTGCCAGTCATTCTCTGCTCAAAGGAATTCTGTTAATTTATTTTATCTCAAGTTTCCTTTAAATGTGGTTTTCCCCACATCATGTCTACTTTTCTTAGGCTGTCCATTTTCCGAAAAATATTACCATTTAGCCATTCATAATGTGCCATATTTTCAGGAAGGAGTCTCATGCAACCTCTCCTCAGCTCTCTCTTAACTGTAACCTCCTGGCCTGGCCCAGCCTCAAACACTCTGTGAGCACCATTTTTCTATGGGGTTCCTTGTTTTCTATTGTAGAGCTCTTCCAAGTTAATAATGATTTATTAATTGGTGTAGTTACTCAATAGTCCCCTGGTTCTAAACAACGCTGCCACATTAATAAGCACTAAATGAGTGTTTAGAGTATGACCCTTTGCAAGATCGATTCATCCATTCTCATTCCCAACCAGATGAAGTCTTACCTTTGGGGGCATGGGGGGGATGAAAACGAGGCACAGACGCACAAGACAAAACACAGGGAGTTGACAGCCAAAGACCACAAAGGATGTCCCTTGTCCTCTGTACTGCATCCTCTCGCCTGTTCTACTTGGAGCCAAAAGAATGGGGACCACATAACCATGAGACTCCTAAAATCACCGCTAATATTCTCAAGCTAATATTCTCTCCAGCTCAGTCCCAGAATAAGAATTGTTTCCATAGATATTTAAATCAGGACAATCCTGGTCCAAACCACAGTTGGGATCAAATCCTGGCAGATTTTTAGGTAGTAAACTTGAGAATGATGTTCTGAATTTATGAGACAGGATTTTCTGGATCACAATTACTGTCACAAGGCAGAATTTTATTCTATTATATAAGTGAATTAACTCACCTATAGAGGTGTTTTTCTAAGATCTTAAACTTAAATTGTGTAGTTGATAAGAAATGGTAACAAAAAATTTATTTTAAAATGAATTTAAAGTATGACACTGTTTTGAGGGAAATACAATCAGCTTGTAAATAATTTTATTTTTAACTATCAATGTTTTCAATTATTTTCTTTTTGGAAGAAGAAATCACATTCAACACACTCATAATTAGACATTCTTTGCAATCCTATGACTGATTTCTATTTTTGCACATAACTGCTCATAAAATTGAAAAAGGAAATTTATGCCTATTAACTCATTTGAGCATAGCTTTTGAGAGAAGTTTACCGTGGATTCAATTGTTCTTAATTTTACTTTTATTTTCCCCTTTTTACAATACGTTAAAGCTAAAAATTAATCTTTCTAGACGGTCTGCTACCTAGTAAAGGCCATGCAACACAATTCCAGCCAATGAAAATACACAGAAGTCGCTGAGATTTCAGGAAAGCATTTGTTTCTTGATCTAGGCTGCTCCACTTCCTCTTCCTCTTCCTCCTCCTCCTCCTCCTCTTCCACTTCCTCCATGACTTCTCCTCCACACTTGCATTCCACCATAAAGACTGGAGACACTAAAGTACTCATGTAGCAATTCTGGAGCTAGGACATCCATCACAAGACTCTGGCTCTGAAATTCTTGAGATACTGAACCAAATCCAACAGCTGTGTGTGTCTCAGCATCTTCACACACAGTGGTGAAATATAGCTCTAATTCATTTAAATCTCACTGTAGTAGATAATTTTAGGGAACAGCCAAACATAATCAACAAAAGATTCATTGATACAGGAATATTATTAACAGATGAGTAAACTGAAATTCAGTACAAATTGCAGAAATTTGCATGTAGAATAAGAGTTTCATCCTGGATCTAAAGAAGGATTCTCTAATGGAAAGAAAGGAAAAGAGAGAAAAGAAGAAGAAGGAGGAGGAGGAGAAGGAGGAGGAGGGATAAAAAGATTCTTGTTCACTAGGGGTTTAAATAAAAAAACTTAAATTAAAATTTATACATTGAACTGCGTGATAATTTATTAGAATGAAGATTTAATACATAATGTGGTTACTACATACCAGGTACTTTCCTAGGCACTTTCTGTGTGTATTAGCTCATTTTCTTCTCAGCATAGCACTATTCCAAGGGTGCTGTATTGTGCACAATTTATAGAAGAGAAATTGCAGGGCTTGAGAGTGTGTTCTTAAGCAGGCTGCCAGGACTGTACCAGCCTGTGGGTGGCAGGGCTGGTGTGAGGACTCCTCAGGCAGCTGGCTCAGGCAGCTGTGCTTTTGGGCATCATCATAGGATTTCTAGTGCTCTGCTCACTACATTCTCATAATCCCTCCATGTGGTAGATTTCTATATCCTAACTTTAAGCTGAAAAACTAGAGTCTTGAAATTCAATAAACAGAGAAAACATATTAACACTTTCATAGCACTGCATATCCACCAGGCACTGTTGCAAGTAATTTACATATATTAACCCAATTACTGCTCAAAACAAAATAGCAATTGATGAGGCCAGAGCTATTGACTATCTCCATTTTAGAACACAGAAAACCAAATCACGGGAAATTCAAGAAACTTGTCCAGAGGGAGTCAGCTAATATGTAGTGCAGCTGAGATTCTAATCCAGGAAATCTGGCACCAGGTTTTGAGCCTTGAGTGCTTCACTAACAAAGCAAATGGCCTTCCTTCCACTCCACTGCACAAATAGTGCTGTCTAGCTGAATGTATAGAAGGGATAGAAAATGTTACTGAATTGTTAGGAAAAGCTTTATGGAAGGAGAAGTGTGATCTAAATGACCTTGAAGAGAAAAGTAAGTAGTAATAACAAAAAAATTTAAATAATCTGTGAATATCATGATCAAATATTAGGGTGCTAGTATTGAATGAGATCAATTGCATTTTAAAAAGCAATAGATTAACGCTAATTTCTTGACGTGAATTTAGAAAAACAGCCCAAAGTTAACACTCTACCTTTATTCAAACTTGTTCATGTCAATTCTTGAGTATTACCAATTTATTCAAGTCAATTCTATTACAATTCATGTTCTTTCTTGCTGCTCTTAGGCTGCTTGAAAATAAAATTTAAAACATCTGGTTCTTGCTTTCAAGGAAATTGCAATTTTCTGAATTATTATGCCATAATTGCCATTTCTCAGTCAATTGTTGGATCCAACTGATTCCAAAACAGATTAGTAAATAATTCAACAGAGAAGTTCAGAAATCAGTCCTCGAGCAACTATTATCTTCCAGCATCCATGACAGCTACTGGGACAGTGAGGAGAAGACACAAAAACAAGTAATTACTGTAAAATGTGGCCCGGGCAATGAGGTGGCAGCGTGCACCCTGTCTGACATCAGTCAAGAGGGTCCTGGCACAGGGATGAAACGGAAACCAGGAAATTTGGAAGGTAATGTCCAAAGCTATTATTAATTCAAGAAATGTTAGTGAAAGCTTCGTATAGATCAGATAATGGTGCTGATCAATCACTGAATACCTCAGACCTGATCCCTGTCCTTCCAATGGTGAGAGGACAAGAGATTTAAAGCCGTGGTCTCACTGGTTGCTGGAGAATAAAGAGAAGAACAAAGGAAGAAAAGAATGAAAGAACGAAGGGAGAATCATGGCAAGGGATTCTCCATCCCCTAAGCTCTTCAACATTTGGATCTGCAACTGCCTAAAGGGGGAAGCCACAGGAGGAGCCAGCCAAATGGGGGCGAAGATCAGTCACAGCGGACACTCATCAGTCCCACAGTTTGAGGAGCGTCAGATGTCCAGAAAGAGCTGCAAAGAGCAAGAATCAGTCCGTGTCAGGGATGACTGCAAAGCACCCAGGACCCAGGAAGGGTGATCAGAGGTATTAACTGTCCTTGGCAGGGCTAGTCTGGCTCTTCCATCTCTGCCCTGCCACGCTAGAGTAGTTTTCTTGGCACCCATGGAAAAATTTGTCAGCATGGACGGGGATGATGGTGGATTTCAGTTTACAGGACTGTCTGTGAATAAAAGCTATGCAAATTAAAGCTCATTTGAATAGCTCCTATGCAAACTGTAATGCAGAGTACAGTTCCTTGACTCCACTGCAGAATGAGGAACTGTTTCCAATCAGAATGCTTTTTTATATTTTTCGGTAACTTAAAATTCATGTCGACATGTTTACTGAGTTTTCAATAAACAAATTTCATTTTTAAGAGCAATATCAGACCCTTCTATGATGGCAAGATGTAATTTGAAATTTCCTCTCAAGAAGTCTTTGTAGGTTTAGGCTTTAAGGGACTCCCTCTGGGGGACACAGCATGCTGGATAAAATACAAAGGAAAAGAGGCAAACATATGCAAGACTCAAAAACTCTATGTAACTCCATGAATAGAGAACAACAGTATCAGCTAAAATTGAGAATCTGTAGTCAGAAGACAGCAGAGATGGCTAGGAAGTGCATTCTTTCTGTAACAAGAAAATGCTCCATAGGTGCAGAAGAAATTAGGCTTGGTGCAAGAGAGTAGACCAAGGGCAGTGGCCCTCCTACTAATTCTTCTGAAAGGAAGACTTTTTTTAAAAATGCTGCCATTAGATATTCCGAGAGCTGTCATATAAAGCTGCATAGCTAAGGAGGGAGAAAAACATTTGTAAACTTTCTCCCCCAGCATCCTACCAGCCTGTCCACTGGCTCAGTATCTAGACGTCATGACCAGAGAGGTTTCTGCTCCCCATGCGTGTACGGGAGCCCCGATGGAGAACCAAAAGAGTTGTGAATATTTCCTCAGTTTGCAGTGTGCCATTTCATTTCCAGGATTGATTCTTTATAGCAATAGTTTTCAACTTTAACAAAGTCTGATTTTTTATATTTTATAATTTAAAATACATAGTAATTGCTAAGAAAATTTTGATCACCTGAAGTTGGCAAAGATTTTCTGTTATGAACTGAGGACTAGTAAAGCTTTACTTTTCATATTTACATCTGTGATTCATTTTGAGTAAATTTTTGTGTATGATATGTCATAAAGGTTCTAATTCATTTCTTTTTCCATGTGGATATCTAATTGATACAATATTTAATTGCCTGGAAGACAATATCTTACTTATTTATATGTCATTCGTATCAAGTTCCACTGTGTTGATTACCCTAAATTTAAAGTACATCTGGAAATAAGGCAAAGTGGGACATTCTAACTTGTTCTTTTATTTTATTTTTTATTTTTTATTTTTTATTTTTTGGTACCAGGCATTGAACTCAGGAACTTGTGCTTTCGAGGCAGGCACCGGAACCACTGAGCTAAATCCCAGGCCCTTCTAACTTGTTCTTTTAAAAAATTTCCTTAGTTACTTAAGCTCTTTCCATTTTCCATATACATTTAAAAATCAGATTTTTTAGTCAGACAAAGAACTGCTTCACCTTTAATTCTATTCTCTTAAGTTTTATTGCCATAACATGTCCTTCCTATTTCACTTCTTGCCTCATAATCTTTTAGATTTCTTCTAGATGGACAGCTGTTTTCCGGTGGAATCACTGAAGAAGGGCATCTCACCTGCAGCAGCCATACCCAGGTATACCAAGCAGCACTGCACCAGGTGAGACCTTGTTGGGACCACCGAGCTCACTACTCAGTGCTTGTGATAATGATAACAGCTACATTTAGGAAGCAGAAGGAAGAGACAAGATTTGATGTCTCTGAAACATCTGCTGAGTGACCAGTGCTGGCTTGTGCTGTGGAACTATTCTCGCGTAGCTGATGGAGACTTCGTAATTTCCACTTCTAATTCACCTTCCATGTCTGTGTGTGTCTTTGGAGAGTCAGTAATTGTGACATGCCAACCTACCTGGAGTCAGAAATGCCTAGCAGACTAGTAGTTCTGTGTGTGTCAGTGGATGACTGAAAGTGGACCAACAAACCAAGAGGGAAAGGCAGTGTGGGGCACTTTCCAACTGGCTTGTAACCCGCGTGGAATAAAAAATGGTAAGAAGCTGGTGTGCCCATTTGGAAGGGCTCCAGTTCTTCTTCAGCAGGTGCATCCTTTTACCCTGGTGGCTGGATGTTGGTCTCTGGTTCTCCAGTTTCTCCAGACTTCAATCGCAAACTTCCTCCAGCAACTCTCCAGTGACCTTCCAGGCCTTTGTGCTTGAACCAGTGCTGTGTCCTGAACCCCTCCTGTGCTGTAGTGATGTCTCCTGGGGCAGGGGAGCCTCTGGATCCTCCACTCTCCGGTGTACACAGAGCCACTGTGGATTCTTCTACCTCTGAGCCTGCACATGGCCAATGTGGACTGTCCATTGCTGATCCTGTGAGCCTGCCTAATAAATGCCCTTGCATAATTTCACAATTATACATTCCTGTAAAGGATCCTAAGCAATAGAATTTTGGTACTCAGAGTGGGGTCACTGCTGTGAATATACCTGACCTGTGGTTTGGAAGCTTTATAACTGATTTGCAGAAGAAAGTTAGAAACATTTGGAGAAGCCCCAGAACGCTGTTAGCTGAGCTCCACTAGTAATTCTGGTCAGAGTTCAGGAGACCAGAATGTTGATAGGAATACAGGCAAAGGCCAGGCTCAAGTGGTTTCTGTTGGGAAGGAGAAATCCATTGGTAGTTGGACTGGAGGGTATGTGTGTTACACCCTGGCAGAAAATTTTTCTACTTTCCACATGTTCTGAGATTTTGCAGGAAACTGAGATTAAAGAAGGTGAACTAATTAATCTGGTAGAGGAAATTCCAGAGCAGTCCAGTGTTCAGGCTGTGGCATGAGGAATTCAGGCTGCTTTCACACAGATTTATAGTAAAAACCAGAGAGGAAAAAGATCCGCAAGATCTGAAAAGTCTGCAGTTTCCCCAGAAAGGAAGGACTTGTAAAGTTGAGGCCAAGGAGAACTTGATAACTCAAAAACCATTGCATTAAAATGAAGTCAATTTCTTTGCACTGGGACAAGAAAAAGATCACTTGAAGGCATCTCAGGAAAAGACCAGACCAAAGCTTTAGAAGCCTTTGTAGGCTTAAACATATAAAAGGAAAAACTTCTTTCAAAGTCTTTATTTTTAGAGAGCCCAGAGCAATGCATTCATTCAGAAGTCTGTGGGTCAGGGTTTTCCTGAGTTCAGCCACCCAGAGTTCAGCATTCCTGGAGGGAATGACTTTTGACAGGATGATATTCAGCCTGGCTGACCCACTGTGTTGTGGAAGGAATCCTAACAGTATCACAGGTTCGCCTCTACTTCCTTGAAAGTCATGAGAGTTGTAATGTCCATCTAGCAGAAACATACACTAAGCATGTCAATAAAAAAATGTGAGCATATATTTTATTCTTTTGTGTCATTTTTCCCTTCTAGTGTGCAAGCACCCCATCAAATAATGTATTTAAGTACGTTCATTAACAAATGCATATTCTGCTCCCATAATTATCATAACCTTTATACTTTCATGTTGCAAATTGATCTCTTAGATTTGGGGATTCTGAGATTCATGAACATTAAGAACTGTGTACTTGTTCAATGAAGAGGTTGACAATGAGTGTGCCTTTTGTAATGTTTTAAAAAATAACCAAATGCAACTGGATACATTTGCCAATTTCATGTAATTTTGCTTACAAGTGCGGTACACTGGTACCTGAATGAGCATAACATTAGCTTTTGAGAGGAGAGATGATTTGTATCCATGTTCATATTAGTTGCCGGGCACAGTGCCTTCAAGTTCATGTTATCTATACTTTATTTATGTTTCCTATCATTATCCAAAGAGTCAGCTAGAATTTTTAAAAATCAAAAACAAAACCAAGGAAATTGAATTCTTTCCATATTGTATTTTTTATTATTTTATTTTATTATTTTATGCAACCAGTGTGACAATACACCTAGAATAAAAACCAGAAAATATTTTCTGAAAATACTTTGCAAATATAGGATGTTATAATGATGCTAGTGAAATAAACGTAGAGGTACCTTTCACTAAATACTATCGATGTTTTAAAAGTCAGGAAATTATATTCCACATATTGAAGGAATAACCTAATAATACAAGTTTTTGGTCAGTTTTCTCTTTTGGTTTAATTCATCTAGCACATTCTAATCAATTCTCATCCATTTCTCTCTTTTTTTTTTT
>NW_004624739.1:28467768-28530227 GCF_000247695.1 Heterocephalus glaber | reverse complement strand
TGATATGGGCAAAAGTTTGTGAGAAGACATTTCCATTACTGCATATGTTCTGTTTGAATTCTTCATATTTGACAGGAAAGTGACAACTAGGATTTTCTTGGTATTGACTCCTCGATTGTTTCAGTCATTAATCGGCCACTAGAACCAAGAATGAGTTCACTTCTGGGGTTATTTAGAGTTAGCACCAAGAGCAGTTATAGTAATTTGTCATGAGTAGAGCTGTTGATCTCGGTTTTGTTCTTGTTTTCATCCTGTTTTAACTGACCCACAATAGCTGTAACTGTGTACAGGGTGTAGTATGATGAAATCCAGGTGATTAATATGTTACTTTCTCAAATATTTATCAGCTCTGTGTGTTGGGATGTTTGGGACCCATTTATTTTTCAGTAATTATCTTTCCTTAAGAGTATAATTCATTTTCTGCTTAGGAAAACAGTTAGCGGGTACTGACTGGTACAGCAGTCAGTCACCAAAGGACATCTCATGATCTTTGAAGAGATTCATTTTTGCTTTTATCTATTAGTGTGTGATTACCACCTATTATTATAAGACATAAACTCAGTCCTTCCCTTCTGTAAGTCAAGGAAGAAAAGGAAAATGCAAACAAAATATTTTGAAAGTCATTTTAAAAATACCTATGAAATTTTTATTTCCAACCAAAAGACCATGAGAACAATTGGAATCTCCTCTTGCCCGAAGGAGTTAAACATGCAAAATAAACAAAACATACAGTTATTTGTAAAAATTTATCAAATTGTACATTTAACATACATGCAAGTTTTAGTTTTTCAATTATCTGTGAATAAAACTGTTTTAAAATGCCTTGTCGCAAAAATCTCTAAATATACTCTATGCAGTGAGCTACACTTACTTATCCTACTGAATTCAGAGTGTCCCAGGAATCCTATGGTCTTGATTGGCATACAAGGACTATTGTGCAAAACCCCCACTATTTGCTGTTCTCCGAGACAGTGATGTCATACACCATTTTATTCTGAATATAAGTGGTTAAAATGAAATTATTTCTCAAATCTTGAAAATGGTTATACAATTTAATATGAAATAAACTATCAAAAACATATACATTTATCAATGTTCAGGCTCATTCAGTCTTTGTAGGCTTAGGTGTTAGGTATATTGGGATTCATGATGAAATACATCCAGTTTTTAACATTTTGAACTAGCTTCCTTCATATGCATTCATTCCTTTCAATCATTTTGTCAGAAAATGAGGCTAAAGTACTCGATTCACTTGTAAAATTCCCCCTTTTTCTTTCTTACCTATTCTCTGCCTGTAAGAGGGAAAAGTATTAGTGGATCTTCATAGCAAGAAAAAGAAGCAAAACAGCAAATAGCCAATTAAATGCAGATCAACTAAAAGCTGTCTTGTTTTGTTTGCTGCCATTGAGGACACAGGGAGGTGTCCGGGGCACTGATGGTCCCAACTGCACACCTGAGTAACAGACTGAACAATGGTGAACAGCATCATGAAATCTGGCATTCTGGACACTCTCCATTAGGGGAAAAACAATATTTGCAAACTATTGAATTTGTTTAAATTCTCAGGTTAACATTATTTCATTTTGAAAATCATGGTGGCTATAGACTTGCAGTATTTAGTACTGAACCCAGTCATTCATTTGTCTCAAATTTCCGCTTGTTTTCTTTGCATTACATTGAGTGAGGCAGTGTCTGCCTTCAAAGTTTGCCTGAACAGTGGGAAATAGAAGTATACTGTTCCCTAGCTTGGGGGACTTAGCAATATTTTTATTAATGAAATACGTGCACAGGAATCAGTAATGCCTTATCCAAATAATTTCTGCTTCTTCTCTCCCCCACCATCTTGACTCTATGGAGACAATAACCTTTGTTTCCATTCTTATATCTGGGCATTATATCCTTACGATCAACATCTCGATTTTTCATTGCCTTAAATATTATTTAGTTCCTAATGAAGATGCACATTTACAGCATTTGTACCTTTCTCTTCTTTCTTAGCAACTGTGGTCATTTAAATATTGTCCTTTTATTCAATTTCCTTTTCTTTTTCTTTTTCTTGGTCCTGGGTATTGAACTCAGGACCTTGTGCTTCAATTACTCTTTTTAAAGAGAACACAAACTTGTACCTATTAATGGGATACCATGTAGTGTTGGATACATATACATATTGTGCAATGTTTGAATCAGTTAAATTTGCCTATCTCCTCAAACACTCATCAATTTCGTTATGGAGAAAATGCTCGAAAACTTTCTTCTAGCTTTTTGAAATAAACAGTTCGCCATTGATATACATGGTCACATACTGTGCAGTAGCACATCAGGACTTTTTCTTCTGCATAACTCTAACTTAGATCCCATGCATCTGAATTCTCCAGTTGCCCTCAGTCCTCACCCCCGCCACACACACCCTATGGTAACAGCCATTCTCCTGCCCACGTCTATGGGATCAACTGTTTTAGATTGCACGTTGAGGGGGATCACGAGGTACTTGGCTTTCCACTCCCGGCTTATTTCCCTTGAAACAATGATCTCCATGTCCACCCAGGCTGAAAATGACAGGATTGCATTCCCCATGTCTGGATCATGTGAAATTGTGTGTATGTAGCACAGTTTACTGTACATTGTGCAACTGAAGGAACTTAGGTTGTTTCTATGTCTTGGTTACTGTAAACAATGCTACAGTGAGTGAAGGAATGAAGAGGCCTCTTCCGCACACCAATTTCATTTCCTTTGGCTCTGTACACAGTAGTGAGATAGCTGCAAAGTAGGGTAGCTTAATTTTTAATTTTGGGAGGAACCTCCATATGGATTTTTAATGGTGGTTGTTCTCATGGAAAACGCCACCATTGTCATGGAAAGGGTCTCCTTTCTGCTTCCTTACCAGAACTTGCTATTGTTAGTCTTTTTGATAATAGCTATGTCATTGTGGTTTTGATTTTCATTTCCTTGATAATTAGTGACGTTAAGCATTTATAAATGTGCCTGTGGATGATTTATAAATATATCTGTTGGTCAGATCTTTTGAGAAATGTTTATTAGGACCTATTGCTGATTTTTAAATCAGTTCATTTGAATTTTTGCTATTACATTTTTGCATATCAACCCTTTGTCAGATATACAGTTTGAAAATATTTCCACCATTCTATAAGTTGTCTTTCACTCTGCAGATGGTAACACTTGTTGTACAGATGCCATTTAGTTCGATGGACTCTCATTTGTTTATATTTCTTTCGTTTCTTGTGCATTGTGATGTTCTCCAAAAAATCCTTGGCCATTCAATGTCTTGCATCATTTTCCTTAGGTTTTCATCTAGCAGTTTCATAGCTTCAGGTCTTTTCAATCTTTAGTCCATTGTAATGGGAGACTTGCAGCTGGTGGAGGACTGGCTTCTTGTTCCATTGTTCTCTGTGTGTGTAGTAAAATTTCCTGGAACAACTTATTGAAGAGACTCTTCTTTCTCTGATATGTGCCTTTAGCACATTTGTTGAAATTCACTTAGTTCAGATGTGTGGCTTTACTTCTAGACTCTCCATTATGTTTATTTGGTCTATGTGCCTTTTTCATGTCAATACTATGGAGTTTTGATTAGAACAGCTTTGTAGTATACATTGAAGTCATGTTTTATAATGCTTTGTTCTTTTTGCTCAAAGGTGCTCTATTTGAAATGTTTTGTGATCCCATAAAAAATTTAAAATTAATTTTTCTTGACCTGTGAAAAATGTCATTGATATTTTGATAAAAATTGCATTTAATCAGTAGACACTTTGAGAAGTGTTGACATTTAATAATATTGATTCTTCTAATCGATGAACATAAGATATCTTTCCAATGTTTGCATTGTTTTGAATTTCTTTTACTCATGTTTTATAGTTTTCTATATAGATATCTGCCACCTGCCTGGATAAATGTATGACTAAGTATATTTTTTCACCTTATTTTATTTTTTGCAGCTGTATTTAATGGGATTACTCTCTTGATTTCTTTTCAGATAATTCTCTGTTGGTATATACAGAGTCTGCAAGAAATGTGTACATACTTCAGGAAAAGAAAAATAGTACAATGATTTTTCAACAGATGGTGTTACTCTTGTATGGGGGACCCTAGAGAATGTTGTGTATCCCAAAAAACCGACTACACTGCTGGTAGAGACGTTGAGAATGCATGTGCAGCAGTCTCAATGTCCAAGGGTACCTAAGCAGCAGTTTGCCATAATGACACTGGAAGCCCATGGCCACCACTCTGAGCACTTCTTGGCATTGTAGAGGTCATAGGTAACTTGTGTTAATCTCATGAGGTCTCCCTAAATTTAGGATTAAACTCTTTGCATGAGTTTTTCTTTTTGTAAAGTGTGTACATATTTTGATAGATGCAGTATCAATGTTATTACATATGTCAATTTTGTTTCCTATAATGTTCTGAATTATTTTATTAGTACTAATAAATTTTTATTAGAGTTGTTTTGGGCATTCCTGTAAGTAAGACTGTGTTTATAACTCAATAAAAATATAATTCTAAATTGTTAAAAAAGGCAAAATATTTTAAGAGTTCAAAAAGAGTATAGAAATGACATTTAAAGACTTTGTACTACATCATTAGTCTTTCAGAATGTGAATTAAAACAAGAAGAGATACCAAAACACACCATTCAAAATCAAAACAAACAACCAAAAAACTGAAAGAAGAAAGGAAGAAAGAAGGGCAGCTGGGATGCTACTACATAGCAAAAAGTACAACCTCTTTGTGATGGAATCAAGAAAAGTCATAAAAACTTAAACATATACTTGCCGCACAGTGCAAACATTCCACTCCTAGGTATTTATCTGAATGAAAATGCAAAGTCTAGGTCACAAATGTACAAAACAGCATTATTTTAAACAGATTAAAAACTATATGCAATCCAAATATCCAACAGTCATGAGAGACTAAATGAATTGTGATACATTGACTCACTAAGCTCAAGTATAGAAAAGAGGTATAACTTATGCTATGGAAAGACTAGAAGAATAATCACCAGTGCTAAGTGAAACTCATAAAACAAAACAAAAGTCCAGTAAATCCAAAGCAAAACATAAGAGGAAAAATGTACACATTTAATAAATCTGGTTATATAAAATTTTAGCGAATATATGTCTTTCCTTATTCATGCTGCTATAACAAAATACCACACATAGGTGGCGTGTGAACAAAATAAATATATGTCTTATATTTCCGCAGATTCAAAGTCCATGGTCAAAGTGCTAATGGATTCTGGAAATGTTGAGTAAAACTTCTAGGGCCTTCTACACCAATCACGATTTGTTCAATGTTTTACCATTGAAGGTTTTGAACAGGACAATAGCTTGATTTAGACTTTTCTTTTAGAAGACCATTCCAGTAGTGGATTAGGATGTAGATTGGCATTTAGTGACCTGAAATTCCTCCTAGATTGTAGCTCGATTAAGGGATTGAAACTAGTTAGACGTAGTAATAATAAAATCTCTAAAGTCAATGAGGAGGTAGTGAGAGCAGTTACAACTTTGCCACTCATTGTTTGTAGGACATAAGGAGAGGGAAAAATCAATAGAACTCTAACTGGTTTTTTCCGTGTCATGTCTGGGAGAGCAGATTCTCCATTATGGAAGTCCAGGGAGAATTTAGGCTGAAGGGTTGAGTCTTGAAGGCTCCAATGATCAAGTTCAGGCAGGTCATTCAGTACAGAGCCCAACTATTGGGGAAAAACCATCCAAGGCTTTCTGCTGTGACTGTGGGTCAGATCTATTGTTCCAATGGCTGTCCAGCGTTTAAACTCCCTGGCTACAGTTAGGGGATGGGAGATTTTTCTTGTTTTATGGGAAGGCCATGCACCCAAACCCCCAGAGCCTCCTCCTTCTGTGCCCCTGTTCATTTTCTTCCTGTCTTTCCATCTGGGTGTGCTGTAAGAGACGATCTCCCATAACTTGAGTCCAGTATAATTGATGAATGAAAGCTACAGTGTTTTATGGTGCACAACCTAAGGTTTTTTGAGGACTAAAACATGTTAATTAGCATATTCACAACCTCATACTTTTAACACTGAGAATATTTGATGTAATCTCTTTGCAATTTTTCAAGTATCCAATTATTTGTAGCAGTCATGATGATCACACTGTAGCACAGAATACCAGAACTTACTTGTCTCTCTAAGGAAACGTGACCCTTTAGCCAACTTCTTCCACCCACCTCCCACCCCACCCGCAGGAGCCCTAGCAACCACCAGCCTACTCTGTTTCTATGAGATTGACTGCTTTAGGTTCCACATGAAGGGGAGACCCTGCAACATTTGTCTTCCTGTGCCTGGATTATTTTGCTTAATATAATGTCCTCCAAATTTTACCAGTGTGGTCACAAACGACAACATTCCCTTATTTCTTCCCAATGAAAAATATTCCACATTTATACCATATTTTCTTCACCTGTTTACCTGTCATGGACATTTAAGAAGACAATATGTTAAGAAAATGTGAAGATGCTTGCCAGTTTCTCCACATTCTTGTCAACATTCATTACAGTGCTTTTTGTAGTTGTTGTTGTTGTTGGTATTCCCAAAGTAGGAAGGGGATTCTCATATCTCTGGGATGAGAATGCTCCTGAGAAGCTATCAATGTGCTTATTGGCCATTCATAGACATTCTTTAGAGAAAGCCTTTTAAATTCTTTGCCCTTAAAAAAAATTGACTTTTAAAAAAATTGTGTTCTAAGAGTTCTTTCCCACTTAATTTGTGAATTATGTTGATAGGCTTCTCATCAGTAATTTATGTTACCCAGAACTCTCCACTAAATTTTTTCCATTTGAGCACCTTTTTAATCTTCTCCTTGGAATCGTACTACCTGTTAGGTTACACATGTAGAATTTTCCAAATAACGTGGATATTAGGGGTTTTTTTTAACTATATAAGGTAAGAGTACACAAAATTTAAAGAATTAACAGATGAATGGGAAGTGTGTGAGTAAAGTGATTGTATATGTTTAAAGTTCATTATGATGATGAAGGAAGAGAGAGAAATAAGACAGCAGTTTGAAGAATCAGCATGTTTGTTTACTCTGGGAAGATGCAAAAAGAAAGAAGATACAGAACATCAGTGTATGGGAAATCATAATGCAGGAGATTTTTGAAGGAGGCAGGGGAGGCAGAAGAGAAATTAGTTTATCAGGGGAGGAGGAATCCTCTTCCTTAAAGATAATGAAAATTAGTAATAACAACTTCAAGGAGGAATGTATGGTGGTCTGAGGTGGGGCCAGGCCAAACTGAGCGGAGGTCAGCAGATGGTGGCGACATTCCTGAGAAGTAGGAGTCATGTTACGGTAAGACCAAGGTCAGAGGTTGCACTGGATGTGGAGGAAAATAGAGGGGCAGCTGAAGCAGCAACAAGGCAACCAGTCACGTGGGGATAAGTTGAGAATTTTCCTCCAAATACGAAATTTTGTATTACTCATTTTGAGAGTACTTTCTATCTTTTCCCATAATTCTTTGAATCCTCTTGTTTTTCTCTCTTGAAGATCACTTAATAAAAATGTATCATAAGGGAATAAAAACTTCAACAACTACTCAAACACATGGCTTGTTAAATATGTATGAATCATTGCTCTGGCTTGTTCTTTTGAAGTTGTTTCTTTGTGTGAGTTCCCTTTTCTTCTTTCAGTGTTTCTTGTGCAAAATCTAAGTGCTATGATATAAACTGAACTATATCACTTTTTGAAGTTGAAATGTAGTTTTCTAAAAAATGTGCATGTAATCTTAAATTTCAGAAAGATCTTTTTTAATCTATCAAGTATCTTTCCATTAGCCAAACCAAAGTGATTTCCACTGTTTTTAACATTCATCTCTGTGCTTCTTTTGAAACAGATACCTCACATTTTCACCCCTTAATCATTGATAAGTTGTCCTAACCTTGTCCTTGCAATATTTTTACATCACGTCGTTAAATAGATCCCCCTCTATTACACAGAAATAGGTCCAGTCACGGACATTTGTTTTTCTATTGTCTAGTTGCTTATATTTTTTTAATCCTGTAATATAAAATTTACATCAGAAAGAGCCAAAATGTTATGCTTTGATATTTAAGACCTGATGCCTTGCATGTAAATTGCCATGGTGATACTAACACTACTACAAAGAGAATAAAAGACATCCTATGTTATCACCCTCACAAATGGCAAAAGATAAAAACTTTGCTGCCTCCCTTTTCAGTTGACCATCAATGTTCTATATTTGCTAATGTACCTACCTTAGTGCTCTGAATTAAAATCATACCTACAAACAAAAATGTCATGGAGATACAAGGCCCCATGGACATTAAACAACATAGATCAGAATTGATTTTGGAAGTACAGAAGTGCTACATTTCACATTTCTGTGAAGTTGAGGAGTTGTATCCTATCAAACTGTTCAGCTGAAGTTAGCACTCCAGGGCATTTCAAATCAGTTCAAAGCTATATGGTAAAGAGAAAGAGAAAAACAAATGAGTGAGATTCCTTCAGTTCAGTTGCATCGTTTAGCATTTCAAAGGTTCTATCTATTCTGTTGATTGGAGTCTGGGCTTCACTGGGTTTAGGGATTTGTCTGAAGTCAGCAATGTGTCCAAACTCCAGCAAGCATCTCTATATTTGAAATTACACCAAGAAGCTTAATTGAGAAATCTTCTTCCAATGATGGGCCAGTCTAAAGTCTATTCAAATGTAGATGCAATCTATAAATAACCAGCACATTTAGTTGGCACAGGGAGACCAGGAAGCCCTTTAGGGCAGCGAATTGGGGACCTGGTGGTTCTCCTTCAAGCTCCAGCTGTTTGACAGTCAGTAACCATTTCAACTTTCCAAGTCTTACTATCTTGTGCTTTAAAATTAAAAAGCTTTATAAAATTGGATTTTTTATTTCTGTAATTGCATTCATCTACTGTATTTTAAGACATACTTCTTTGAGATACGTACATGAAATATATCATTTACTATGTGTCATGCTTGCTAGACACATAATAATAATATGCAATGTTTATTATGTACATATAAAGAAATATGAATATGTACTTATATAAAGAATATTTCCTATGTTTAGAATTTACACACAAATTATCAAATTAAAATCTAGCCATTTTACTAGAAGATCTTGATGTTTTATAATCGATATCCTTATATTTGGAAAAAAATCAAAATTATTACAATATCTATAGGGAGAAAGTTTATCTAGTGGTCTTACTCTCAAAAAGGAAAATAGTTCCACAAGAAAATACAACAATAATTCTATTGAACTGGATAGTAAGACTGCTCCCTGGCCACTTTGGGCTCCTCGTGCCTTTGAGCTAACAGCCCATGCAGAGGTTACTGTATTCCTGAGTGTTATTGGTCTTGATTACCAGGGGAAATTGGGCTATTTCACAGAGGGTTCAAGAAGGGGTGTATGTGGAATACAGGATATTCCTTAGGGAATCTCTTAATATTAACGTGCTATGATTAAAGCAATGAAAAAATTATAAGAATTAGATTCAGACAGGAAACAGGTATTAGAAGATTGATTATAAAGTGGAAGAAGGCACACTGTGGGAGGGTTAATGAAATAATCTTGATCTCAGTTGCAGTGGCGACACAATTGTATACATCTATCAAAACCCATCAAATTCTACACTTAAGATTAGTGAAATTTATTTTATGTGAAATTTACCTCAATACAGTTGAATTAAAAAACTTCAATGACATAAAATATCCCTAAACAATGTTGAAAAATCAAGAGCAGACAAGGAGAACACATTTGGAATACATATAAACAAAAAAAGGTATTTGTGTTTCAAACAGTGAAAATAAACACCAAACTCTTAAAAACACATATATTTATTCATTTGCTTATTCAACAAATAGCTTTTAAGCATATGCCACATACCAATTAAAACTTCTGGAATTATATCAGTGGGAAAAAATAATAACAACAAAAATACAAAGCAGAAAACAAAAATACTAACAATAGAAAACTGTTTCTAGAGCTTAGTAAATGGGGACAGAATATTAAAGGATTATGATCAGTGCTATGATCTGCAGTATGATAAGGCTCAGGGCTCTGTCTAGCTTATTCATGGTGACCATGTAGGCTTTTAGGGAATTCATTACGGTATCAGCCTTATTTGTAGCTTAAGCGTTCTGTCCTTATGCTCCCTCAAACATCTCATTTCTTCACTTACACAAACTTGTTTCTCAACTGCAAGATGGAGATAGATCGATCAATCAATCAATAAAGATGGTACAATGGAAAACTTGGACTCTTTATTATTTAATTTCAGTGGAGTCTCAAATGCTAAGAATATAGTATTTATTTAGCAAATACCCCAGTGTTTCCAAATGAGATAGGAGACCAAGAGGCAAATATCACTAACAAGGATGAGCCCAAAACTAGTTTTCTCATCAATTAGTCTGTTACTCGAGTATAAAATGGTTGAGGTTAAACAAAGAGAAGGGGCTGTAGCTCCCTTGCAAATGTGCCACATAAAGGAAGGCTTCTCAGAAAACACCTCAGCAGAAAGGCATGTTGCCTCCAGGAGGGAGCTGTTTTGGTAACAACCTGCAGTTCTGAGGCATTTCTTCTTCTGCACATGGGAGGGACCTCGTTGTGCCAGTGTGCTGTGCCCTGAGGGTGACCAGGGAGAGGCTGGGCTGACTCTATCCTGGAGGAAGGAGGAGAGCTCACTGCTCAGCAGTGGCTCCCAGAGGCGACCACTGTGGAATTCGGCCACCACCCCCTGCACACATCCCAGAGCTGTGTTTCCTACGGACTGAGTGTGGGCTCTGTGGAAAGGAGGCAGCTTTTAAAAGGCCTAAAAGAATGCAGGCAGACAAAATAAGACGCCAGCGGGAAGACACACAGTGGGTAGAAATGGCTTTCCACGCTAGTGTGGCCTGGGCAGTGTTCACAGCTGAATGCTGTCCACATATTGCATTTTCACAGATTTCTCTGAGACCCCCTCACTGAGAACAGCCATCTGCAAGTTCCTAATCCACCGGGAAGCCAGTGTGCCTCCCTGCCCTGGCTCTGCTCCCCACAGTGCTCCTCCTCAGGCTGCCTGCGCAGGGTGGAGGCTGCTGCAGGAAGCTCCCTGCCTTTTTCCACTTGGCGTCAGCTACCTCTGCAGAACGAGCTCTTATCCACCCTTTTAGACAAAGCCAGCTTGGGCTCTGCCCCCACTGAAATCCCTACCCCACTGTTAGAGCAACTCGCCCATCAGTATGAGAAAAGATGCCGTCTATTGTTTTGTCCCTAACCTGTGCACCCTCAGCTGAGGCTGCAGCAGACAGAAAGAAATGCATCTGAAAATCATGTTAATAAACAAATCCAGATATTTAAAGTATCAGTGCTGAACTAACTTAACACTAGTGAGACATTATGGAAGAACACATCAACCAAGTTTGATATGGGAGAAAAGCAGATGTGGGAATCAAGGATGAATTTAAGAGAATTTGGAGTGTTGAAGGGGATCATGATGGCATTTCTGCATAAACCTGTCAGGGACTGGGAGAGACATGATAGGGAATGACAAGGTCTTGGGGCAAAGGTTTCCTGTGGATATAGCCACACAGCCACAGGATGGGCTGAAGAGTTTATCACTGTCACAA
Source organism: Heterocephalus glaber (assembly GCF_000247695.1). Next base: position 28,518,619 of record NW_004624739.1, on the reverse strand, counting down.
CGGAGGCATCTGGGAGTGCAGGGTGGGCTTCACAGGCAGGTCTGCCAGGGGGTGAGAGCTCTGAGACGGGCACTGGTCAGGGCTACGCACGAATCCTGGCAGAGTGCTCCTCCATGGAAGCTGGGACTGGTGCGGCTGAGCGGCCTGCTGCCTTGTCAGCCTTCTCCTGCAGGCCACAAGGACAGGGACCCTGAATAAGGCTTAAATGGTATCAGCAAAGCTCAGACAAGGCACCCACTTCCTTGTGATGGTAGGCATATTTCAGTAATTTTTTGAAACAGAACATAGTTGGAAGTTCTGTTTAAAAGTAAGCAAATTTTGGGCTGGGGATTTAGCTCAGTGGTTCTGCCACCTGCCTCGCAAACACAAGGTCCTGAGTTCAATCCCCAGTACCAAAAATAAAGAAAGAAAGAAATAAAGAAATAAAGAAATGTGAGCAAATTTTAAAATACAGAAATCCTGAGAGGGATATAGCATGTCCGATTCATCAGGAATGAGGTTTCCATTTCAATAGCAATGTATTGAAGCCAGGGACTAGTAATCTAAAGCTTTTGAAATGTGGATAAAAATTATTTTCAAATTATTAATCAGTTGTAAGAACAGGAAAAAAAGTCATTTTCAGACACTCATGGTAAAAGGATTGATCCACCTGCTCACTTCTCTCAGGAAGCCACTAGAGGATGGATTTTGATTGGTTTAAACCAACAGAAAGAAATCAAAGTGAAAATGTGTTTTCTACTTTCTAAATCTAATAAATCCTAATGGAAGGAAAGAGAAGGAAACGTTCCAAAAATTAAAATGGAGACAAAAAGGAAAAGGAAAAGAGAGGAGGAGAAATGAAAGGAAGAGAAGAGGGAAGGATGTGAATATCTTCTAACAGCATTTGAACACATGTAGGGCAAGAGCCATGAAACATAGGGAAGTAAGAAATGAAGAAGCTCAAGAAATTATCATCTGAACAGTTATAGGAGAAACTAAATTGAATTATTGTACACTATTTGGCAAAAGCGAATAATACAGCCTTACAGGATCACAAATGTTGACATGACTTATCCAGAAATTATAGTACCAGGGCTGGTTATTTAGCTCAGTGGTGCCATGCCTGCCTCACAAGCACAAGGTCCTGAATTCAATCCCTGGTACCAAAAGAGAAAAAGAAAACTACAGGGCAAAGCATTTATAATGGGAAATGAGAGGAGTAGAAGTAAGAGTGTGGTGACCGAATGCCATAGTTCCAGTTACCATACCCACTTCAGGACGCATGGCAGGACACATGAAAAGCCTAGTTAACATGGAGGTCCAGCCTTCACCGCTCACACTCCAAAATTGTCATCTGCAGTGCACAAACCAAGATAACTCAGACAGGACTTGGGAGCCACGAAATGTGCAGCAGACCAGCAGAGGGGGAGGGGAGGGACTTGAACCTGCCTAGGACCGAGTCCCAGCCCTGTGATGTGGTGGAAAGCGCCTGGTACTCAGTGACCTAGGGAGTACCTAAGTTCCTCCTGTTGCTGAGGTAAGGCCAACAGAGCCGCGCCCTCTGGGGAATCCCAGAGCAGAGCGGAGCGGGGCATAGCCGATCAGGAAGTAGTTGCTGCTGGGTCACTGAAAGGTGGAGCCATCCCTCCCTGGCTGTCCAAGCCCGTGCCTTTACACGCTCTGCGCGCCCACGGGCCACACTGCGCCTCCGAGTCTGTCCCGGGCCTATCCTGTCTCCCTCAGCAGAGCCCTCGCTGTGCCTGCCCAGCGCCATGCCAGCTGAGGCGCAGTCCGGAGATGAGCTCCTTGCGGAGCATCTAGATCTGAACCATGACCGCTGGGGATGTGTCTCGGTGGAACCTGAGTTCAATCCCCAGAACCACATCAGAAATCAACAAAGAAACACTGCGCTTGGACCAAACTTAGACCAAACAGACTCACGAAACACAGCCAGCATGTTCTGTGAAGCCCCAGCTGAATCCGCACTCAAATGCACCAGAGCTTTCCCTAGCCTCATCATACCTAGGCCGCAAAACAAGTCCTACCAAGCTTAGGAAGATTAAAATCTTATCCATTAACTTCTCTGATCACAATAGTGCAAAACTAGAAATCAATAATGGAAGAATTTTAAATTTTATAAATGAAAGGAAATTTTACAGCATCCTGCTAAATAACCAATGGATTGATGAAAAAATCAAAAGGAAAATTAAATAATGTCTTGAAAGTAATGAAATTAGAATCACAATGTACAAAAGCAAGTGAAATGCAGCAAAAGCAAACATAAGGGAAGATTATAGGAATGGACACATATATCAAAGAAGGAGAAAGACCTCAAATAAGCAACTTAATGCCACATCTCATGGAAAGAAGTTAGTCCCAAATTAGTAGAAAGGAGATAATTCATATCGAAGCATAAAAAAGAAGTAGAGATTGGAAAAATAATAGAAAAGATCACTTAAGAGTTGGATTTTCAGAAGTAAATAAAACCAAATATTTAGCCAGATCTATGAATTCAAATTAATAAATTAAAAAAAAAACAAGAGGTGTTAAAACTGATCCCACAAAAATAAAGGATCATAAGAAAATGATGTAAGCAGTCATGAATTAACAAAATGGGAAAGCTAGAGAAAACAGAAAAGTCCTCAGAAACTTATAACCAACCAAGACTAAATCTGAAGCAATTAAAAAATCTGGCCAAGTTACTGATGAAGGAAGCAAAATCAGTAATATTTTCTCTATAAAAGAAAATTGCACCATCTAATAGTTCATTTTTGAACTGTACCAACTATTTAAAGTGCTGATATCAATCCTTCCCAAACTCGTTTTAATTTTTTTTTTTTTTTTGGTACTGGGGATCGAACTTGGGTCCTTGTGCTTGCACAGCAGGCAGCAAAACCACTGAGCTAAATCCCCAGCCCTCCAAACTAATTTTAAAAAGGAATTAAAGAGGAGGGAAAACTCTCCAAATTTATTTTATAAAACTATCATTGTCCTGATCTCAAAGCCAGGCAAGGACACCAAAAGAAAAAGAAAATTACAATCAAAACACAGATACAATATCTACAAAAAAAATAGCAGTTGAATTTAACAACATATCATCACTGAATTGTTCATCAAGAACAAGCTGGTTTTATCTCTAAGTTACAAAGATATTACAAAATATACAAATCTATAAATGTGAAATATGACCTTAACTGAATGAAGGACAGAAATGAGATGTTTATCTCAATAGATGTAGAAAGTGCATTCAACAAAATTCAACATTGTCTTATAATAAAAACTCCCAACTTGGGCATAGTATGATCAGAGTTAAATATAATAAAGATAGGAAGCCACAGTCCCACAGCTGAACTTCTACTCAATGGTGATAATGTCAAAATCTTTTACTCTAAGATTAGCAGAAATATAAAGATATTCACTCTCACCACTTGTATCCAACATCATGCTGGGAGTCCTAGCTGGAGCAATTAGGCAAGAGAAAGCAATAAATGGTGCCTCAATCAGAAAGGAAGAATTTGAATTGCCTTTATTTACAGGCAATGTAACCTTATATGTAAATAATTCTGAAGACTTCTCCAAAATACTAACAAAATGAGTAATCAGTTTTAGTAGTGTAACAGAGTTAACATACAGCTTGGATTTCATAAAATTCAAAGTGACTCTTGATGAAATTCGTGTGAAATAAGGATTTCAATGAATGTTATTAATCTAGTCTTATCATTAATCCCATGCTTACTGGTATGAATTTGAGATGTTCTATTTAAACAATACCCAAACATGAAACTTTCATAAAGTATATGATGTTCAAAATGAAATAAGAAAAGTCCTTATTTACAATCAATATGACTATCTACCAAGAATATTTAAGACTATTGAAAACCTGTAGGAACTCTTAGGAGACTTTTTAAGAAAGACAATGAATTCACTGTCACTCAATATATGTAGTTCTCCTTGTTTTAGTAACAGTCAATTAGAAAATGTCACCAAATATTCTTCCCCATATTCCAAAGACAGGAAACTTGTCAATGAACCTAGGCTAGCATTCCGGATTTCTCCCAAACTCAAGAAGACAAAAATTATCAAGAAATTAAGAATAGCTACATTTCTAAATAAGAAAAGTCAGTATTGGGAAAATATACATTCTTTTCAAAATTAAAATTCAATTCAACATAACCTCAAATATTTTAAAATTTTCAACTTAGACAATCTAATTACAAAATTCAAATGGAAAAATATTACAAAGATTAGATCTGAAACCTTTGAAAATAAAAGGAGAACAATGAGGAATATCCTACTCTTATCCTACTCTATGAGATCCATACTTTGTGTAAGGGTTATTAGAAAATAGATAAAGATGACTGGAGTATGAAACAAATGCACATATGAATGAAATTCATCTGCGAGTCAAGTTACTAAGTCAAAAAACTGGATTAGTCGACAGGTTTCTTGGTTTTGATGAAGCATAAGTAATTGGTATCTGCATGAAAAATAAAGCAAAAATATAAATGCAAAGAAAATAACCTAAAATAAATTTTTCAAATCTTCAGGTTATTAAAAGAATATCACAAACATGCAAGCTTTACTTTTAACAGTATAAGGATAAATCAAGGGCTGGGGATTTAGCTCAGTGGTTTCGCCACCTGCTGCGCAAGTGCAAGGACCCAAGTGTGATCCCTGGTATCAAAAAAAAAAAAGGATAAATCAAGCTCACAGTAGCTATTAATCTGTTTATTAGCATAGTAATGAAAAATCACTTCATCATGTTGTTTCATCATGCATCATTCTAGAAAAGAATTTGATATTAGAGGACCTGGCAAATGACAAAAGGACACAGAAAATGAATGAATCTATGAGCTAAATATTTAAAGTAATAACTTGAAACCATAAAACAATAGATGAAAATGTTGTGAAAGATCATAAGTTGGATTAAAAATGTCTTTTTGGTAAAGTTACAAGTTCTTGAATCCAAAGCAGGCAGATAAAATAGAAGAGTGTCTACAAATTTGATGGCATGTGTGTGATCTGATTTTGTAAGATGAGCTGACTTCATTTCGAGGCATACATATATTATCTTTTGTTAAATGAACGTATCTAGTATGGCAGAGGCTTGTTTTGGATGAGGTTATGTTTCATAATAGCTTGGGAGTCACATTTATACCTTATCAAAAAGCCCGTCTACACCTGATTTGTCATCACTGCAAAACTTCTGCTTGGAGTGAGGTTGGTGACAGATTTTCGTGAATTATCAGAAGCAGCGATACTAGTTATTTGCAGTGAGCCTCAGGAAGATCCTGTGTAATGCAGTTAATCTCCTCCAGTACCTGAGCTATTGTGGGCCACCAAGTGTTCTGTACTTCCTCACCTCCATCCATCTGTTACGCATATTTTCTACATGTCATCCCGATGGTAGCAATCTGTGAAACAACATCGATAAGAAAGGAATGGTTTTTTCTCTTCTATAGCACAAAATCTAGTAAATGAAGAAGAAATTGAAGGAAAGGTAGAAAACTGAATAAGGACAAATTTTTTCAAAATTGTATAAGTAAAATACAATGACAGTAAAGAAAACAAGAGTCTGGAAAATATCTGTAAACTATATGATACAAAGGTTGTGGGTATGTGTGTGTCACACATGAATCTATAAGACAAACATTGCATCTGTAATTGGTGGATAAAATTTCTGAGCAGATAAAATGTACAAAAAAGATAAAGTACAAAAAATAATTCAAATTCCAGAAAATACTGTTACATCATATAGAAGAAAATTCAATCTTGCTCATAGAAAAGGGTGCAGATACATAGTCTATTAATAATGAATTTTAAAAATTATATCTTGCTGGCAAACTTTATAAATGCCAATCACTGCTACTGGCTTTCAAAATCAACATGTTATCTTCAGGAAACAATTTCTTCTAAAGCAAATCTATATGCTTTCTTTCACCTGCTAAATATTTCTCAGAATATAATACAAACCTTGAAGGAAGTCATACAATTGCAGATGTTCACTGAAATATTACTTTAAAAACTTAAATAAAATGGCAAGATGTTAACAGGAAGGAAAATGATGTGTCCCAAATGTTGCCTCTGAAAACAATGGATATTCTTGTTGTATAAAGTAGGAAATTTAAATAGAAAATGAAAAGTACTGTATGACTACAGCAATTAAAAAATAACAAATACAATAATATAATGAGAGGGAAAGCATTTCAAGTTAGGAAATTGTGATTTTAGTCTCATCTTCCTCCATTTTTAATCACTATAAAGTATGCTTATATTGCTTACATAAAGGAAAAACGTATAACTGACCATGTGCATCAGATATCTGGTCCAGGCTTTGCCTGCTTTCTACAGGGAACTTAAGAACGTAAATCCAGGGAAGCATACCATTCAGAAAGCACTACCTCCTGAAACTGGAGGGCCTGATGTGTTTTGGCCACTGGCTACCTTTTTTGTTTTTACCTTGTTTATTATCTTTTAAATTTTATGTTTTATAAGTGCACATTTGTCATACATATCGATCATATTCATCAAAGGGAATTTGTAGCTGTACATACTATCACCGCCCCAACCCTGCACTGGGTGAGATCTCCCAGTGTAATTTTGTAATTTCTCACCATGTAAAGGAAAGACTGATGTCTGGGGGCTTGGGGGCGGGGAGAAGAGAAAGAGGAGGAGGAGGGGGAGGGGGAGGAGGAGGAGCAATTGAGAGAGACAAGGAGAGAGAAAGAGGGAGAGAGGGAGAAGGAGAGAGGAAGTGAAAATGTTTCATACTTTCAAATCGGGCACTGTGGTTTGGAGAGAATTTCTGAGCGCGGGCCTGGCTCTTCCTCTTGATTACATCTCGGTTTGGCTTGCAGTCCTGGTCACCTTCCTGTTCAGCCCAGAGTGCAGGGCAGTCCATACTCTGCTGTGAGGAGTTGATTGCTGAAGCATTCATTGTTCCTTTTCCCTAAAAGCGCCTGTTCCAATTACTTACATTTATTGTGCTTTTCTCTCATACAATAGAAATACAGCACCACGTAATTTTTCTTGTCTCTTCAGTAAGAGACCAGGAAACTGGATTTTTATCATGCAGTTCATAAACTTAAACTAACTTCCTCAGATACGACCTTTTATTAGGAGAAACTGCTAGCAGCATGTTCCAGTCCTTTCTTTTCTGATAACAGAAAATGAACAGACCAAAAAGTAATTAATTGAGGTGTATTGAAGAACAAGAAATACATCAGAATTTTATGCAGTAATGCAGAGTGTTGTGAAGGTTGAAAACTCCCTTTTCTAAAGGAAAACTAGCTAACATCTATATAAAATGATAGATGGAACAATACCAGTAGGGTTAGCTTTCTTAATAAAATCTTGATTGGGAACACAGGAATTATCAGAAAGTAGCTAAGACAAAGAATGGAGTTAAAACATTTGGATTTAACCCTTGAAACTGCATTTTATAATCTGCAAGCCATTAGAAAAATATTTATTTTCTGTATATATGCTTCACTATCTGCAGGTAAACACATCTTCCCAGACATAAAATCTTTATAAGTGAAATGTACCCCTGGCCATGAGATTATTGTCTTTATGAAGAAATATTGAGCCGATATACACAATTATCCAGAAAAAAATCTTATTCTAATATTTGAAGTTCTTGTTTATGGAAATTGTCATTTTGTGCAGCTATTTCGTTACCAGAGTTCTAGTTTTCTGAAAGTCTGGGATATTGCTTTGTGGTGATAATATATTCTAATCCCAGCCTACAAGCATGAGAAGGACGATTAATATTCCCTTAATTAATTCTAATTAATTGGGCTACATAATTTATGAACAATGGCACTGCTAACTTGTTAATTATTAAGATTCATATTGAGGATAATTTGTAAAGAAGTTGCAAAAACCAAAAATTATCACTGATATATTTTTAGAATTATGAGAAATATTATCATATCCCAAAGCAGAAGAACTGGACTTACACAGTTCAACCAAATTATAATGGGTGAGTTCTAAAAAAAACCAAAAAGACAAAACTCTGGTTTAATTGTATTAAAAGGGTGAAGGTCAGTTCCAACTTTTTGTCTTTTAAGAGAATTTATAGCTTAGATTTCCTTCTTCAATACCTTTGTGACAATGCCATTCAAAAAGGAAATGAATAAAATTGGAGAGTGGTTTATTTGGACCACCACACTAAGTTTTGGTCTTCTGATAAGTATGTATTTGTGACAGTTACCATCACTATAATTTGATCAGTTAAAAATAAACCAAGGTTGAAAAATGTGAAAATATTTGTAATATGTCACAAAGTGTTATCATTAATCTATAAAATGGTTGCTTAAAAATTAGGTGTAAATATGTAATTCAATATAGTAAAGAAAAAAATTAAAATGTAATAAAAAGGGTCAACTGTAATGGTAATGAGATAAATAAAAATGAATATGCAACATCAATTATTTCCTCATAAATTTGCAAATATTCAAAAATGTTGAGTTAGTGCTTTGGGATGTATAAGAAGAGAAACTGCTGCTAACATACAATATCCAAAATATTTTTAAAGTAAAATCAAGGACATGTCATTATCTAAATTCTAACTCGGCAATATTTATCCCCTGAAAATAATGAGAAATACACAAAAAGTTATTCTTTATGTTATTGGGGGCAGGCTCTTTACATTCTTTTTCTTTATGTGATCAAAAGAAGTCATTCTCTATCATTTATCCTTTTGTATACTTTGTCTCTCTCGAATGTTAAGCACTGAAAGATCTATAAGACTTCAAAAGGCCAAACCAAGGTTTATCATTATGAAATTCTCAACAGATCATCTATCGTGAAATAATATTCCCAGAGAATGAGACTGTAGAAGGAATGTAAATTTTTCTTCATTCTATTAGGCAGTTATTGGATCTGTTCTGAGTTCATTGATCTTTTTGATGACTGTATTGTGTTACAGGCTTATGTAAGAGAGTAGAAACTAATAATATTTTAAATGCATTTATTTGCAATTGAGTTAATGTTCAATTCCCATGTAAGAAAGGGGCACTGTTTATTTTTAATCCTAAAGAAAGCCCATCGTGCATCTTCTCAATCCTGGCCTAGTCGTGAGATAATAGAACATACTCATTAAACAACACAGCTCTCAATTTGTAATTTAACTATAATACATAGCTAGCTTAATAGAAAGAAATCAAGCGTCTACTTCACTTACCTTGCACTTGTAACAAGCACAACGACTGTCTGAACAGGAGACCTTAGGGGATATTTGAGGTGGAGACCATGACCCACTTCATCCTTATCACAGTCCGATGCTGGAATATTTCTAATAGTTACACACTCACATGGAGAAAGTAGGTTTCGGAGGAACACTGACAATGCACAGACCGGCAGTCACCAGGAGGCCCAGCTGGAAGACAGTCCACATGTTTGATCCCAAAGGCTGCACCGTCAAGCCCTCCCCATAACCGCTTCCTGTGTGGCACCCTCTCCCCTGCTCCAAGGGCACCCATGAGATGGAGACCTTCCTGCTTCTCTTCTGGACACTGCTGTCCACTGCTAAAGGACACACCCTAAAATGTAGAATGATCCCGAGTCCTTTTATAACCTATAGCAAGGGGCAGTCACCAAATCAGACAAAATCTGTATTTTTACCTTGGCAAATAAAGTCTTTTATTATCTACTTCTACTGCACATTTCTAGCACATTCTACTTGCCCCATTCTTTTTTTTTTTTTTTTTTCTTGCCCCATTCTTAAAACATCCACAGCATGCTGTGCTCTCATTGTAGCTCTGTCAGATGTATTTACAGGTAAGGCTATTGAAGTATGGACAGGTTAAATACATTACTCAGGTCTCTACCATTAGTAGTAACACTATACTTTCATCAAAGAAAAACTGATACATGAACCTATGTTCTAAACCAGAATGCCAGGACACAAATATTAAATAACTAAAGCTAAAAAGTTTATTCACTTATGTATCATCCCCTTTTAGCTCCATCATCTGGAATGCTTTATTCATTAATAAAGAAGCCTGAGTTATGTATTAACCCATTCCTGTGGGAATTTTCATTACTGGCCTCACTGAATGCTCAAGTAGCTTGCTATTCATCAGCCATTTGTTCTAGAAGGTGTGAGGACCAAATAACTCATCTTGCCTGGGAAGGGTAGCGAGTTAAGAGGCAGTCCACGATGACAAGTTCTCACTTTTGCGATGAGTGCCAAACAAAGGGTGAGCCCTGGGACAAAATTTTCACATCAAAATGCATCAAGTACAAATTCTGACCCTTTTGAAAGAAGTCAAGTACTAAGGTAAGACTATCTGTATTGATAGTGAATTAGAACAATGTCACATTTACCAAAGATACTATATTTGTATTTTAATTGATTTTCTATTGACCAAGACTTAAATGCAATTATAGGATATGTTGACATGACATAGGAATTAAGGATAACAAGGGATATTATCTCCTGGGGAGAAATGAAGACAATTTAATAATATTGTCTATTTTTTAAAATCTTATTATGAACAGAAGATGGAAACACACCAGGCATTTCTTTTCAAGCCACAGTTTAAGTCTATATCAGCTATACAGCTTTCTTGGACATCGAGTTAAAAATCAGTTTCACCTTTGACACAAAACTCAATTGATAAACTTTTAAAAATAGCCACAGAAAGATTAATTCACTCCAACAAAATATACTTATTCTCATTGCTGTTATCATATTATGTTTTTGTATATTGCATTTAAAATACAATTCTGATGCACAGACTGTGAGTTTAATTCCTAGCCCTGAAACATATTAATTACTTAATTTAATTTATTTTAATCTAATTCTGAATCACTTGTGAATGGTCAGGCAAAAGGTATTGTCTAAGTAGAAGATTATAGTCATTTCAGGTGATAGGTTAAAATAGTTGATAGTATTCTCTTTGAATGGAATAACGGGAAAATACAATAAATTATACTACAAATGAACATATTTAAATTATTATTTCCAAGAGAAATTCTTTATATGGTGCTTTTTCCAGTAACTAAATGAAGGCAGCAGCACACGTAATTACATGATAGAAATGATGTAATGATTAATGGCTTGAAAGGAACAGGAGAATTGTGACTCATCCATGAAGATACATTTAAGGAAAGAGCAAAGGCTGGATTGAATTAAGGGGTTATAATATAATAACTGTCATTTTTGAAGCTTACAAGAAAACTTTGCTGTCAAAATGGATGAAATTGTAAAACTGGTTGCTGATGAAGTTAGTGGCTTGAGCTGAATTTCTGTGTGTGGGGGAGACAGAGGGAGGTATGAGGAAGGGAGGGGCATACGTAACAAGAGATTAGGAGAGAGAGAGAGATAGGAAGAGAGAGAGAGGAAAAAACACAGAGAAAGGGAGGAGGGTACATTCCAGGTATCATAGAGCCCTTATTCAAAATCATTTTGAACTATTTCTTCTATGGTTATATTCAAGAAAGCCCAAATTTAAAATTCACTTGTCATCTGAGGAATACAGTGATGCATCTACTCTATTTGCTTAAATACCGTTTGCTTCAGCTCTCTTCACAATCTTATTGTCAAGCAGCTGACCAGAGATGTGAAAAGAGAATATAAGACAAGTAGTAAAACTGCTCACCTTCGTCAGCCATCAGGGAGACGGCAGTTAAGACCAAAATGACATATCCGCTCACTCCAGTTAGAATGGCTTTTACCAAAAAGACAGGAAATAGGAAACCCCGATGGGGATGTGGAAAAGGAGAACTCTCATATCCATTGTGGAGAACAGTGGAGGTTCCTCAAAAGGTGAAAGATGGGCTACCATACGGTGAGGCTCCTCCACTCCTGGCCACATATCCAAAGGGGCGATGTCATACATCAGAGAGACTTCTGTACCCCTACTAATCACAAGAGCTAAAACTTGGGACGCACTGTTTACTCATCCTTAGAGGAGAATGAAACCCTGACATTTGCAGGAAAATGGGCGGAACTGGAGAACATCATGTTAAATGAAGTGAGCCAGATAAAGAAAGGCAGATATTGCATGTTCTCTCCCCATATGTGAGAATAAGAAGCTCACAAACCCCGACTGAAACAGAGATTACTATGGGGTGATGAGCTGCTGAGGTGCTGGCCCAGACAGGGGCTGTCTGGGGGTAGAGACGTGATCAGTGCATGCACGATGTAGCCAGATGTGGGGTTACTGCACTGGGTCCTTTCATTTGCATAATTCATATTTTATTCATTGGAATTAAAAAGAAAACATGGCGCACCTACACAATGGAATACTATCCAGCCCTAGAAAGTACGGTATCTTTGCATGGGCAGTAAAATGGATGGAACTAAAGGATGTTATGCAAAGTAAAATAAATTAGACACAAAAAAGACAAATTTCACGTGTACTCTCATATGCAGATGTAACAGAAGAGCACAATGATTATATGTAGTGCTGATTACTAGAAGCTGGGAAGCACAGGTAAAGACACTGAGATATCAGGTTCCCACACTCAGACAGTAGCAAAAATTTCTAGTATTCTGCAGCACAGGAGGACCATCGCTCATAATAAACTGTTTTGTGATTTATAAATAAGCAGAAAAGTGGAGCTTGAAGGTTCTAACTTGGAAGTAATGAAAAGGAAAAATAAAGGTAATTACCCAAGTTGCCAGTACATGTTGTTTGCACACATTAAAATATCATACATAAAATATCATAGGGGTGTACAATTATTACCTATACCTATGATATTGATTATAGTATTAATCAAAATGTTTGTGATGGAAATATTAACTTCCTTAATTTGATCATTTCACACTGGACCCACAAATTAAATTATTAAAGTGTGCCCCATAACTTTATACAATTAGAATAAAAAATTTTAAGCTTATAAACACATAAATTAAACAGTGTTGATATACTGTTTTCAAAGATATGGTGTCTCCTTCTCATAATTCAGCAAATATTTTATCTTCTGTCCTTGTATTAGGTATTTTATGCTTTGAGTAAAATTTTCCATTCTTCTTCTCCTAAGTCACTATTAATTAGCATTTTACTGAATAAAAGTTTGCAAGCCTGAGCTTAGTCATTTAGCAACTAAAACTGCACCAGCAGTTTTTACGTAAATGTGCTATAAATAATTTTTGTTGAGTACTCTAAAATTAATGCTATTTTCTTCCTTTTCTCTTATAATACAGTTTCCTCTTTTTTAGTATGACTTTGTTTTAGACTACAAAAATTAAAAAATGAGCTACATAATGGCTTAAAAATATACACAATGCATGTTGGCAACAGGAAGAATATAACAATTGCCAAGAGGCGTCAAAGATTTCAGACTCCACATGCAGCATGGCTCTCCTACTGGTTTTCCTGTCTTTTTACAATATATCATCTTCCAATATTCTGTATAATTTACTTATTTCCATTTTAATTCTGTTGACTACCTCACTACCAATTGCAGAATATGTGAAAGTTACATATTTTAGAGTTAATGAATAGCTGTTATATAGCAAGTGAACTAAAATTAAATTGAATATGCTCATTGTACACTTTTTATATTCTTTGCCTATGTTACAGTCTGAATGTGCTATCAAAATCCACATGTCTTAACCTCTAATAAATGACATTAGGGGACAGAGACTTGGGGAGGAAATTCAGATTGCATTAGATCGTGCAGGTGGGGATCTCGTGCTGAAATAATGAATTATAAGTAGAGGGAGAGATACTCTCTCTTCCCTTGTCTCTCTACCCCCCCCAATGACACGTATACAAAAATGATCATAGAACACTGAGAAGCAGTCAGTCCAAAAGCCAGGAAAGAGTCCTTATCAGAAACTGAAACCTTGGTCTCAGATTTCCTACCTCCAGAGCTATAAAAGAATACCTTTCTGTGGTTTAAGTTTCACAATATGGGATTTTGTTAAAGCAGCCCAAGCAGACTAATACAAGCTAGAAGAATCAAAACGGTTGACAGCTTATGTGCATCTGATGAATTCTATTCATTATTTTGGAGATTCTCCACTTCAAAGAAAAACCTTGGTGATCTCTTAATAAATTTCTTTTCTGGCAGAGATGTTACAGGAATAATGTGCATAAGAAATTTAACAGCAAACTAAGTATTTTCTCCAGTTTACGTTTGGAAAGAAAGTACAGTGGACCCATGACTTAATGAACTCCATCAGTTCCTGAGGGCTAGTTGCAACCAGGTCAGTACAGCTGAGATCTGGATGTTTACCTGGGTTCACGCTAGAGATAACAAGGGGCAGATGAATCTTCCATTAACCTAATTAACCCAAGCTGCTCAGGTCGGGCCAGTCATAACTTGAGGGTCCACTGTAAAAGGAATGAAAATTAAAGGGAAGAATCTATATACAAATTTTTAAATTTGTTACATTTTCTTATATTTAGATTACAAAGGCCATCTCTAATTTTCAATAACTTTTTTGTATTTTTATCAATTCATTTTGAATGACTTTCCTTCAAGAACCTGGCACCTGGACCCGGGATTTAGCTCAGTAGCTCTGGCCCCTGCCTCACAAGTGCAAGGTCCCGAGTTTGATCCCTGGTTCCAAAAAAAAAAAAAAAAAGAACCTGATGACCTCCTTTTTCTAATATTCATAAATAGCTACAAAACAATTATTTGAATTTACTAATTTCAGAATAAAATGTAATAGCAAGAAGATAGAACTACAACACATAGTCCAAGAAGATGTTCTGGATTTTATGTAGGCAAAAATAAATTTGGTAGATGAATACTTTGAAATTTGTATCTAAGTATAAAAATTTAATCATAGAAAACTACTTTTAAAAATAGTTATTACACACAGAAATTGTTATGTAAGCTTTGCAGGATTATTTCTAAGTCTTCTGTTTTGTAGCTGTGGTAAGATTTCATCCCCTTCTGTGAGTTATATGTGGTCTTGCAACCTGGGGCCAACAAAAATATGTGTGGCATTGTTGTTGGTTGTTAGCATGGTGCCCACATGTGATCCACCATGTTGTTTCCCACTTGTGAGGAGGTGGTGACATTCCAGATAGTTGACTCCCCAACATCCTGCATTTCTCCATGAGCTCAGTAGAGCAGAGCTCCCAACTGATGCTCAACTGACACGCAGAATGTGAGAGAAATAAAGTCTTGTTCTACTGCCCTGCTGGTGTTTGGCGATTATTACTGCAGCATATTTTAACCTGTGCTCAATAATAAATTGGTAAAGGATGTACCGCAATTTAAAAATAACAGAGTAGGGCAATTTCAGTCTAAAGTTGAGCTTTCGGGTAGCCAAGAAGAAAAAAAAGAGAGGGGATAGAGGGAGGGAGGGGAGGAGGGGGGGGACTGTAATGGTATAAGTGAGGGTGTGATGCTCATCAAATTCTTTCAGTTGGAGTCAGGAAAACAACGCAAACTTGCCAAGTTTCTATACATCAAGAATATGCTAGAAACATTCAGACAAAAATGTTGAAAACAGAGGAATTTTGTTGATTTGCATAAGTTAAAAATAGTTCAGTGAAAGATTTTCAGGAAACAGTGAGATTAGGCCATAGAGTCAGAAAGAGCAAAATATGGAACTAAAAAGGAAATAGAGCCTGGGGAATGAGGGATAAGAAGAGTCCTGGCTTTTTGTGGTGCATAAAATGAGGAAGGAGACAACAATATCTATAATTTCAATGGTCCGGCACAGACGATTATCCCATTAGAGGTAATAGGAATTTTCCTATGACAGACTCCAATGTTCCATGGTAGACACTTTCGGCAGGTCTGTGAGTGTTGGTGTAAGCATTCCCTGGAATATGCAGAATGCCACCCCCCCCCTTGGAATCTGCTGATGGCACCTCAGAGCTACTGAAGACTCACTGCTGCTCTGCAGGCACCTCTAGATGCGCAGAAATGGAGGCCCAAAGGTGGGCTCTACTCTGATTAAGCATGTGAGCTCAAATGTCCCCTGTTCTCCTTAAAGGAGCAATGTTTCATGCACACAGGAAGTCTCTTGGCTATGCTTTATGGTGGATTTAAGGTTTCCACTTGTGACACTTCTTCCTACCTTGTGTAGTAACATCTGGGTGTGTTTATCTCTTAGTAGATAACAGACTTCTTGAAGAAATATCTAACTTAAATTCATTTTTAAGCTCTATATAATCATTATATAGTGTGTAAAATGTGACCAGCAGCATATTCCCTCTTCAATCAGTATTCAATGCCTATTCTGTCTCAAGTACTGTGATAGTCACTGAGAATATGAAAATGAACAAGTCATGCTACCTGGTAGTAGGAACCACTAAATTGAAATCTAGTAAGAAAAAGAAATGCATACAAAGGTATTTCCAATACAATGAAAAATAGTAATTAATTAAATTATTAAATTAATAATTCATGTTAAATATATAATTATTGCGACTAAATGTGCAGAACATATCCAGGACTTGGATTATGCCCCAACGTATTTGTTCTTATGTGACAGAATCTTAAACAGCCTCCCTCACTGGACACCAGCATTCCAATTTTGAGTTTCATCCACAATCCACACTTCACTCAGTTTACCCCTGTTGGTTATTTTTGTGAGTGTATTTCTCTCCCATCAAAATTTTAATATTTTTAGAGATCAAGGACACCTTGTGGGACTCTTTTCTGGGGACACTAATCCCTCTCAGGACACAGATACTCGGACCACAGCAAGTGATGATGCAGAGTGCCTCAGAGTGATGATAGCAAACAATCACTACACTACTTGTGAACTGCCCTAGCTAAAAAAACAACAAGGTACTGTGGTTGTAAATAAGCTTCTGAGAGCATACTGCTTTGGGGGTCTTCAGTTAAGATAAAGCAGAATTAGAGCACTGCTTTGTTTTAAATAATTGCATGTGGAGGTGTGTTGGGAAGCATTGCCAACTCAGATGGCTCTGTTAATTGTGAGCATTTGAAGAGTTGCTTCAGAATTTTGAAAAATATAAGACAATAAGGTCATAATGAGCATAAAGTTCATATACTCAAAAATACTTGTGATTTAAAAATGCCTAGTTTACACTTGAAAAGATATTTTTTCTTTAAATGAAATATGGAAAGTTGTACTGAATGGTGGTGAATAAGCGTGGAAGTCACAATCCTAAGCCTATCCATGAGATGCAGCATGAAGCTGTAAGGACAAAGAGCTGCCCCTGAATCACAGCACTATTGGAATACACTACATTGTATGAAATCATGCTCCAGTTTTATTAAATGTAAACAAAAGTAATGAACTGAGATAAAGTCAGACCAAGAAGAGAAAATACCTGTGCAAATCAAAAAGCAGAAAGAGAAAGAAGCTGCTTAGAACTCTTCAGGGATAAATAACTACTGTAAAAAACTCCTAAAATCAATAGTATTATTGTTCACTGTGAGCAGAACATTCACTTGGCCACTTTTGAAGGAAGACACTACTCATCATACCCACCTCTATACAGGCCATACCAACTTTTGAGAAGTTTTTTTGGACATGATAATTGCTCTAAAAATAAACGTCAAGCTCTGCAAGAGTCACACAAGGGATGTTTTCCCACCTCTGCCTGCCTCCAACAGATGGACAGGACTGGTGAAAGAAAAAACAGAAAAGAATCTCAATGCTGGCCCACTCTGCATTCCCAAAATCAAAGGCTCCTCACTTCCGCCCATAGCCCATAGCGTACTTCACTTCCGGAACCAGGCGGGCTCCCACACTTCAAGGTGAGTATTCCATACTTTCACCTGTCTCCTTGCACCTTCTTTGTCATCCTGAATCTCAGCTCATTGCCATGCAATTTACTTCTAAACGAATAAAAGAAGTTGACCCCTCAAGTTCCCAGCGCCCACTGACCACAAGGCCATCTACTTTGCCACTCCCCCCTTACTATTAAATTAATGGACCCTCAAAGCCCGTGGCTGTGGTCAGGCTCAGGGTTTTGCCCACCTTCTCGAACCTTCTTACCTACTCACAAATGTCTCCTGACCAATGCTCTACGGATTCTCTCCTCATACCACTTTCCCAAGTGTGTTCTTATTCCTCCTGCCCCAGACCCGCACTTTCCTGTTACTCACACTCCTCCTCCATCCACTCTCCACTTTTCTGCTCCCTTTTCAGCAGAACTCCTCAGAAGAATTAGCTGCACTTGCTGCTCCATTCTTTTCTTTTTCAATTCTCTCTTGAATTCCTTCCAGTCAGAATTTGCTTGGCCCACCACTCAACATGCTCAAAGCTGAAGTCCCCGAAATGCTCCCCACCCTGCTGGCTGTGTCGATCTTCAGATCCTTCTGGTCTCAGTCTTTCAGCTGTTCTGACCCAAACTTTCAGGAACACCTTTTAGCCCTCTGACCCCAAAGATAATCTGTTGACAATTTCAGTCAAACCTTCAAAATGTATTTTTGAAACAGTTCCATTCTTACATCTGTACTCCAGCCAGCTGGATCCAAGCCACAGCGGTGCCTGCAGTTCCCTTCCTGGGGTCTTTGCTCCTGCTTTTGCACAGGGTTAATCTATTTTCGCACACTGGACAGAGCATGTCACTTCTTACACAAAACTGTGTGAGTAAAAACTCAAAATAAAAATTTCTTACTCTCCACTGTGGCCCATAAGACCTTACATGAATCACCCCCAACACACACACACACACACACACACACACACACAATTTACACCCGAAAACTTCCCTTCAACCTCTAACCACTCTCTTTACCAACCGTGATGTCCTCACTGATTGTTCCACACAAACATGCTTCCATCTTACTGAGCTTTCATAGAACTCCCTTGGCCCAGACTCTGGCCATAGCTCGCCCCTTGTGCCCGTACTCTGTCAACCTACTCAGAACCCTACAACTCAGCTTCTTTCTGTGTTTTAGTTTTCTCCTTGGTAGATATCACTATCTATACTATGCCAAGAATCAATCATCATACATAAGAGATGTTATCAAATAGTATAGAGGGCCGGGGATTTAACTCAGTGGTTCCGCAACCTGCCTCCCAAATGCCAAGGTCCCGAGTTTGATTTCTGGTACAAAAAAAATAGAGATTATTTAAAATTTAAAAATTATTATAGTAGAAGACATATTGCCATTAATTTCCCTCAAAATTCCCCAGCTTGCTTCAGACACACTTACCCTGTCATTCTTGCCACTTTCTGAAGAAGTTCTGGGAGCCCTCTTTCATGAGTGCCTTTGGTTTTGCTGTCATGGCTGCTTTGGTGACCTGAATTGATTCAAAGAATTTACCTTTCATGGTCATTTTGACTTTGAGGAAGAGCCAGAAGTCACACAGTGCCAGATCTGGTGAATAAGGTGGATGAGAATGGACTGTAATGTTTTTATGAGCTGCCTTTGTGTTGGATGCTACTTGGCAGCAGCATTCACTGTACTTTTTTTTTATAATCACAGCTCATAAAGACATAAAACAGGACTTCTAAAACTGCTTCAGAAAATGACAAGAATGATGACATAAGTGTGTTCAAGGCCAGTGGGAGTATTTTGAGGAGAATCAATGGCAGTGTACCTTGTACTGTGACAAATTAATTTGAACTTAAACATACACCACATGATTTGATCACATGTCATGTTTATGGAGACATAAACAACAAACTTCCCTAACTTGTAGCATTTTCTGGATCCCGGAGTATAGATTTTCTAACCATGACCTAGTTTCAGCTCCTGACATGAGACCGCTGAGCACAAAGCTATACAGACACGTATTTATTTAGCTCTTGTGAGATGGCATGAACTGGCTTCATTAAGTCATCACTTGTTTATTGCTCTTACTAGAATTTAAGCACATAAGGAGCAGTATTTTAGTAATTTTTTTTTTTTTTTGTACCGGGGATCGAACTCGGTTCTTGCAGTTGTGCGGCAGGCGGTGAAACCACTGAGCTAAATCCCCACCCCTATTTTAGTAATTTTTTCACAATTATATTTCTGGTATCTAGAACAGTGTCCTGCACATACTAGTAGCTTGGCAGTATTTGTTGATGAATAAATAAAGAAACAGGAGAATTTAGATTAAAATATCTCTTCCAACTAAGAGGAAACAGTTAACACAACAAAGTTTTTCAACCCTAAAACAGGTGGATTTTGGACATTTGAAATATGTTAGGAAGGAGAGGACGTGGAGAACACTTTAGGCTGGAGGATAGAGTTAAAAGCACAGTAAATAAATGATGAAAAGAGACACAACCTGAGGTGGCTGAACACAGAGCTCAGTTTGTGAACAATCACTCCCAAAATACCTACTGTAGTAACTTGCAGATTCGGCTCAGAATTTTCGTGGTGAGTGGAAAAGCCTGATATGACGAATCTGAGTGCACAGCAACTGCCTCTTAGCTTGAGCCATTTTTGTGTTGTCTTCACCACATCTTTCACATACTGTTGAGTGAAAATGCCTTCCAAGAAAGTGGAAAAGTCTCCCGGGAAACCAAATGTGTTTATGAGATTTTTAACAAGGCATTCTTTAACTGTTTAAAAGAATGTTTGCAAGTGGCAAAAATATTGAAAGCAATGAGGGTATCAAAGATAAAAGTTTGGCATTTACATCTGTCCACGTTACTTTGCTTTGTGTGGGAAAATTTTCAAAATTATGCTGTCATTGCTCCCATAAAAATTCACCACGTTCCTCAAGTGCCACTTGACGTATTTGAAAACTGAGAGAGAAATTTGAAGCGTGGATTTGACAGCAGTGCTCAGTGTGGGAAGCCACAGAGTGCTGTGTGGCCTGGGTATCTCTGAAGACTGCAGAAGGTGAGCAAGGATGGATCCGAGTCTAGAATGGCTCAAGAAACTTATTCTACCAAGAGCTCAGTTGTAATAGTTTTCCTAGTGGACAGCAGAGATGCAGAGGTAGAGATGATTATATTACACAGAAAAATTTCAATTTCAGTGAGGCTCTACTTTGTTTTAAATGAGTGAACTCATGTATATGAGTACCAGTATGCCAAGATGAGTACTAATGTGCCAAGTCTTGAATGGGGAGTCGGGGGGAGGGTGTTAATCTGAGTCATATTAGAAAAATATTAAGAGCAGCTTAAGCTTCTACAAACCATTAATTGCAGTCAGTTGCCGAGAAATAAGAATAATAGGCAGTCTCCAAGCCCCTTCCTGAAAAGGATACCGAGGCTACATTACAGAGCTCCTTGAAAGCAAAAAGGACTGAACTGTAGCCTTTAGATGGGAAAGAGGTTTACAAATGTCCACGAAGAAAGTGGCACAGTAAATTCTGGGCCTGGGGGAGTATTCACCTGGCACCGTGCTTAGAAGAGATGAGAAAAAGAGAGAAACTGAAAGCAAGAGAGAACAGAAAGTTAATGTTTTAGAATAAACAAGAGGCAATAAAATATTGAACTAGAAAACCATCATATGAATGGAGGGAAGCAGTATTTGAAAGCCATCAGATGTTTGAGGTCCAAAGAATTTTGGAACTGACTCAGTTTAGGAAGCTGAAATCATGTCAGGTTGTGAGGCCTGAGCATGGCAGCACAGTGATCTTGATTTGGTCACCCAGCAATAGAGGTAGGTTTATTATCTGATAAACAGGAAGCTTACCAGGCCCTGAGCTAATCACTGTGGATTCAAAAGAGAAGGCCTCCGCGCAGGTTGACTGCTACTTACTAAGAAATGAATGAAATAAGACGAAAAATGAAATTTTTGAAGTTAATTCGAATTGCCAAGAAAGCCTCTGGGGAATCAAAGAAATTAGAAATGTGACATGAAATATTTTTCGGGTTATTTTCCCGTGGAGTTTTTGACTAGTGCAACAACAGGTTTTTCCTACATATGTGCCGCTGTGTAAAGAGATCACTACCAGTATAAAGGTTCGGAAACAAAACTTTGTAAATGTTTTTGCTTTATAAAATGTCTTGTTAGAAATGTAATAGTTTCAACATAATTCAGAATAGTAAAACTATTCAGGGTTCCCATTTAGTAATTTAATTATGGAATATTCAACTTTGAAAAAAGTTCTCAATGAAGGAAGAAAAATGGTGCATGGAATGAAAAAAATGAAACAGCTTATCATTTTAACCATAGTAGCCTGAATTCTGCTACGAAGAATCGATGATACCTATCTATGTTTATCTAAGTAATTCGAGTTGGATTTTACAAGGAGGGTAACATGGCAAAAGCCACCATTTTCAGGAGGGCATGCCTGTCAAGGTGTCATGCTTGCCAGCAACTTGAGTGAAATAGTCAATGTCAATTTGTCACTGTGGTCTCAGTATCACATTTTTCCCTCTGCATATAAAATCTCTGACTTCAGTCTGCCGCTGGATATATAATGGTAATTTCTTTGTTTTGGTTTTTTTTTTTTTTTGGTACTGGGGATCGAACTTGGGTCCTTGAGCTTGTGCAGCAGGCGGCGAAACCACTGAGCTAAATCTCTGACACTATAATGGTAATTTCTAAACTAATGTTAGGCTCGTATATTACAAGTATTTCAAGTATTACTTGTATTACAAGTATTTCTCTGGGACTGAATAAGATTATTTCTTGAAACAAAAGACCTTGAATATGTGGGGGAATTAAAGTAATTAAATGATTTTATGGTAGGATGAGGCTAAATTACTACTCTCTTTCAGAATATTAGAAAGTTGTTTATCTTATCACATACTTTGATAAAGCTCCAAATTAATGTGGACATAGAAAACTATTTCAAACATCAAAAACTCTAAAAAAACAAGGCCAACTTTTGATTGGGGGATGAACTATGTAGAAGCCTTCCTACATTCACGACATTTTAGATATGAAAGATGTGTGTAAGTAACCAAAAACTAAGAAGTGTTCCATCCTCACAAAACCTACTGTAATGTTTCCCGTACTAGGCTGGCTCTGGAACCAATAGGATAAGGAAAAGCAGGTCTGCGATGTACCTGTGCATTCCTCTCCTCTCATTCTGTTCTCCCTCTCAGAATAAATGACAAAATGAGAGGGATAGTTGACAAAACCACTCCAAAAGAGACCAAAACTATTACTGTATGTATTAATTATTACCTTGCTACATGATCATATTAGTTAGGAATGAAAATCCTTGAAATGGGAATCATACCACACAAGCCCACCTTCGCTTGGTTCTGTGTGCTCCTCAGCTTGTCCTGGCCATGAAGTGCAGCTGTTCTTTCCCCACAGCCACCAGAGTCCTTCGGAATGAGAGGTCCCTGCGCTGGCACCTGCTGACATGGATGTGTTCAAGGCATTCTGTATATTGTCCAATTGTGATATTTTAGCTCCCGTACTTTAAAGTAAGTTTAATGAGATATACTCCTGGTTTATTCCATAGCTCAATAGAGGTTTAAAGATTCAATATGCATTATCTATGGTACGACATGACATGATGTTATACGATGTGATATATATGCTTAAATGTCTGCGGGGAGCAAGGGTGGATTCCGTTAAAACCTGTAGTTTGATTAAAAAGCTTTAGGCAAACTGTAGCACCTCCTTGATTTTCACCATGATAAACAAGGCACCACCATCTCCCTAGACCTGATTCATCCTCTGTCAACTTTCAATTAAAATAGCCATAAAAATAGAGGAGACCTACAATTTGGGCGGAGCATAACAAAAGAACCCATCCCCCAAATCTAGTACATCATTGTATTGAATCTTCAAAACCTCATTTCTGGATCCTGTAAGTTCTGCCCTCTTAACTAGATTTACTTGAGCTCTAGGACAGGTGGAGTAAAGTTGTAACTGATCCGTCTGCCTGAGCCTGCTTTGGGGTCCCAGGGTCTGTGAGGAGCATAAACTCCAGTAGCCAATCCCTGTGCCACAGCATGAGGATGGGCAGGAACTGTGCCCCTCCTTTTCTCTGCTCCTCTGTTTTAGGCTGATGAAAAGACAGCATTTAACTATTTTTCTTAACATTCATAATGATGGTACAAATAAGAGCAACGACTGAGACAGAGAGTGGTGAGATGGGGCGTGCTTTATCACATGATGGATTTTGGCACCAGGAAAGGCATTGAAGTGGGGGAGATATGAAGAGGCTTGGGAGAATATGCACTTAGTACGGTGCTGTGACAAGCCCATCAGTGCCGCAGAACTGAACCAAGTGCTTCTGGGTATGACAGGCCTAGCACCTACAATAGAGGGGGAGAGGCGTGAGTGGCTAATGTACATTGGTAACACATTCAGTCAGCCATTGACAAGACAGGGAAGGAAGGGAGGGAGGAAGGGAAAGAGGGAGGGGAAGGGAAAGGAAGGGAAGAGAAGGAGGGCGGGAAGGAACGCGAGGGAGACAGAGGGACAGAAGAAGAAATGAATACGGTGCATCTTTCCTATGTTGAGCTAAATGAAAAGCTAGGTGATTCTAAATTTGTATGCAAAGAAAACACCATGACAAATAATACATACTCTTTTCTCTTCGCAAGTATTCAAAAGCACATTAATACAATAATAAATCATGACCTAGTGCAAGACTACATGAGAAACGGAAGGGTTTTAAATTGAGAAATGCATTAACATTATGCTTTCTCTTAGTAGCTCTCAGGAAAAATCATTTATCAATGTATTAATTTCCCTCAATATTAAAATTTGGAATTTGGAAAAAGTGAGCATAGTAAAATAAGACAGATATAGATATAGGTATAGATAAAAACATATATATATATATACACACACACACACGCACACTCACACATTTCAATGACAAACCAATTATTTATATTAAGGAAAAACATTAGAGGAAATTCTATTAAACTTACTACTGCTAGCATTTATCACCGATTAAGCTTAAAGACATGTAGAAAAGAACAGTGATTTCACCATTTACTGCTTTAGATGTTGGTGAGGTTGGTGTGTGCTAGATTCTATTCCTTATAAATGTCTGCGATTTCATCCTGGAGTAAAATTGCACTTTCCTACCCTGTTCAATCATACCCTCCATCATATGTTTTGTTTTGACCAATTAATTGCAATTGTGAATAACAAGTTTCACTTCCAGGCAGGAAATAAGTACTAATAAATGAATAGTTTAAAGATCGTAATTCAAATCAGGAAGAAAATATACTCCTTTAAATCCCTGATGATGGAGTAATAACTTCATAGATAAAGTGGCAAATCCAACCTTACACCATCCAGTAAGCAAAATTACCAGCAGCTTGGAGATGTGAATGTAAAAACTGAAGTGATAAAAGTATCTAAAATTGTCAGAATCTGAGCCACACTGCCAGGTGCTGCAGTAGTAAATCTAAACATCAAATCAACGTGAAAGTAAAAATTCAAGCCTTTATTCGCTTACTTAGATATTGTGAGCAAGAGGCTAAACCGAAAAACACCTGCTCCTCGAGTCTTATATTTGCCATAGCTACTGCCTGTGTTGAGGGTCAGATGTATCAGTGGAGAGAGGGTAATCCTCTGGCTGCACAGGGAGCCACATACAAATGGCTATAAGTGAAGCAGAGCGGGGAAGAAGGACTAGAAGAGGGACACAAGGCAATGCTTGCACTCACTTGTCAACTTGAGTGGATGAAGAGACTCCTGAGGAGCTGGCTCAATCTGGGGGTTCCGCGCTCATCAGTGATGGTGCATTGATGTTTGGAGCTGAATGTGTTATTGGGAGTTGGAGCCCCATTTGAAGAAACATGTCACTGTGGTTGTGCCTTTGGAAGATACATCTCTGGCTGGCACTCTTTCCCTGACCTCTGCTTCCTTTCTCTATGAAGTGAGCAACTTTTCTCCACTTGCTCTTCAGCCCTGGTGTTTCTACCCTCAATCCACCTGACCATGGACTGAAAGCTCTGAAACGAAACCGAATTAAACCACTCTTACTTTAAGTTATGAGTGGGTGTCAGGCATTTTGTCTCAGTGACAGGAAAAATGACTAATACACATAGTGAATATTGATTGATAGTGTATGCAAGTGTCTTTAAGGCCTCCTGAGAAGTGGTTCAGGTGAGACAAGTTCCTGAAGAAGGATTCAGATGAGCCTTGATCCACCACAGTCATACACCAAAGAGGCCTCCAAATGGGAGCACTGGGATTAGAAATGTAACCTAATAGTTTGAGAGTCATGGGGTGGGGAGGAGTACTGAGTTCCAGACTGTGTGCCAGACTTTCCCACAGAAGTGGGATTGCTAGTTCAAGACCATGCACCAAGACTAGGGTGAAGAATGCAGCTTTTCTCCATGGCATCCACCAGGTAAAGCCTCTGTAGTCACTTGTGTCTGCACCTGAAAGAGTATACAGTATTCAGGTTTTTGACTTGGAGCCAGAGTAATCAAAATATTTATATTTAAATTATTATGTAAGCTGGAACTTAGAAAATATTTTCTGACCGTAACTACAAATCCAGAATACAGATGAGAAAAGGCATACACATTTCACTACCTAAGGACAAAAAACATTGCATAGCAAAATATACCACAAACCAAGCTAAAAGAGAAATAAACTGAAAAGAATGATTTATAATCATTTTATGAGTGTGTTAGTCAGCTTTCTCTTGGCTGACACACGCACACCTGGAAGGAGAAAATGGTGTTTGGCTTCATGGTTTCAGGGGTCTCAAAGTCAGAAATATCATAACAGAAGGCCAGAGTGGATCAAGGCTGCTCACTTAAAAGAGATTAGGACATAGAGCAAAGGAGACGTACCAGCAAGAGATATACCTTTTAAATGCATGCTACCAATGCCTGACCTCCAAACGGACCCCTCCTCACAGCACATTCAGAAATGAATACCAGCAGATTAAACCACCAGTGAGTGTAAGACCCCACCATCCCATCACCTTTCCAGGAGACCTGAATCCAGTCAAGTTGATAATTAAAGCTTAACCATCTAAATCCACTCCTTGACAACCAAACACATCTCCTTAAACTTTATTCCATGTCAAATACAAACAGTAATAAGATCATAATTCTGTCCAACACGATGGATATCCTGCATACAATCAAAGACACATTCATGTCTTCCTCAGAGTCTCAAAAATTCCAGTATTTCTCAAAAGTCAGAATCAATGGCTCCTCTGAGGCTCAAGGCAAACTGTTACCTGTGAACCTCTGTAAAATTCACTAAGTAAGGTATTTAATGCCACAATACAATGGCACAGGATAAACATTCTTATTTTAATATGGGAAGAATAGAAGTTTAAAAAAGAATCTGAGAAAAGAAAGATCAAAACCGAGCAGGACAAACATCAAGTCCTGGGGCTTGAGTGACTGCACACCATGGCTTTGCTGGTTGCAGCTCACATGCCTTGTTCCCTCTCCTCACTGCCTGAGGCTCTCCTTGGCAGATGCTCCTCATTCTTGATATCTATAATTTCCTGGGCTCTCCACTGTGTCTTTGGTTGGCTTCATTTCCACAGCTTCAGGCATCACCATCTCAGGGACTCCTGTTCCTCTCACACATTTGTGCCTGGCCTCCCAGGTTTTCTTTTGAAATCTCCATTGAAGCTTACATAATCCTATAATTCTTACTTTCTGCAGGCTACATAGACTTCACTAAGGTCTACTGCCAGCAGGAGCTGTATCTAGGCCTCTTTGAACCATGGCTACAGCAGCTTTGGAGTGCTCTGATGGGTGAGCACAATGAAATAAATCTTGAGAAACAATTCAGTAGATGGCCTTTCCTAAGCAGCTGACACAGGTGTCTCTTGTTAAGTGAAAAAGTTCAGTTTTACACCCTGGATCCTTTGATGGGTAGTGTCTTGCTGATTCCTGAGATGCCCCCAAGGCATCTTTATTCTTGTCCCGCTTCAAAGTACTTGGTGTCTTTTCAATTGTGCTAATCTCTTCAATAACCTCACCTCCTTTGGCGCTAATTTTACACATTTTTTTCCCAACAAAAATTCAAGTTTTTCAAATAATTTTGCTCTTCTTTTACCTTTCAATTCTCACTATAAATCTAGCTAAAAGGAGCTAGCAGTACCCATTCCACAGCATGAGCATTGTGCTGTCTTGAAATTTTCTCCACCAAATCAATTAGTCTGCTACCTATAAATTTAGTCTCATGCAAAAATCGCAGAACATGAGCAAAATATAGACAAACTTTTTTCTTCAGAGTGTATCACAC
The DNA here is from genome assembly GCF_000247695.1 of Heterocephalus glaber. Next base: position 28,490,689 of record NW_004624739.1, on the reverse strand, counting down.
ATAGTCTGTATAGTCCAATTCCTAATAGAGTTCCTATATTGAGTCCTCATTCAAACTGAAGCCTGATAAAATTGACCTTTATTTTCCACATTACTATCAGCACTCTGGTCATATGAGGTTTAACCAAAACCACTCACTGGGTTCTGCTTACAACTTTTCAGGCCTTTTATACCTTGAATCTACAAATTTTTCTACACTACTCCAGTAAACCAACTTGAAAAGCTTCTAAATCACATTGTCTGATACATTAATAGCAACCACCCCACTTCCCTAGTACCAATTTTCTGTATGAGTCAGTTTTCTTGTTGCTGGAACAAAATGTCTGACCTACACAATTTAATGGAGGAAATGGTTTCTTTTGCTCATGGTTTCAGAGAGTTCAGTTTATGATTGGCTGACTCACTGGCAAGAACATGACCCCAGAAGGACACAGTGGAACAAAGCTTATCATTTCATGGTGGCCAGGAAGCTGTGCATAGGTGAATAGAACCATGATAGAACCCTTTCCAAAGGTTCACTCCCATTGATCCACATCTAACTGGACTCCACCTCCCAATAGCACATTCAGCTATGAACACCAGTGGATCAATCCATTGATGAGTATAATACCACCGTGAACCAAGAATCTCTTAACATAGTCAAATGGACAATTAAGCTTAACTGTCACAGCAGACAAAGGCCACTATCTGTGTTGTGTACAGAACTTCTAAAAGAAAAAACTGAACACTGAAAACACCAATAATACTATAGAAAAATAAGCTAGAAATTCCAAGATACAGTTACAAATGCAAATGAATCTCACCCATATGAAAATATGCTCAGAATCTTCATAATAAGAGAAATGCAAATTAAAACTACATTAAAATACCACTTCTCACATATCAATTTGGAAAATCAGAAATTTAAGACAGGATGTTGGTGAGACTGTGAATAAACAGGCACTGTCATTACTTTCTGTTGGAACTGAAAAATGGTAAAATTCTTATGAAGAGACTATTGGAAATACATAGCAAAACTGCATATATATATATTTACTCTTTGAGCAAGCAGTACCACTTCTTTGAATCTATCCAGAGTAATACTAGCAAAATTTTATAAAAGCACAAAGTTAATATAATAGCACAATTTGTTAATACTTGACAGTTGGTGTGTATAAGGGGTGTGTGTGTGTGTGTGTTTAAAAGGGTCTGATTAAACTCTGGTATGCGCACATAATATTGGAAAGCAATTTTAAAATGCACTGAGAAATATTGACCTAGCATTAGGGCTAATTTTATGTATACCTTGTTAAACTTCTAAGAGAGCATCTACTAAATACCTCTTGGGTCTCATTCTCATCAGGTGGCTGAAGAGAAGTGCCTTGCACAAAGGCCATACATACCTCCCTCCCAAGTGAAGGTGTCATAAAATGACCTGTTACCCTATCTCTATGTCAAAGTATCTCTGAAGAAACAACCCATTTTCACATTTCCCCAGAAGGTCAGCTGAGGCTTCTATTGGGATTGGTCCAATCTCACATTTCCCTTTAAAATCCTGCTTCCTTCCTTTCTCCTCAGGAAATCTCAAATCTACATAAGCTACCTGCATGATGTGGTTTAGATCCAGATTGTCCCCAGAAAGTCACCTGCTCAGAAGTGAAGTTTTTGGAAGGTGCTTGAGCCATGGGAGCACTATATTCATCAGTGGAGTGACCTACCTAAGAGTTTATAGCTAAATGTGCTGTCAGGAGGTGGGGACTGGTTGGAAGAGGTGTGTTCCTAGTGATAACCCTTTGGAAGGTATATCACTCTCTCTGAACTCTCTCTTCTCTCTGCTTTCTAGCTGCTATGAGGAGAGCAGCTTTCCTCATCTCGTGAAGGTTCTCCCATGGACTGAACCATCTGAAAATAGCCAAAATAAACCTCTCCTCCTTTGAGTTGCAGGCATTAGTTCTTATATCCCAGAGTTGGGAAAGTGACTAATTCAATACACATAATCTCTATCACAAAATCTGCTTCTTTGGTAATCCAAATTGTGACAGTGCCAGGGTGGGTTCAAGCAAACTAACCTTGGCTGGGAATTTATCATTGCTTCTTCCCATCACATGACAATCTGTACATGGAGCACAGGTAGCCGCATCACATGGTAGCACAATTGTTGAAATGGTCACTGCAGTTGTACTTGGACGTCAGACTGAAGGATGAGGATGAATGAGTTGGTGCTGTGTAGGAGTTAAGAGGTGTAAGGGGAAATAGAGCTGTGAGACCAGCTGACTAGAGTGGCTTCAGTAAGCTTGACCACTTTGGATGAGATCCAAAGATATTGAGGAAGGGTTATTATGGTAACAGAACCTGAAGTTGGACAAGAAGAAAGTATCAGTGTGTCCTAGCCAAGCCCGTACAGTGCAATTCCCACATGCTTTAGGTGAAAGATCTGAAAGGGCTCTCAAACTTTCTATGGGGCTGCCTCCGAGAAGCAGAGAAACAGCATCACATACTAACACGAAGGAGAAATGCCAGAATTGCACAGCAGATGGTGGAAATCAGTTTAAAAGCTAACAGAAGCGGGTGCACTAGAACGTTATAGAATGAATATAACACATAAGGATAGAAAACTCACAATATTTACCAGAATCATAAAAACTGTGTGGCTGAAAGGACCATCATTTTAAAGTCAAGTGCAGTTCTCCTCTAGGCCAGGGATAACTGTAGAAGATGACATCAAAGAATGGGACCAAATAATGGCAATAGTTATGTTAACATCTCAAAACAAATGAGTTCAGCAACAAGAACAGATAGAAGCAAGATAAATGCAGTCATCAGTTTCAAGATCAGAGGGGAAGCTAAGGAGCCTGAAGAGCAGAGAAATGGTCAACAAAGTATGACTTCCCCAGGGCAAATTAGATGGACAGCTGAGAAGGACACTACTCGACCTACATAATCAAAGGAGTTCAAGGATACTTGTAAGTCAGAGGAGAATCGGCCCTTATAAATGTCAGGATTGATTGCCAATGTGTGGACCAGACTTATCAATCAAAGGGGTTGCCATGACAACTATAGATGGTCATAGGTCTCCCAGGCTTTCCCAGAAGAGACCTGCAGTCATTTACTTTGGTAACTCCACACTGGGTCAAGGGTATACTTGAGCATTTTAAAGACTATTTCATCTTTTATCCTCATCTTTCATGTCAAAAGATGACATGTCAAGACTGTTTACAGGACAGGATCAACAGAGCTTCTGTTTCCATCACTAGTCATTATGGAAATAAGAATAAAATCACAATAACATGTCACTATCCATCTATCAAATGGCTAGTATAGAAACAGTGGCAACACTGTGCTCTGACAAATATGTAGAGAGACTGGATATAAAGATACACAGTCAGCCTGGAAAACAAGTTGGGAGAGTCCCAAAGAACTAGACAACAACTACTTTAAGATTCATTAACTACAGTTTGGGGAATTTATCTCAGATAAAATGAAACTTCTGTTCACACAAGAACTTGTCATAAATTTTTGTGTCAGATTTTCACATAACAGGCAAAAATCTGAAAACAATCCAGCTAAAATAATTTGTGGTATATTCACACCATTGAATCCTTCTCAACAATAAAGAGGAGGAGGCTATGGATACATGCAGACACCAGAGTCATCTCCAGGGAATTATGTTAAATGGGAAAAAATCCTAATAGATTATGTATTACATGTTTCCATTAATTAAAGTGACAAAATTTTGGAAATGAAGAACAGGTTAGTAGTTAAGTGGTAAAGAGGGTATATAGAAAAGGGTAGAAATACAATTATTCTGTACTCTGATAAAATCTAAGTCCCTATCCTGATTGTTATATTTTAAACTTGAGGAACTATGTAAAAGATAAATAGGATTTATTTGTATTATTTTATTTGTATATTCACTTTTTGTGTATCTACAATTATCTCAAAGTGGAAACAAAACCCTGTTTAGAAAGATGTTTCAAGCTGTTCTATCAGGCCTCTGCAGACACCCTGGTATGAGAATTAGAGGCGAAACTGCATGATGTGGAGCTTATGACTACTCCCAGGGGAAAAATCACAGCTCAGAGCATGGGGGTCCCGTAGCAAGGCCACGCTACTCGAAGCTGAGAAGTAGATGCCTTTTGAAATCCCAGCCCATGCCTTATTCAGGTAGGACCTGGAGGAAAGAGAATTCCTGAGTATGAGATACCGAGGGAATGAATATTCAACTTTGATTTATTCATGCAATGCAATAATACTCAGAATGAACACACCAAACGAATGACTCTCAAAACATTATGTTGAATGAAAGCAGACAGACAGGAAAGGGAGCATACATGAAAATTGCACATAGGTAAATATCTAGTATTGAAACAAATAAATTTAGAGTCACAAATAAAATTAGTTGTACTTGTTTGCTGCGAAGTTGGGTGCAGCAGGTCCTCGGAACCCCTGTGCCCCTCTCAGGCAATGCCAGGAAAGTTCTGAGCGCAGGGGATGAAACCCGCAGTGCCCCGGATGTAGGGCGCCCCAGGCTGAAGGAGGCGGTGACCCCTGGACGGTCACCACATCGGCGTCGGACGTGAGAGCCGCAACGCTGATTTGGTGCTGTGGCATTGGAAGTTCTTTCCACACCGTCCACAGATGCTAATGCCACAACTCCGGGGGGGGAGTGTTCTCCCCAGAAATGGAGCTGTCAACGTGATTAATGCTTCAGACCTCGAACTGATCTCGAGATGTAATTGCCAATTTCAGAAAAGAAAGAAAAGGAGAGAAGAGAAGAAAAAGAAACATTTATCGGACGTTTGATAGATTTGAATGTTTCCTGGAATATTCGGTAATGTTTAGAAATTATTGTTTTCCAGATTATCTGATTTTACAGGTAGTTTCTTATGGATTTTTCAGATACACTGTTAACAGATTTTTCAGATAGATTATTATGCGATCTATTGTGTCACCGCTAAATTCTCACTTTGAAGTCCTAACGCCCAGTACCTCTAATGTGATTTATTAGAAATAGGACCCTGAGAGATGTAATTAACTAAGATGAGGTCGCTCAGAGTGGAGTGACCTCTAACCTGGCAGGATTGATGGCCTTACACTGTGTGGAATACCTGTGTACAGGGAAACAGGCAGAAAGGGAAGATAATGTGAAGACAACACGGCAGAGACGGTTATCTACCAGCTAAGGAACAAAACCTGACGCAAGTCCTTCCCTCAAAGCCTGGAGAAGGAAGCAGACCTGCTAACATGTCCCTTTGAACCCTGGGCCTCCAGAACTACGAGACTATTAGTATGCCTCCCTACCAAACTGCTGGACCGATGAAGTGCACACATGTTAAAATTTATCTAAGGAAGAAGACTATAGCTAGGTAATGAAAAATTGTGCATCATTAATTATCAGGAAAATACAAATTAAAAGCACAATGAGATATCACATCACACTTAGTGTGGCTATTATCAGAAAGACAAAAGGAAGCAAGTATTGGTGTGGGAATGGAGAAAAGGTAACCACTGTGCTCTGTTGGATTTAATACAGTTGTCATGTAAAACAGTATGGAAGTTCCTCAAAATGAAAAAGAGAAGCACAATATGGCCCAGACTCTTGCTCCTGGGTGTACCAACGCACATGAAATCAGAATGCAAAGCAGACTTGGGAGTTTCATGTTCACTGCACCGCTATTCACAGAGGCCGATATTTAGCATCGATTTCAGCATCCATCCCCAGCTGAGCGGTAAAGAAAAGAAGTTATATATGCACAATGGAGTATCATTCAGCTGTAAAAAGAAGTAAATCTCCCTGAAATAATGAGTCTAAAGTCAATCAGACTAGGATTAAAACCATTGGCTCTACCATTGACTAGTATGATTTGAGCACTCTATCTCTACTTAGCCTCTTTATCTATAACATAAGCTCGGAAATAATTCCTTCTTGATTGAGCATTAAATGAATTAATCCACGCAAAGTGCCTTGCTTTGCATAATGTAATACTCAGTACACAGGAACTGCTTACTATGCACTATTTGAACTGCACCTAAGTATGGAATTTGGCAAATTTGTACAAGTGTACAGATTCATGCCATTTCCACCTTCAGGTAATAACCATATTGATCACCTCCCCCAAAAAAGATCAGTGGATTTTTGCATTTGGATTCAATAAAACAGTAAAAGATAAAAAGTTTAAACATTTTTAAATAGGCCAAAGAACCTACATTCATATATTTAAAAAAAACTATTGTTTAAAAGTGGGGAGATTTTCCCAAGCTGAGTACAAATTTTATGGATGAAAGCTTTCCTTCATATTCATTCTGCTTTTCTCTAATATAAAAAGGCAACATAAATAAATATTACTATAATCCCTCTACTTAGCAATAATCCCTGGAGTGACAATACATTCTACTGGAATGCAGCACTGCGTCTCTTATTCCTGTCTTCCCTGACTCCCCCAAAGGCTTTAGGAATGTGTAGTTACTGTAACATTCTTGGGCTTATTAATTGTAAATATTGTCATCTGCACTAAACCAACATTAAGGCAATAAATTTCATATACAAGCTACATAAAGCAAAGGCTAAGATTAGCACAGTAATGTCATTAGTGCGTTCCTTCCGGAGCTGTGTACAACAAAACAGAATATGAGCAGGCCGTGCTGGCACCCCACACCCAAAATGCCAGATATGTTCATGCTTAATATACTGTGAGGGGCAAACATTCTCATTCCCACAAAGGTTTATGTATGATTCAGACCTCCCAAACTGCTTTTTCTATTAGTAATTAAATTTACTGGTACAATTTAGCTATACATAATGATCACATTCATCATATGGAATTTATACCTATACATGATGAATCTTAATTCTTTTTTTCCCATTCCCTTCCCTTTGACCCCCTTGCCCTCCTTATTTACAAGAGCTTTGTTTCCATTTTATCTTTCTTTTTTGTTTTTTTTATTTCCCTTCCTTTCCCTCTCCCCCTTCCTTTGTATCCTTTCCTATTTGAGTATTTTCTTCCTATTCCACAATATGTATTATATCAATTATTATTAGATATATCTATTATATATTATACTTTAATAGATATACAATATCTAGTATACATTTACACTTTCAGTTTCTCCCACAAGAGAAATAATGCAATATTTACAGACATGTGTATAATTTATTTCACTTAAGAGTATGGTCTCTAGGAGCATCTGTTTAGCTATAAATGTCTCAAGTTTATCCTTCTTTATGGCTGAGTAGCATTCCATTGTATAAAAAAACACATTTTCTTTAACCATCCATTGGTTGATGTGTTGATGGGTTGTTTCCAAAATTTAGCTATTACAAACTGTGCCGGTATAAACACAGGTGTGCATATATCACTGGAGTATGGAGCTTTTAATTCTTTGGGGGAAGATATGGAGAAGAGGAATAACTGGGTCAAGTGCAACATCTAGTCCTAGTTTTTTGAGGAATTTCCACAGTGGTTGCACCAGTGTGCACTCCCACCAAGAGTGGAGAAGGGTTCCTTTTTCCCCCACAGCTCCACCAGCAATTGTTATTGGTTGATTTCTAGATAATAGCCATTCTTTCTGGAGTGAAATGGAATCTCAGCACTGTTTTAAGTTGCATCTCTAGAACAACCAGTGATGTTGAATATTTTTCCATATATTTATTTGCCATTTATACTTCTTCATCTGCAAAGTGTGGATTCATCTCAGATACCCATTTTTGTATTGGGTCTTTACATTTGGATCCTTTGATATTTTTCAGTTCTTTATATATTTTAGATATCAGTCTTTTGTCTGAGAAACAGATGGCAAAAATTTTTCCCACTCTCTTGGATGTCTCTTTACTCTGTTGGTGGTTTCTTTTGCTGTGGAAAAGCTTTTTAATATGATGAGATCCCAGTTATTGATTCTTTGTAATATTTTCTGTGTAATTGAGGTTTTTCATAAAGTCTCTGCCTACACCTATGTCTTCAAGAACTCTACCTATTCTCTCTTCCAGAAGATTTAGTGTTTCTGTTTTAAGATTTAGATCTTTGATCCATTTTGATTTTAGTTTAGTGTGTGGTGAGAGACATGGGTCTAGTTTTAGTCTCTGGCATGTGGAAAGCCAGTTTTTCCAGCACCATTTATTAAAGAGGCCATCTTTCCTCCAGTGAGGATGGTTGGCTCCTTTGTCAAAGATAACATGGCTGAATGTGTTTGGAGTTGTTGCTGCATCTACTGTTCTGTTCCTTTGATCATGGGGTCGGTTTCTTTGCCAATACCATGCTGTTTGTATCATAGTAGCTTCATGTATAATTTCAGGTTAAGGATTGTGATGCCCCCTGCCTTCCCTTTGTTTCTTAGAATTGTTTTTGCTATGCTAGGTCTCTTCTGGTTCCAAATGAATTTTAGGAATGTTTTCTCTAGTTCTGTGAGGTGTGCTATTATTATTTTGATTAGGATTGCGTTAAATCTGTGTAACAATTTTGGGAGTGTGGGCGTTTTCAGTATGTTGGTTCTTCCTACCCACAAGCAAGGGATAACTTTCCATTTTCTTTTTTTTTTTCCATTAAGCTTATTGGTACACTTTAAGTATACAATACAGTTACATACATTATTGGGATCTTGTATCTTTACATGATGTATCTTGGTTCTTACTTTTTCCCCATTCCCCTGCCCTCCTTTCACCCCCTCCAGCCTTCCCTATTTACAAAGACTTTCCACTTTTTCCTTTTCTCATATTTTTTCTTTTCCCTTCTTTCCTTTCCCTGACCCCTCCCACTTCCCTTACTCCTTTAGAACTTTTCTTCCTATTTCACAATATCTATAATACGTTTTGATCCTTATTTACATTTTTAGTTTTTCATAACAGAGAAACTATTTGGTATTTACACATGTGTGTCCTGTTTATTTCACTTAAGAGTATGGCCTCAATGTGCATCCGCTCAGCTATAAATGTCTCTAGTTTTTCATTCTTTATGGCTGAGTAGTACTCCACCTAAAAAAAAAACAAACCCATCTTCTTTATCCAGTCTCCAGTTTATGAGTAATTGGGCTGTTTCCAAGATTTAGCTATTACAAACTGTGCCATTATAAACATGGGTGAACATATATCATTGTGGTATGATTCTTTTAATTCTTTTGGGAAGATACCCAGCAGAGGACTAGCTGGGTCAAATGGGACTTCTAATCGAAGTTTTTTGAGGTATCTCCATACTGATTTCCATGGTGGTTGCACCAGTCTGCTCCCCCACCAACAGTGAAGAAGGGTTCCCTTCTCCCCACAACCCCGCCAACATTTGTTGTTGGCTGATTTCTTGATAGCAGCCATTCTTTGTGGGGTGAGGTAGAATCTCAGTGTTGTTTCCATCTGCATCTCTCAAATGACCAGTGATGTTGAACATTTTTTCATATATTTATTTTCTGCTTTTACTTCTTTCTCTAAGAAATGTCTGCTCATTTCAGATGCCCATTTTTGAACTGGGTCATTATATATGGAAGGTCTGATTTTTCTGAGTTCTTTATATATTCTAGATAGTAGACCTTTGTCTGAGGAACAGCTGGCAAAATTTTTTCCCCACATTGTAGGTTTTCTCTTAGCTCTGTTGGTGGTTTCTCTTGCTGTGCAGAAGCTTTTTAAAAAGATGAGATCCCAGTTGTTGATCCTTTGTGGTAGTTCCCATGCTACTGAGGATTTGTTCATAAAGTCTTTTCCTATGCCAATGTGTTCTACTAACTTATCTTTCAGCAAGTTTAGTGCTTCTGTTTTAATATTTAGATCTTTAATCCACTTCAATTTTAGTTTAGTGCATGGTGAAATATAGGGGTCTAGTTTTAATCTTGGGCAAGTTGAAATCCAGTTTTTTCAACACCATTTATTAAAGAGGCCATCTTTCCTCCAGTGAGGATGGTTGGCTCCTTTGTCAAAGACGAGGTGGCTGAGTGTGTCTGGAGTCATTTCTGCATCTTCTAATCTATTCCACTGATCCTTGGGTCTGTTTCTTTGCCAGTACCATGCTGTTTTTAATCACAGTAGCTTTGTAGTATAGTTTCAAGTTGGGGGCTGTGATACCCCCTGCCATGTCTCTATTGCCTAGAATTGCTTTTGCTATTCTAGGTCTCTTCTGGTTCCAAATGAATTTTGGGTTGTTTTCTCTAGTTCTGTGAAATACACTGTTGGGATTTCAATCAAGTTTGCATTGAATCTATATAGCAGTTTTGGAAGTATGGCCATTTTCACCATATTGGTTCTTCCTACTCAGGAACAGAGGATGCCTTTCCATTTTCTTATATACTCTTTGATCTCTTTTTTCAGAGGGCTATAGTTCTCAATGTAGAGGTCTTTTGCTTCCTTTATTAAACTGATTCCTAGATCTTTCATTTTTTTGGATGCTATTGTGAAAGGGACTGTTTCCCTTATTTCTCTCTCAGTGAGTCTGTTAATTGTGTGCAAGAAGGCTATTTTTTTTTGAGTGTTGACCTTATATCCAGCTACTCTACTGAATCTGTCAATTAAGTCAAGAAGTCTTTCGATGGAGTTTTTTGGGTCTTCTATATAGAGTATCATATTGTCAGCAAATAATGACAGTTTATCTTCTTCCTTTCCTATCTTTATTCTTTTTATTTCTTTCTCTTGTCTAATTGCTGTGGCTAATGTTTCCAGAACTATACTGAACAGGAGTGATAGTGAAAATCCTTGTCTTGTTCCTGATTTTAGCATGAAAGTTTTCAGTTTTTGACCATTTAGTATGATGTTGGTTGTTGGTTTTTCATAGATAGCCTTGATCGAGTTGAGATAAAGAGCATCAATTCCAATTTTCTGTAGGGTTTTTATCATGAATGGGTATTGGATTTTGTCAATTTTTCTGCATCTATTGAGATGATCATATGGTTTTTGTCCTTGGTTCTGTTAATATAGTATATTGCATTTATTGATTTACATATGTTGAACAATCCTTGCATCACTGGGATAAATCCAACTTGGTCAGGGTGTATGATCTTCTTGATGACCCTCTGTATTCTGTTTCCCAGTATCTTGTTGAGGATTTTTGCATCTATGTTCATTAGTGAGATAGACCTGTAGTTCTCTTATTTGGTTGGATGTTTCTCTGCTTTTGGAATCAAAGTAACACTTGCTTCCAGGAAAAAATTTGGAAGTATTGCTACCCTTTCAATTTCATTGAAATGTTTAAGAGTAGTGGAGAGTTAGAGTAGTGGAGTTAGAGAGTTCTTCTCTAAATGTCTTGTAGCAGTGAAGCCATGAGGACCTGGGCTTTTCTTTGTTGGTAAATTTTTTATTACATTTTCAATTTTACTGATTGTAATTGGAGTGTTTAGAATTTTTATATCTTCTTCATTCAACTTTGGTAATTCATATGTACCTAGAAATCTGTCCATTTCTTCTGCATTTTCCATTTTATTAGAGTACAGATTCTCAAAGTAGGTATTAATGATCCTCTGGATTTCTGCTGGATCTGCTGTGACTTCACCCTTCACATTCCTAATTGCATGGATTTGAGCCTTTTATTTCCTTTTTTTGATAAGGTTGGCTAAGGGTTTATCAATTTTATTTATTCTTTCAAAAAACCAACTCTTTGATTCATTGATTTTTTTGTATCATTCTCTTAGTCTCCATTGCATTGATTTCTGCTCTGATCTTTATAATTTCCTCCCTTGTATGAGCTTTGTGTTTGTCTTGTTCTTCTTTTTCTAGGAGCTTAAGATTAAGCATTAGGTTATTTGAGCACGCTCTGTTTTCCTAGTGTAGGCATTCACCACTATGAATTTCCCTCGTAGAACTTCTTTCATTGTTTCCCATAGATTCCTGTATGTTGTACTGGCATTATCATTTAGTTGTAAAAACTGTTTAGTTTCTTCTTTAATTTCCTCTGTGATCCATTGGTTGTTCAGGAGAGTGTTATTAAATTTCCATGTGTTTGTGAAGTTCTTGTAGTTTCTTATGCTATTGACCTCCAGTTTCATTGAACTATGGTCTGATAATATACATGGGATAACTTCAATTCCTTTGCATTTACTTAAACATGTTCTATGAGCTAGTATGTGGTCTATTTTGGAGAATGACCTGTGTGGAGCCAAAAAGAATGCATATTCTGATTTCATGGGGTGGAACACTCTGTAGACATCTATTATGTCCATTTTTTCAAAATCTTGGTTCAGTTTTAGTATTTTGTTGTTGATTTTTTGCCTACATGATCTGTCTACTTGTGACAGTGTGGTATGGAGGTCCCCCACTACAATTGTTTTATTGCTTATTTGGTTTTTTATGCCCCTTAATATTTGTTTGGTATAGTTGGGGGCATTAGTATTTGGTGCATATGTATTTATGATTGCCATCTTTTCCTCTTGGATTGCTCCCTTTACAAGGATGTAGTGACCTTCTTTGTCTCTCTTAATTAGTTTTGGATTAAAATCTACCTTGTCACCCAATAAGATAGTTACCCCTGCTTTTTTCTGGCTTCCTATGATATGGAGAACTGTTTTCCATCCTTTTACTTTCAGTTTATGAGTTTCTTTTTGAACTAGGTGTATTTCTTGTATACAGCATATTATTGGATTTTGCTTCTTAATACATTCTGTCAGTCTATTTCTTTTGATTGGTGAATTGAGGCCATTAACATTGATGGTTATAACTGATATGTATTGACTTATCATTGTCATGTTATTTTCCTGTGTTTGGCTCTGATTTATTTTTCCCCCTCTCCCTTTAATTTCTTGCCTTGCCTGATGGATTTGCTCTGTTGGTCCTCATGGAATTGTGACCTTTATTGTCTTTTTCTAGGATATCGTTTAGAATTATTTGGAGTGCTGGTTTAGTATTCATGAAGTTTCTCAGGTGTTCTTTGTCATGGAATTCTTATTTCTCCATCAATTTTGAAAGATAATTTTGCAGGATACATCAGTCTAGGTTGGAGGTTATTTTCTTTTAGGGCTTGAAATACCTCACTCCAGGCTTTCCTTGACTTGAGGGTTAGTGTTGAAAAGTCTGCTGTGATTCTGATGGGCTTTCCTTTCCATGTGATTTGTTTCTTTTCTTTAACTGCTTGTAGTATTTTGTTCTTCTGTTGGGGTTCCAGGATCTTGATTATTGTATGTCTAGGTGTATATTTTTTTTTATCATGGCTAGTTGTAGTCCTACATGCCTCACTTATCTGTATGTCAAATTCTTTTGCTCTGTTTGGGAAGTTTTCTGTTATTAATTCTATGAACAGATTTTTATTTCATTTGCACTTTCTCCTGCTTTTTCATGGACTCCTATCAGTCTTATATTCTTCTTCTTGCATCATCTAAGAGCTGTTGGATTGATTTCTCATGATCACTTACTATTTTTAAAAGATCCCTCTATTCATGGTCACTGACCGCCATCCTGTGTTCTATATCTGATATTCTGTCTTCAGATTGGCTCAGCCTGTTGTGTATGCTTTCAATAGAGTTTTTAATCTCCTGGATATCTGTCTGAATCTGTTTCATAGATTCCATTTCTTTCCTGTGGCTTCCATCATGGTCCTGAACTCATCTATTTTTTTTTTTTATCTGTTTCTGTTCCAGAGTCTCTAATCATGTCTTTCATTCTGTTCACCATCTCTGTAGTTATCTGGGAAATTATTTCTGTTTTGAATTTTTCCAGAGCCTCATTCATCTGTTTTGTTACTTCCTGTGCTATCAGTTCAGGGTGTCCAGGTGGTTGATTATCAGACTTTTCCACCTCATTTCCCCCAGAATTTGCCTTTGGTGAGCTGGAAGTGTGGGTTTCCCCCTTGCTCTCATGTCTATTTTTGTTGTTGGTACTGTTTTTGAGTTTAATTCCTGCGTTGATACTTTGATGTTGCTTATTGTAAGTATCTTTGTTGCTTATATGTAGAACCCTTATGGAATGATTGCTTCTCAGAAGTGTCATCCAGATATAGCTGGTCTTTAAGTTTTGAGTCTCTAATGACTCTCTAATAAATGGCTGTCTCATTTTCATTATACCAGGAAGGACAATTGATTAGATCAATTACAACACCTTAGCCCAAGTGATACAATCAGCAACACCATAGCATCAAGCACAGCTTAGAAAATGACAATTTGTGGTAGTTATTAATCTATCACCTTTAACTATGTGAATTAAGTCAAAATTGGGGGCCAGCCCAACAAATGTTTATAGTGAATAAACTCTTCAATATAGCAACTTTACCTTTCAGGATGGGGACTTAGAAGGAGTTGGGGAGGGAGGGATAGATAGGTAGAAGGATAGGGAAAGGTTAGCAGTGAGGCCAGAGGACAGAGGAAGATCACACAAACTGTAGGAAACTGTTGAGGACAAGAGGAAAAGACAGAATGAAAGAACAAAGATGAGAACAGAATCAACAATAACAGCAATAGGGAAGCTAGAAACTGTTTTCATGCTCCTTTAAAAATAATGACAATCGAGAGAAGGAAAAAGAGGAAAAAAGAAAAATATACAAGAAATATGAATTAGGGAAGGAACAGGAACAAAAAGGTAGATGAAGAACAATGTGAGAGAGGGAGAGACTGGGACAGAGAAAGAAAAGAAAAAAAGAAGAAAATAAGAAAAATTTGAAAAGGGTAGAAAAATAATAAAATAAGAGCAAAAAAATTTTGAAAATAACAAATAAAAAATTAAGATGATAGGGTATGTCTCTGCTGTCACAATAGACGATGTGGGCAGTAGTGTGCAGATCTAGGTCAATTAGTCTCAGCAAGCCAGCAGCAGACCCCTGAGATTCAGGCTGATTTCCGGCTGCAAGATCCAAGTTGAGCTCCCTGTCCTCCTGCGGGGTTGAACTCTGAAAGGTTCTACTGCACATTCCAGCTGCCCTTCCCCTGAAGATAGTCCAGGTTCCGATGGGAGGTGGTGATCCCTCCAACTTACCAAGTACCATGGTCTGGTGTGCCTTTATTGCAGAGATTCTCTTCACTTTTCCAGTGGGCTTCAATTTTCATCAGTGAATCTGAGAGAGGCCCTTTTTCTGTTGTTCACTTTTGCTCTGTCTTCTGGTGCTCAGTACAATGGCCATTGTGCCCCACTGTGCCTCTGCGGAGTGGATCCAGGTACCTGCACAGCCAGGAGGCCAGAGGTGCAGGTTGGGGGGCACGCTGAGGTGGTGCTGCAGGTGCCTGCATGGCTCCACTCCTTGCTCAGAGGTCTAGGGTGGGGGTGGGGAGCACTAATGAAGGTGGTAGCTCAGCTCCACTGCCTCAGTTCCTCACAGGTCTGCTCCTTCTCCATTTTCTGATATCCTTCTCAATATCCTTTTTCAAAGTACTGTAGCTTTCAATGGAAAGATCTTTTATTTCCTTTGTTAGATTGATTCCTAGGTATTTCATTTTTTTCCATGCTTCTGTGAAAGGCAGGATTTCTCTAATTTATCTCTCAGTAAGTTTGTTATTTGTGTACGGGAAGGCTATTGATTTTTGAGTGTTGACTTTATATCTTGCTATATGACTGAATTTAATTATTAAATCTAGAAGTCTTGTGGGGAAGCTTTTGAGATCTTTTATGTAGAGTATCATGTGATTTGCAAATAATGGTAATTTAACTTCCTCTTTTCCTGTCTTTATTCCTTTTATTTCTTTCTCTTGCCTAATTTCTCTGGCTAATGTTTTCAGAACTATATTGAATAGGAGAGGTAATAGTGGATATCTTTATCTTGTTCCTGATTTTAGAGTAAAAGCTTTCAATTTTTGACCATTTAGTATGATGTTGGCTGTTGGCTTTTCATAGATAGCTTTTATCAGATGGAGATGAGACTATCTATTCCAATTTTCTATAGGGTTTTATCATGAATGGGTGTTGGAATTTGTCAAATGCTTTTTCTGCATCTATTAAGATGATGAAGTGATTTTTGTCTTTGCCTCTGTTGATATAGTGTATTACATTTATTGATTTGCATGTGTTCAACCATCCATGAATGCCTGGGATGAATCCTACTTGGTCCTGGTGTACAATCTTCTTGATGATTTGCTGCATTCTGTTTGCCAGTATCTTAATGAGGATTTTTGGGTCTATGCCCGTTAGGGAGATTGGCCTGTAGCTCTCTTTTTCTGTTGGGTTCTTCTCTGGTTGTGGTATAAGGGTAATGCTTCCAGGAATGATTTTGGGAGTACTCCTTTGCTTTGAATTTCACTAAAGAATTCGAGGAGTAGTGGCATTAGATCTTCTCTAAACTCCTTGTAGGATTCAGCAGTAAATCCCCAGGACCTGGGCTTTTCTTTGTTGTTAGGTTTTTAATTATATGTTCAATTTCATTGACTGACATTGGATTATTTAGAATTTTTATATCTTCATGATTCAGCTTTGATAACTCATATGTATCTAAAAATCTGTCCATTTCTTTTGTGTTTTCCATCTTGTTAGAATAAAGGTTCTCGAAATAGGTGTTGATGATCTTCTGGATTTCTTCAGGATCCATTGTAATTTCACCCTTTCCATTCCTAATTGCATGGATTTGAGCCTTTGTTTCCTTCTTCTGATAAGGTTGTCTAAAGGTTTGTCAATTTTATTTAATCTTTCAAAGAATCAAATCTTCCATTCATTGATTCTTTGTATTGTTTTCTTAGCCTCCATTGCATTAATTTCTGCTCTAGTCTTTATAATTTCCTGTCTCATGTAAGCTTTGGACTTGGGTTGTTCTTTTTCTAGAAGATTGAGGTTCAACATTAGGTTGTTTATTTGAGTACTCACTGTTATCCTGATGTGAACATTCACTGCTAAAATCTTCCCTCATAGGACAACTTTCATTACCTCCCATAAGTTCTGGTATGTTGTATTGTCATTATCATTTAATTGTAGAAACTACCTGATTTCTTCTTTAATTTTATCTATGACCCATTGGTAGTTCAGGAAGGTGTTATTTAATTTCCAGGTGTTGATGAAGTTCCTATAATTTTGCCATTGATTTTCAATTTCATTGCAATATGGTTTGATAATATGCATGGGATAATTTCAATTCCTTTGCATTTACTTAAGCATTGTTATGGTTTGTGTCTGGATGTCCCCCCAAAGCCTCATGCAGTTTTAGATGGAGCTTTTTTTAGAGTTGGCTGAATCTGAAGTGTGTGATTGATTCATAGTCTATTGCTAAGGTCAAGAGCCCTAGGATTAAGAATGTGAGTGCTACCTGCACTAAGTAGTCTGAATAAGATAAAAGGGGCAGAAAGATTCTATTAAAGCCTTGTTTCTTTTGCTGTTTTCTGCCACCATGGACTGTTGCCGCTCTGCCATGTGCCACTCTACCTTAGACTCAGGAACTATGGACTGAAATCTCTACAAACTGTGAAATAAATAAACCTTCCCCCTTTAACTTTGGGTATCAGGTGTTTTGTCTCAGCAATGTCAAAAATAACTAAGATAAGCATGCTCTGTGAGCTAGTGTGTGGTCTATTTTGGAGACCGTCCCATGCGTAGCTGAGAAAAATGTGTATTCTGATGTTGTGGGGTGGAAGACTCTGTAGACATCTACTAAGTCCATTTGTTCCTATGTTTGGTTCAGTTCTGATATTTCTTTGTTGATTTTTTGTCTAGTTGATTTCTCTGTGACAGTGGAGTACTGAGGTCCCCCATTGCGATTGTATTAGTGCTTATTTGACTTTTCACATCCATTAATATTTGTTTTATAAAGTTAGGTGCACCTGTATTTGGCACACACATATTTGTGATTGTTATCTCTTCTTCTTGGCATTTCCCCTTACCAAGTATGTAGTGACCTTCTTTGTGTCTTTCAATCAGTCTTGGCTTGAAGTTCACTTTGTCTGCAAATAGAATAACTACACCTGTTGCATTTTCTTGAGTTCCTGGTGCAAGAAGTATTGTTTTCCATCTTTTGACTTTCAGTCTATGAATTTCTTTTTGAGTTAAATGTGTTTCTTGTATGCTGCAAATTGTTGGATATTATTTCTTGATCCATTTTGCCAGTTTGTTTCTTTTGATTGGTGAATTGAGACCATTTACATTGATGGTTATTACTGATATGCGTTCGCTTATCCTTATCATATTATTTTCCTGTTGTTGGTTCTCTGTCTTTTCCCTCTATTTAATTGCTTGCCTTGCCTTGTGGCTCTTTTCTATTGGTGTTCTTAGAATTATTGTCTTCATTATCTCTTTCTAAAATATTTTTCAGAATATTTTGTAGAGCTGGTTTTGTGATCATGAATTTTTTCAGTTGTTCTTTGTCATGGAAGTACCTTATTTCTCCATTGATTCCGAAAGATAGTTTTGCAAGGTACACCAATCTGCATTGGAAGTTGTTTTATTTCAGAACTTGAAATGCTTCACTCCCAGCTGTCCTTGACTTAAGGGTTTGTGTTGTAAAGTCTGCTGTGATTCTGATGGGCTTCCCTTTACAGATAATTTGTTTATTTTCTCTAACAGCTTTTACTATTTTGTTTTGTGCTGAATTTCTGGGATCTTGATTATTATATACCTTGGTGTATATTTATCTGGGCATGTCTGATTGGAGTTCTTTATGCCTCACTTATCTGTATGTCTAATTCTTTTTCCATGCTTGGGAAGTTTTCTGCCATTACTTCTGTGAACAGGTTTTTTATGTCCTTTGTGCTGATGAACTGCTAACTTTAAAAGGAAATAAAATGCAAGTGACGTGCACAATTATGAAATTTCAAAATATTATCATAACACTCAAAATTGGAAGCTATGTAAAAATGAAAAAAAATATCATTTTCTTTCCTCTTCATTCTCCTTCTCTGTCCCCTCTATTTATGCTCCTTTTTATGTATCTGTTGTGTCAGCTATAACAGAATAACAGAGACTTTGTGGCTTACCTGACAAACATTTACTTTTACAGTTCCAGAGGCTTAAAATTCCAACATTAAGGTGTCTGCAGGTTTGGTGTCTGTTGAGTGCACCCATCTTCATATGCAAATGGCAATCTATTCATTGTATTCTCACATGGCACAAAACACATGCACATAGAGTGGAAGTAATAATAATAATAAACACATGGGAGAAGAGGGAGTGCAAGAATATCATTTGGTGACATATACCCTACTGGAATGATTTTAGACCCTTAGGCATTGTAGAAGCCCCATGTAGCAGATGGAAAACATGATGTTGGATATTGACAGATGAGTACAAATTGTGCTGAAAAGATTCAAATAAACATACTTCTCTTTAGAAAAGAGGAGTTTGTGCTAGGAAGCCAGTGGGTAACATAAAGGTATGTTGTGCCAAGGATAGGGCATGAACTAGATACTTCTATCCCCTTAAAATTCTTACATTGAAATCCTAATTCCAATGTATGATAATTGGAGATGTGTTGTTAGTTCATAAGAGTGGAGACCTTTTATATTTTTTGCATATATTGAAATAATCATGTTTCTCTTCTTTTTCTATTTACACTTTGTATTACATTGATGAATTTTCAAATGGAGAACCAGTCTTACTTCCCTAAGGTATCTCCCACTTGGTCATAGTATATGATTATTTGTATATGTGTCAAATTTGATTTGCTAGTATTTTTATATTTATGTTTCCAAAAATATTGACTTGAAGATTTCTTTTTCTTGTTATTTGTCTGACTTTGTTTTCATGATAATATTGCTTCATAAAATGAATAGATAAGTATGAAATGGTATATAATAATCATATTTGGGATTTGATGGGATTCAGAACACTCTACAGTGGACACTGGCAGGCCTGTTTCTCAGACAGGATACATGCCTTTTTGTTCTTCCTTCCAAGTATTGTAAGGAACACACACACACACACACACACACAGAGGCACACATTTCTCTGTAAATACACATAACAAACATACATACCTGGTCATCTGAGAACAAATATTACTCCTCAGTAATAATACAATACAGTCATATTTGAAAAAGGAATATCTCTATAAAATAGTATAATTATCCTTGAATACTCTGCTCAACAGTGGAGAAACCATTGTAAATTATAATGTTGAAAAATGTAGTGAAGTAACAGCTGAGCTAGTAGTTCCCTCTGTTTGTAACCAATGCCCAGAATGTTTTTCTGAGTAGAAAATGTGGAGCTCATTACAACCATCCTTTCAAGGAACAGAACTATTGGACTTTAATAACCATTTTTGGCAACAGTGTCCTTGCCAAGGATTAAAAATTGATTTAACATTTACAACAAGGCTTATAAATTCTTAGGTGGGCCATTCTTGCACCATTTACTGAAGGTAGAACTCAGCCTGTATGAGGATCATTATAGCCACCTATGAAGTAAGGAATGGAGACAAATTCATTTTCTGTGGTAACATAGATAATCCAGCTTGTCTTCATATTGTAAGTATGTGATGCTTGAAAACCTGAAATGTGTTTTACCTGAGTATCCAGAGAATACTTTCCATAGTAACAGGCAAATAAACATATTTTCTAAAAGAAAAGTCTCTTCTTACCATTTAATTAAGGATTTTTTATTTGTTGATACATATAAAATCTCATGATACAATAAAATTAATTTAGTTATGAATTTGATGACCATACTTTAAGTGACCACTGAAAGCTTATTGATGCCTTTCTCTTGTACATAAACATCATTGCAGTTTCACTTCAGCTAAGTAACAACTAGATGACAAAGTAGAAGTAGTTAAATTACCTCCTCTTTACTTGTAGAATTGATTGATAACAGTGAAATGGAACTCAGTTTCCTGACTCATGTTTTACAAAGAGTTTCAAAATTTTTGTAATAGAGGACGCTAATGTGGTCTATGAGGCTTCTACCACTGATCTATAAGTATTATTTATAAAATATCAAGCAGATGCCTCCAAGGATATAGCAACCATTTGCCCCCTAACCCCTTCCATTGTGGTTTTCTACCACAACTCTCCTCTAAAACTGCTTTATCATAAGCTACTAGTGGCTTTTCTCCAGGCTCATCTCTCCCACGTGTTCAGAAAGTACAGATTGTATATTCCCTCAATCATCTTTGTGAAACAATCATCTTTCCTGGAAGTGCTGGTACTTCTGGTCTACCTTTCATCTCTTTTCTGATCCCCACTCTCTTTTTCACTGAGTTTTCTTCAATGTTACAAAATAGAAGTATTTTACCAGGTTCCATTCTTGACTTTCTTCTTTTGCTCTGCGCACTTATCTCATCCCTTTTCTGTTCAATTACTTCTCAAGAGCCAAAAATCATTATGTAAATGAATCCCAGAATGATAGCTCTGACTCCTCTCCTCTAGTTTAATCCTGGCATCACAAACACCAGCTGAATGTGACTGCAAGTGTTTGGATATAGTGCTCATGACAGAAATAAATGAAAAGATATAGAAGTGGGCTTCTCCAAGTAAGGAGATAAAGTGTGTAGAATAATATAAAACAGGTGGGACAGAAAAGTCCTGTGAAAAGGGTTCTTATATCAAGGATATTTGCTTTTAGATTCAGGTAAAAATTAATTGCACTAGATGCTTATAAATGGACTTCTCTGTTCATAAAAATGATTACATCTTTTCACCAAGGTACCATCAGACTTTAGGTACATATGGGATTATAAGAATACTATATACAGTTTTAGCCTAGCTGAGTTGAAAGTTGTGCAAGACCAGAAAGTGAGACCATGTAGGAAAGAGTTTAGCTGATAGTAGAAAGGTACACATATAACCCAGAAGCTTAAGGAATATTGAAAAATGTCCGTGTTTGTCATCCCTCCCACTAGTGTGGGGTAAATACAAGTACACTCTGGAAACCTGTACATTTACTCTTGATCGTCAGCTTGATAGAAGTAACAGGCTCCTTGTGAAGGCAGAAACCTCTTCACTGGGCTGACCCAGGGGTGAGTCTGCAGCTAAATGGGCTCTTAGGAGGGGGGAAGATTGGAGGAAGTGTGTCATGCAAGTGTGACCTTGGGGATTATACCTGAGCCCTGGCCCCTTCCTCCTGGCTCTTCCCTGCTCTCTGCTTCCCAGTTTCAATGAACAGAGCAGTTTTTGCCACCATGTACTTACACCATCATACCTTTCCTGCGGTGGAGCCAGCCAGCTGTCTAATTAAGCCACCTAAACCATAAGCCAAAATAAAGCTTTCCTCCTTTAACTTGTGTATGTCACATATTTTGTTCTGGCAATGGAAAAAGGACTCATATAGGACAAATAGTGCATTCATTAATTGTCCTCTCTGTTACCATTGCAGCAAAAAAAGGAAACCCCAGAATAAGGAGAACAGAGCCAATAACAAAGTATCTAAATTCTTTTATGTTACTCCAACACATGTAGACCCAATCCAGGTTTTGCTCTTATCAATAACACCATAATTATGCATTAGATTCAAGTTGTATCACCTTTGATTGCTTTCTCATACCTAATGTCCATATTAAATAAGTCAGGTTTTCCATATTCCTCTTCTAACATAATGTTTGTAAAAGTCTAACATCTTTTTCATTCTCACTATTAGCACTTGGATTTAGCCAGTTTTCACCTCATAAATGGATTATAATAAAAGGCATCTTAACTGGCCTTGATCCATCCTACAACCTGTTCACATATCATTTTAAAAAGCACTCATCTGATGATTTTAGTCTCATTAGACCATTGTTGTTAAAATCTAATATGGTCAGCAGAAGGTACAGAAGCACTATGAGCAGGACACAGGATTGGGGGTGTGGACCTATGAGGCCTCATGGTGTAATTCTCATCATTATTTTTGTAGTTCTTGGACTAAAAAGGCATCTCATTTTGGACTTTCAGTACAAAGATCACTGCTGTAAGAAATATGAGATAGGCAGACATGAGAAAATGGTGGACTTAGGCCACAATCCCACTGCTCCCAGCCCAGAGAAAGGGGCTTCTGAGCTGCCGTCACATTTCTCCCAGTTCAGAGGAGGTGAGCCAAAAGGGTGGGAAAAGCACCCTGCATCTCCCCCAGGTTGAAATGAGAAGACACGTAAATAAGTCTCAAAACCAGACTTCCAGATCACCTACAGCAACCCCAAAGGGAAATGAGATGGAACACTCTGATACTCAACCACCTGGAC
>NW_004624739.1:28430980-28463012 GCF_000247695.1 Heterocephalus glaber | reverse complement strand
GGAATGGGGAAAAAATAAGAACCAAGATGCATCATGTAAAGGTTCAAGTTCTCAATGAGAAATGTAAACGTGTTGTATACCTAAAATGTACCAATAAGATAATTTAAGTAATGAAAAAAAGAAAAAGAAAATGGTGGACTTAGTGTGTGAAATATTAAAAAGAACGCTAGATTTGTAAATGATCTTAAACAATACTCTAGGGTCAAAGCCTTCTTGGGGCAACTTTCAAGACTTTAATTTTATTTTTCTGCCGTGATTTAATGTTATATCCTCAGAGAACACAAAGGGGATTGTAAGACTTATGAAATACTATCACCACCTGTCACTCACTACCTAGGGGATTTCTTCACATCCCTGTTTAAATATTGAGCTCATGCTTAGCTGAGAATTCTCTTCATCTGTCCCTTCTTGTCCATACAGAAGCTCCGCACAGCCTGACCGTATTGTGTTACCTCCCGGTGGTAAACCCATGGCAGCTATTGGATATTTTTCATATTTCAGGAATCCCTAAAGCTCTCTCTCTCAAATTTTCTCCCTTACCTGTTTTCAGATGATGGAAACTGTTGCCTTTAACCTGGTAAGAAGAATGTAAAGATTGTAGTTCATTCCCATTAGAGAGATACTCAAATTTATAAGAATAAATTGATTGAGAATCACAAACCCTTCAATTAAAGTGAAGTTGGTAGGCTGAAGAACCTGTATAGAAGCTTAAAAATCTGCATTTTTTTTTTTTTTTTTTTTTGGTTCTGGGGATCAAACTCGGTTCCTTGCACTTGTGCAGCAGGTGGCAAAACCACTGGGCTAAATCCCCGGCCCTAAATTTGCATTTTATCGAGAATAAGATAATATTCTTGTGTCTGATCTACAGTGTTTATACAGGTTGCCATTTAAATCAATCACAAATACTTCAAAGTTCTTATTGAGCATTATGATGATGGGATTTCAACATAGATTTCACTCATTTCTAAAAAAATAGTTTGCACCAAAATTCAGCTACAAAGTTGTGATAAGGTAGTTATGTATTAAGTGGCATTACTTTTAAGCTATTCATTGGGTTTTCCCCCTTAAATTTCAACATAGGTAACAATTCTAATTTTCCTTTTCTTCTTGTAAATTTTACATGTATTATCCACGTAAAAAATCTGTTTGAATCCAAAGAAAGTGTTACTAACTTCTCATTTATATAATTTTTCGTACTAGTCATAAAAGGGAGCATTATGGGGGATTGATTTTTACCCTGGGACATTACTCTTTTCTTTTCTCTACTGCTTTTTCTAGTAGCCAGTAGAAGTGAAAGGCCATTTCAAAATACGTTTCTTAGGGGAGTCCTTGCACATCCAGATGATGGCAGGGATGGTCAGAATCAGAAGCATGGAATACTCAAAGTCTCTTCTCAATACCTGGCTCCCTCCTATGTTTCTAATATGAGCAACAGTCACACAGTGTGACCTTTTTGCACAAGCTCAAAACTTAGATATTGTCCTTGATGTTTTCCTGACCCTCAACCTTCATCTGTATTAAATCATCGAGTCACTTGAGTATTTTTCAAACTGCTCCACTTCTTTCTCCTGCCATAAACCACCAATTTAGTGTCAGCCAACATCCATATTAAAGCCAATATAAAGTAAATGAAAATAGAGACCAGGCCTCCAACCTCATTCAATTTTCTGCTATAATTCTTACATCAATGGGGTATGTTTGAAGCTCAAGATTCCCCACCATATCATGGGGATAACATAAGTAATATCTGAGTTAACTCCATAAATGTACTGTTGATTAATCAGAACCTCCATACAATGTCTTTGAGATGTTTATTAGCACACCCTAGAGGCTCCTAAATGTCAGTGCTTAATCTCATGATATTTGAATTCAAGACCTGAGTTAAGATAGGAGCCACGAGCCATATGTGGATACTGAGCACTTGAAATGTAGATAGTATGAGCTGAGGCAACCTGGTAAGTGTAACATGCACACCAGCTTTCAAAAACTCAGTATGGCAAAAAGTTGTCAAACATCTTGAAAATAGCTCTTTGACAGAGTGGATTAAAATGTATTATTAAAATCAATTTTGTTTCATTTTACTTTTTAATGTGCCTCCCAGAAAAATTGCAATTATATATGTGGCTCAAAAGTTAACACTGTGGTTCCATCAGACAGCATTAATCTAGACTTTATTTGTCTGTCTTGTCATTTTTCATACTTAGAATGGCCAGCTACAGTTTTTGAAAATTCCAACCAAATTGAGTTTTTTAAAAAATTATATTTGAAACATATAAAATTTATTAGGAAAGAAGATCCAAAAATTCTGGCCAAGGATGGGAGTTTAGGAGTTTAATGCTTTGCTGTGTTGATCTTTAAAAACTATAAATCAGCTTCTTCAAGCAAAAGGGTTTTTCTAAGCAAAACATACCCATAGTTTATTAGTATTCAATACTCACCTTCAGTTCATCTTTCTTAATAAATCAACTCCTTATGAGTTTATGGAAAGACCCCTAAGCTCTAAGTGTTAGAAATATATATCTGTGCTTGAAACAATGTGTGTTATTCTAGGAGGATTTCAGGAAAAGATCTGGATTGAGTTGATTAGAATATTTAGAGATAGGTCAGATGACTGTTGCTTTCAGCTTTAATTTTTTAATGTAAAAGATTGTCTCTAATTCTTTTATTACAATGCTACAATGAGCTTTCTTGTAAATGTATCCCTTTTATCTATAAAAACATGAAATAAATATGATAGAATAACACTTCATTTTTTGGATTGTGGTTATATGATTGTTTATTACATTATTCCTCCAGTCCTTAAAGTGACTGAATTTTCATATCGATTCAAGTAATTTATTTATAAATTTTCTTGGACATTTATTAGGGCTTTCAGGTCATGACATTTTGATCGTATTTTCATATTTTCTTTACTTATTATTTTCATGTTTTAATGTGGTCATCAGGAACTTACATCTGCACCAAGTTGTAGTGGTGATTGCTGGTCTCTTTATCTTGACACCCATCTGAAATAGAATAAATCAAGGTGTCTCCATCAAACACAATGCCTGCTGTAGATACACAATTGATACCCCTCCCTTTCTATATTAAAGAAATGGATTTCTCTTTATTTACTAAGAATGTTTATTTTAACTGTGTGGCAAATTGTATCAAATGCTATCTGTGTGAGTTGAGAGATCAAATTTTTTCTTTGATCATTGAATGTGGTGGTTGTACATACCGTAGATTAACTCTACTTGAATGCAGTCTTTTTAAAATGTATGATTGGATTTAATTAACTATATGAGAAACTTTGCCTTTATTTCATAAGTCAAATTGACCAACATATTTTTAATGTTTTAATTTTTTGTTACTACATGTTTGGAGTGCATCATGAGTACATTCACTGTGGAGAGTTGATATATGTATGTGACACAACTTAACTCTTGTTACTTCCATTCTGCTCCATTCCTTCCATCTGTCTCCCAGTTCTCTTCTCACTTGCCAAACGTTTCCCATTTAGCTCTATCTCCCTGTTTCCTATTGAGTTCTCCTGTTCTGTCACTACTAAGTCTGTGTATCTAGGTTACATTAATCTCATAAAACAAATTGTTCAGCTTTTCTCTTTTTTTCTGTTTTCTGGGAGAGAAATTTTAAGACATGCATTGCTTGAAAATTAACAGAATTCATATCTAAAGCTATTAGCCTTGGCTTTTGAGGGAAAGAACACTAATTATTTAAATGTTTATGTTTTTATATTTTTAAGTGTTTTCTTAGACGAATGTTGTCATTTGACAGTTTTTCCTAGAGATGTCAGTTTAATCTGAGTTTTCAAATTTTGTATGCATAATTGTCCATTGGACAGTTGTAAAATTTTATTTATATTCAGTCATTTTCCCTATTCTGCATATACAGTAGTCTATTTCTCCTCTCTTATTTCACTTAACTAATATCACAGGTTGCTTGATTTTTTTTCCCACAGCCTCAGTTTTATTTTATTTTTTATTTTGATGTTGTTCATTGATTTTTTTTTGTATTTCTTATTCCATTGCTCTTTTCCTAGACTATTGAGATTTAATTCATTTTGCATCCTTCTTCCATTCTGATTGATGTTTGTAAATTGACACATTTTGCCCTGAGGGAAAAGGGTGAAGAGATTTTGATCTAGCGTGCTTTCCTCATGATTCCAATGAAAAATTTCAAAATTTACTGTGTTAAACCAAAAATAGTAATTTATGTGTTAAACCAAAAATAGCAATATGTAAGTTTTAAAAGTAAGAATGTTTCTAAATATTCATTTTGATTACTAATTTTGTATCACTGTAGTTATAAACTATAATTCACATGTTGGTAATTATTGAATTGTTTAGAAGTTCTTCAGTAGACATTGTTGCTCTTCTTTGAAGTTCTGGTAAAACTCAGCAGTAAGTCCATCTTGTCCTGAGCTTTGGTTTGTTGAGAACGTTTTGTTACTACTTCACCTCACTGTGTGTTATTGTTGCCTAAGTGTTTTATATCTTCTTGGTTCAATTTTGGTAGATCATAGGTGTCTAGAAGTTTACTCATTTCTTCCAGATTCCACAGTTTATTGGAATATAAGTTTTCAAAATAGTTTCTAACAACCTGCTAGTATCTGCTGTAATCTTGCCTTTCATCTGCGATGTTATTAATTTGGGTCTTATCGTTCTTTCTTTTGGTTAGTTTGCCTGTTTATCAGTCTTTATCTTTCCAAGAACCAACTCTTCGATTCACTGTTCTTTTAGCCTCTAGACCATTAACTTCAGTTCTAATCATTGTTTTTTTGTGTTCTACTGGTTTTGGACTTGATTTATTTTTATTTTTCTGGGTCTTTGAGGTCGTTCTATTTTTCTTTAATGTAGGCACTCATATCTATAAATTTCCTTCTTAGGACTGAAATTCTTGTGTCCTACAGTTTTTGATATGCTGTTTCTGCTATTTAATTCTAGGAATTTTAAAAATTTTCCCCATAATCCCTTCAGTGACCCACTGATCTTTCAAAAGCATTGTAGTCAATCTTCACGTGTTTGTGTAGGTTCTTTGGTTACTCATTTTTAGTTTCAGTCTGCTGTGATCTAGTAGGAAGCAAGATATTACTTCAGTTTTCACCATGATATCAAAACAGGATGAGAGGTCAGAAAAAATTACGAGGAAAATAAAACTACACAGCAATAAGCTTGATTAACACACTGGCAAAAATATTTAGTAAGATGTTTAAAGATAAGATTCTTGCAAACATAATTTAGCAGAGCATTACTACAATACTCCATACTCTACACTGTTGATATGGATGTAAACTAATACAGCCACTATGGAAATCAGTATGACAGTTCCTCGTAGGAACAAAAATAGAGACAACATTTGATCAGGCATACCAGTCCTTGGTATCTTCTGAAAATAATTAAAGTTGGAATGATAGATGACTCCTGTATTCTATATGTGCTGTGTCATAATTTGCAATACATGATCTGTGTAAACAGCCTTGATGGTTGTCAACAGATGAATGGACAAAGAAAAATATATTATATATAATATATATATGAATACTATTCAGGCATAAAGAAGAATAAAATCATGTCACTTGCATAAAATGGATGGAACTGGAGTCTGTCTATAATGTTAAATAAAATAAAATAAGCTAGACTCAGAGAGTTAAGTATTATATGTTTTCTCTTACATTAAGAATCAAAATAAGAATGTTGACAGGAAAGTAGAAGGGTAGCCTATTAGAGATGAGGGAAGGGGGAGGGGGAAGAACAGAAAGCAAAAAATCATCAAAGTCTATCATGCTCAGGTACTAATGTACCAAACCCATACCCATTATTCTGTATTACTAATATGGACTCATAAAATAAGTTATTTGAAGGCAAATATTATCATCATTTTTAACGGTTTATGTGTGCCTGAAAATAATATGTATTCTGTATTCATTTGTTTCCAAGTTCTAGGCAAATTTATTGCATCAAGCTATTAGTCATGCCATGAAAATCTTCCCACCTCCGCTGTCCTCCACGTACACTGTTACGGAGTGTGTGCTGAGAGCCCCCAGGAGCCAAGTTCTATGAAGCTGAGCCCTGGGTAGCATAGTTGGGCAGGTGGCCTTTGGGCGGTGGGAATCACTCGGAAGTCCCGAGACCCTGGGATGGACTCTCCATGTGACGGGGGCTCCAATCTGCTGCTTTCTCCCCCTTTGCTTCCTGGCTATGGGATGAACAGTTTTCTCGCCTGAGTCCGGACCATCGCCTTCTGACAAACCCCAGAACCACTGAAGAGGTACTTCCTCTCTGTAAGTGAGTTGTCCCAGGTACTTTGTAATGGTGAAGGAAACCTACCACATCCACACATCCAATTACAGAAAATGTGGGTTTCCTTACCACATTCCTCTGCTGATACCAGTTACTGCTTTTTACACTTTGGGCTGCCTGTTGATTATTAATTTCTATCATTCCTCTTTGACCATAGTTCTCATTTTGACCTTTTTTCTGCTATTAAATTTCCTATTGATATTTTCCAAATATATTTGTCCACGCGCTAAATATCAATTTGTATGCACCATCTTTTGCATGCACGCATTTTAAATGAATTTTAGACAATACTGGTAGCTCTTCTTTTTAATATCTGACAGTCTCTGTCTTTTAAATAGTAAGTTTCACCTAATTTTATTAGTGAGTTTTCTCATCAATTGCTTTTATTTCTATTATATACAAATTTTTCCGTCCTCTTACTTAAAATTTTCTTCCCATTCCATTTAAAAAATTGTTTCTCATTTTCCTGATTTTAATTATATGATTCTTGTGAACTGAACTACATGTGTTCTATTTCTATTATTCTAGAGGTTATTATGAATTTATTAAGATTCTTTAACCCAGTACCTACTGGTCATTGATTATATTATATGTAATGTGTGAAACTTTGGGGAATAATACGGATTAATGCTTTGTTTATGTTTCCTTATCAATGTCAGACGAATAATTATATTTCTCCCCGAAAAGAAAAAATCAATGTACAGTACTCCCCCAACAACTTCCTTCATTTTCCTAGCAGTTTTCTCAACCTTGGTAGCATCTAAAGTTTTAGTTTTGATTTTTAATACTTACACAAATATTTAAATTAAGACTTATTGGACATCAACAAACTTTATGTTTTTTACATATCTTCCCTTCTTGTTAGTTTCTTGCTTATAGAATCAATTCCTTCCTTTCAAAAGTTAGACCTCTAAGAATTCTTTCAAAAAGGTGCTTTGTGTTGCTATACTTTCTGATAATTAATAGATTATATTTGCTCATATGTGGAGATGAAAGCTTAGCTGAATACAATATCACATTTATATCATTTTCCTTAAAAATATTCTTGCATTTAGTGGTACTGATATCAAGATTAATAGGTATGGATTTTAGTTTCCTTGTGTGTAATCTTATTTTTCTCATTAGAAGTCATAACAGTTTTCCTTAGTCTTTAATAATTCTAAAAATCACTGTAAGATATCTAAATGAGAAAATTTTTTATCTTTCATAGTTTTTTCTTTCCCTTCTAATTAAAATTTTATACCTCTCATTAATTAATTAATTTTTTTTGTCCCAGTCCCAGGGCTCAAACTCAGGACCTTGTGGTTATGAGAGCGGAGTGGCACCATTGAGCTAAATCCCTGGCCCCACCTTTCATTAATTTAAACAAATAACCAGGAAGTTTTTCGCCAGATAATTTCTCGCCCTGTCTACTTTGTCTCTTCTCCAGGGTGGGTACTGTCATCCCCGTCGCTGTGCCCCATGTATTCTGGCTTCTTGTGAGACTTCTTCAATGTCGTCTTCCAGGTCGGTACATCATCTTCTGATGTATTCAGCAAATTCTCTTCCCTGGCAAGGAATCACTACCAAATGAAGTGGCAAATAGATTCCATTTGTGCTAACAAGAAACCGCCAATTGTGTTAAAATTAATTCAGCAAAGATTATCTTAGGAGTTTTAAGGAATTTGAAAAATTCTACTAAAAGTTACTAAAATAAGCAATTTGTATAACAGAGATAAGGGGTGCCTTCTAAGCATGGCCCAGATTACACATTTATAAACTAATTTGGTCTTGTGTTAGGCTACAACAGTTTACACAGAAATACACACATACAGCTACATATACATAGCTGTATCTATAGCTCTGTCTGTCTGACTGTTTCTCTACCTGCCTCTATATTTATCTGCCTTGTCTGGCCACAGTGGCGGCAGTTTTCCATTTAGTTATGAGCATAAAGCCACAGGAAAGCAGTGGTTTGCAGACAGTATTCTTCATAGTCCCCATGAGTACAGCTGTAGCCTCTCCTGGTGATCAGACTTGATTACTCTCCATGGATAATGTCACTTCTTTCTCTACTTATGGTCTACCCGCATGAGGACTGGCATCAGTCCTGTTTGGTTTAGCATCAATGTATCACAGCACTTTGCCTTTGCACTATCCTTAGTTATGTTCTTCCATCTTCACTGATTGTCAGGAATACCATCTGAGCCGAAGTTGAGAGACAGCGGGTTACAGCAGACTTGGAAGTCTAGGACACAGGCTTGTATAATTCACTGGTATTTCTGGGCAGACGCAGGTTGAAAACCAAGTGCTCTTTCAACATCTGCCATCTATGAAATGATGGACCTGAGAATACCAGCTCTGAGAAGGAAGCCTCAGTGACATTAATACTTTGCCTCCTGAACAAAGCTATCAGTGTTTAGTAGAATGGTACCATGGTGAAATGTTTGTTCTAATACAGATGTTATTTCACACAGATACATTACCTTCCTTCAAAACACTCAGCATTTCTCAGAGGTGTATAGCATTCTCCTTGTTCATTGATAGCTTCATGTCCATGAAATATATTGAGTCCTAAGGCTCAAGTGGCTAGACAGCTCAGGCTTGGACCCTCATGAAACTGAAGTTCCTTGACTCTGCATGGGACTTACTCCAAACTTTTGACATCTGCCTCTTATTGGGATAGCAACTATGCTTTTCATTTCCCGCTCATCAAATCCAGTTTCCATGGCTTCATCAATGCACCAGTTTAGTGCTATGCTCTGTGGATTGAGCTCCGTCCTTGTCATGGAAGAGAATTGGAGAAAACTGCATTTGCCAGACAGATAATCCCATACCAAGTGCCAAGCCTGTGTTAATCTACTATTATTTCACCAAGTGGTACCCCAGTAGCAGGTTTGTTGGCAGATGGTATAATACAGCCGCTGTGGAGTTGTGACCAGGACAGCCTCTTGGAGAAATTTATTGTATTGTAACTGCAAAGACACATTTCATTTTTGCATACCTAGGTGAATCAAGTGGAAATATGATGTGAACCATCACCCCTGCATCCTCTACATCTTTGATAGTATTATTGGTACTAATCTCAGCATTCTTTGCTCCATACAGTAATACTTGTGATTTATAATTTCCTCTGGTTGGCAGTGTGATTTCTGCAGCTTCCACCTGGCTCTGAATGTCATAATGGCTTTTATTCTTCAGGGCATTACATATGGTCCCTGCCAGCTGATAAGTATTTCTCTTTCAGTTATGCACATGGGGACCAAGGAAATAACCACAGGTTAGTTACAACTATCCTTGGATCCACTATGCCATGGACTTGGACCAAACTCTACCTCTCCTGATACTCCACCTAAGAACTGTGATGGTATTTCAGATTCCATGGCATTGATCAGCTCAGATCTTCTGTCTATGTGTCCTAGAAAGGTCTGGGTTTTCCCTTTCATCGGTGTTCACTTACTCTGGAAATCATTCCTGGTCCCTTTGGAGAATAATCAAGGAAGCATTTAGTGTATACACTTCAGGTGGCATTGCAGAACACCTTGCTCTTCGGCCAATTAATTCTGACTATGAGAACTGACTTAAGTCTGAAAATTGGATTAGGATCCAGTTTTCTACTTTTGTAGTGTATGTTGGCTCAAACTCGAGGCCTTATTAGCTATAACCACAGATCCTTCAAGGTCAAAGCAAACTAAGGCCACTTCTGGCAACAGTGTGCTTTCACCACTATGCCTCTGCTTCATCCTAACCTGGGCTATGCCACCATCTTTGTTGACAGTAAAAGCCCAGATTTATAAGAACAATTCCTGCCAATAACCGCAAATTACAAAGTACAGCTTCTTAAACATACTAATGAACCTCTCAGCCATTCATTCTTTTATGGAGCATCTTTTCCCTTACCTAGGAATCATAATCAGGTTGAGAATACTCAGGTCCTACATGGTGAATCCAAGCAAACAGTCCTATCCCTCAGCTTCTTCAGTCTCTTTCTCAATGCCATGCTACGGAGTTCCAGATTCTTCCCCCTACTTGCTACATCACAGCTTCTGGGAGCTATCCAAGAAAACTGTTTGGGATAGATGGCAGTGTCATTGTCAGATGACCAATTCGTGAAGCTTATGTGTGTGCCCCCATTCAGTATGTTCCCCACAGCCAGCCCTATGCTGCCTGTCTTGTGGTTTAGCCTTGAAATTCTACTCTCATATGTGAACGTCGGGTTTCTGCCAGTGTTCATTAATCTGGTCAGTTAATTCCCTTGGTGCCTAAATTATTTCCTTCAGGAAATGGAATACAACTCCCTGACCAGGTTGCACTGAGTCTTGCCTCTCACCGTTGACTCCAGGCGATGAAGGAAGGGAGGCAGACCACGAGTGAAGGCACTGTCTTGAGATGACTTGTCTTTGATTTTGTCCTTGCATAGTCTTCAGGGCCAAGGGTAAGAAGCCGCTTCTGACTACCTGGAAGGTGCCCAAGAATTTGGGAGTCCCAGATATTCAAGATATTACTGTATTCCTAACCCCATGCTTTTAAAACACCACAACCCTAATGTACTCCTTTTATTTTACGGGTTCTTGGGAAGTTGCTCAGGTGGGCCTGGGCGTCTCCATCCTCCCATTTCAGGAGTGCTGGGATTCCAAGCATGTTTCCCTGTGCCATCGTACTTTCTAATGCTTCTCCTTTCACCCATAGTCTCTTACAACTCAACAAAGGTAGAAACTTAGCATTCATGGTGTCCCTTCTAATCAGGAATTTTCACTACTAGCACTGACATCCTCTTTATCACCAGACCAGTGAGTGATCAAGCTCTACAATACCAACTCCATGGTCTACTTTCTAAGAAGGGTTCTGTTGTCAACTGTCTCGCTCTAATATTTCCAAAGATCAAGGCCTAAAGCAAAGATCTTGTGTAATTATTTAGATGATGAATTTGCAGGCTTCAGGAATGAGGGAAGGGAGGGAAGGACAGGCTACCTTGCTGACCACCACATAGTATACAGTATAAATGATCGCTTGCTCATGTTTCACAGGCTTCTAACAGGCTAAATAAGTAAGCGACTGTTAGGGCCTTATATCCATGAAAGGAAAGGTAAAGAACTTATGGGACCTCTCTTGAATGGCAAAGAACTTACCCAACATCCAATGGTCTCCTACTGACCAAAAGTACCTCATAGGAAATTCATCCCCTTGCACCCCCAGGCTGCGTGTGAACAAGGGGGTAAGAGGACACCAGTGCAGCTGCGAGCTCAAAATCAACAGGAAAGCCTGGAGAAGGGAGCAAGAGACACACAGCCCAGGGGAGAGGTGAGATGCCCACAGCTGAGCCTGCAACTGCTGACTACTGCTGGGCAGAGCAGTGCAGGTTCCGAAACACGGGGCTCATGCCCGGGGACATAAGAAGCACGATACAGTATCTGAACTTTTCTTTTTGTTAGCTTTTATGCTTATCATTGAATTTGTTTTGTAATGAGTTGCAATATCCTTTGCCTACTCATATTGAAACCAGTTGAGCTAAATCCACACTAGCTTCTCATTAAGTGGTGTACTTTGTGCTATTTTGTTCTCATCTTTGGGTTCACTAATTTGCAGTGAGCACTATGTGCTTTTTGCTGCTTTATTCAGTAGTAGTTTTAAAAGCATGGAGACTTGAAAATCTTGCCCTGGACTTACTTTATATTTTTAATACAGTTCTGGTTATATAACTTTCTTGTTTTAAATATAGTAAGGAACTGTAACTTTTAACCTCCATTTTATTAAAACAAGAAAAGTCATGTGCTTTTGCTAAGCTATCCATATGCCTGCAGAACTTTGCTAGTTTCATATGGAATACACATTCAAGTTTCACCATAAGTACATTTATTCCAAATTTTCCTTTTTTATCAATTTTAACCAAATTTTCCTTTGGGGTTGCATGTTTGAGCAAAGTTTTCAGGAGTAAAGTTTTATGAACCTTTGAGTATTAGAAAAAGAGAATCCAGTCACCTCTTGCTCCTGTCTTGTTACTTTGGAAAGAAAAAAGAAAACATAACTGTGAGCATTTCTTCATTATCTTTAAGTATTTGGTGTTGCAAAGCTTCAATTTTAAAATCAGCCTGGAATTTGTTATAGGTTCCTTGCACAGCCTCTCTCTGTTTACTTGCATACTGGGGGGGTCTGAATCTTAATGTGATAATCTTTTTATCCTCAGTACTGCAAAAAGTTTATCAAGATATCTGCATTACTAAGTATTCTTAATTAGACTGACTGCTTCAGCTCTGCATATTTTTAAATAGTTTATTCTGCATCTGTCAGCAAAAGCATCCCCAAGAAGTATCTTAGGGTCATCTCTCCCTTCAAAGATGAAGAATATCTTCCATAAATCAGCGTGTTTGTATCTATTCTCTACATTCAGGGTGTCATTTGCTTATCCAATGTTCTTCTTGTTCGTGGGCGTGACAGTCCTGGTTCGCCTCCTATAGAGGGACATGGGCTTCTCCCGGTGTCTCTCATCCCCTATGTTAGTGCTGGCAGAGGCCTCCTTCTATTCCTAAGGTGGAAAGCAAATTAACATGAGTAGTTTTCATGCTTGCCTGTAGGGAATAGAAGTCTTAATCTGCTGCTTGTTTCTCTGCCTCTATGATGAGAATTTCTCTCTGCATTATCCAGCCTCTCTTTACTTAAACTTTTTCTCCAGAAGTAGGACTCAGCAGTCTTACATCCGCCAAGCCCTGCTCATCAGCCCTGGCCTCGCCTGCAGTTGGCAGGGCACTGCATGTCCAGGCCCCTGTCTAGAAGCCTGCAGGGGTTCTTAGTCCTGCCCAATCCCACAGTTACTGGAAACGGCTCGCTTCTTTTCAAGCGGTTTTTGTTTTGTAGCTTTTCATCTCTCTGCATTGGAAAGGGTGGTCCAGAGAGGGTATTTCAGGGACGGCATATGTGATATTTAATGTGACCCTTTTCGTTCTCAAACTAAACAGCATCGGCATCTGCATGGGCATTAATGACCATTCGGAAAAAGTCAATGTCATTTTGGGGTTTAAGGCCCTCATCTGCAAACTGCTTATTTTACTTCCCCCCTAACTGAAAGACCTCTGGATTTTAAATCCACACTCAGAGGGCCTGCCAAACAGGGCTCAGGAAGAAGGCTATGCTTCGTTCACCAGGGGGACATCTCTTCACAAGGGTGTTTTACCCTCAGATAAAGGGAGGGAGCCAGAATCCAGGCACACAGACACATTCCAACCACTAGTTGACACGTTTACAGTAGTAAATCACTGAGCCATTCTAATGGGTTATATATTAGGATCTATTTCCTGTGAAAATAGAGCTTGGAAGAAGGTATTTAAGGAGTCAGTGAAAATGAGTATTTCACATTCCCAGAAAGCTCCTGGCTCCTTTGGGCTCCTTGGGTAAACATGGGAACACACGCATGCACACATGTGTGCAGACACAATCACACGTCACACTCACATGGAAGAAATCACAGGCTCATCTGTGTTCTCAAACAACCCAAACATTCAAATGTACTTAGCAGTTCAGTAACAGAAATGTGAAAGATCAACTTCAAAATCTCAATGAAGTAAAGATGAAATAAAGAACTCTGATTCCTTTCCTGAGATTTGATGGATGTGCTAGCTCTCCATGATTCCTTTGGGTTAATCCTTTAAAACAGATGTATTTACCAATTTAACGGATATTGCATGAATTGTGATGCATTTACATGCGTGAAACGGAAGTTCATTTCTGCAGTTTAACATTATGATAGCCATTTATTTTATTAATGTGACATTTGAAGATAGGCAGTCTAGGCCACTTCCACCTTCCTGCTTCATCATTCCACGCAAGCTTTTATCTTCATGCTTGTTGTACCATGGTCACAGATGGCTCACCCTTCCTCAGCTGTGTGTGGGCTGGAGAAAAAGGACAGAAAGAGATGTCTGTATTAGAGAAGAAAACAACCCTCTGAAGTCCTTGCTGGGTCCACTATGGTCTCAGCCTCTGTTAAGTTACCTGGCTGCCTGTGTTGTCATGGGGATCTGAGAAAGGCAATATTCTATCTGGGAACATTACCCTTCTGAGTAAAAGGAGGTTCTGTCCATAAGGAAGAGATGGAGAGTAACTTCAGGGTAAGAAATTAAGTATGTCTAAAGTTTCGTGGAACTCGGAATGCAATATAATCACAACCTGGACTTTCTGGGTAATACTGAATGTCATTACCTATTCATCTGTTCTATGATTAAGAGTTTTACTTTACTACGGATCACCATCATAACAAAGTTTGCATATACCTCATTCCTTGTACAAGTGGAAATGAAGCCATCACATTATACCCCATTACATTTTGAGACTGTTTTCTACACGCCTCACCTAAATGATGGCCTTAGGGTTCATGTCTAATACTGATCACCTTTGGATAACATTTAACTTCTAAGTCATAGAACCACAGGCAACATCTTAAGTATTTTTTGAGTTATTACTAATGTTAGTTACATGGCCACATACTAAAAGTAGAATACTAATTCTTTAAACTAGCCAGGAAACATTCATTCAAGAAACTATTATATTTTGTCTTCACTGCTAGCCTTAATATCTAAAATTGTTTTTAAATAGCTCCCAATTTTTAAAAGAATACATTTCTTGATTATATTCTGTCCTTCACTGAAATATTAGGTTATCTGAATTTCTTAAAGTATTTAATGTCAGTAATCAAAATGGACAGATTTTTCAATGACATTTAGGTAGTGGAAAAGGAGGAAAGAGTAAGCCTAATATATCTGTTCTAATGTTACATTTAAATAGTTCTCAAATGTGAACATAATAAAAATCTAATCTAATTCATATCTAATGGAATTTGATACTATAGACCTACATCTAATTTCAAATCCTCTGTGAGTTCAGTTTGAATTAATCCTACCTCATGTTACACATCTTATTGAATACATTTTTCAAATCTAATTCTGATCCTGTTGATTGGAGATAATTTCTATTTTATAAACATTTACATGCAAGTATGATAGGGTGTCACATATATCATGTGACATGAGGTTTAGGCAAAATGAGATTGTCTCCAATTATAAGGGAAAATGTGCATACTTGCATATCAAAACTTCACTTTTATTTGCTTGTAGCTAAAGAGTTTAGAGAAAAAGAGTAGTGGAAATGCAATTAAAATAACTAGAAAATTACAAAAGAAAAACAACACAACTGTAACAGTGTCCTTCACACGATGTGTGCACATATACAGGTAATTGTATATCTTGGGGTATGTGCTATGTATATACAGAAACACATCACACTTTGAAGAAGAGGGACTGGCAAAATGAAATCACTAATTGACTTTTTCTCCTAATTTTTGCCCTTTGAAATCTGCTCTGCAGGGTAAAATTCTCTTTTCATGAGATGAAACTTTGCTTGGGCCCTCATAACTATTTTAAATAATGACGATCCTTCCAGGAGTGTAGTCACTGGAACAGTTTCAGTTTTGAAACTGATAGCAGTGGTGTGAACACAAATGAAAGCTCCAATGGTCACCCAGAGGGAAGGGCTCTGCCCAAGCCGGGCACTGGGCTGTGGGCCGCAGGCTGCACAGGAGAGTGGGCCTGGGTAGGTGCTCTCTTCTCCAACTTGTCTTTCTTCCTCTCTTCCTCCTGGCTCACCCTGCTTCTGACCCCAACTGGGTTCCAATGGTGGGGGAAGAGGTCCCTGGAAGCCCTACCCGTGGGCACTCTGTGAGCTGCCTTCATTGCTGCCTGGTTTGGTATGGTAGGTGTCCGGGCTGACTCAGTTTCCTTTCCTTGCAGGGTACTGTGGGTTCCTGCAGGGCCCCGGGGCCTGGACGCCTCTCCTTCGCACCCATTGGCCTGACAGTGACTTTGGTCACGGCAATGTGTCTCTCCACACACTCCCTCAGGTGGGACCCACTGACAAAGCTCAACTCAGATGATTCCAGCCAACCGTTCACCAATAAAGGTGTAGTCCACACCTCCTTCATGCATTTTGGGTCCATTTTCAAATATAATTTAAACTGAAGCAAAGATCTCTGTGTGGTTGCTTCCATCTCTGGACAAACTGCTGTGCTGCTGGCCAAACAGTGGTTGTGTTATCTCCAAGTGTGTCACCAGCCTCGCGGTCAGCAGCTATGCATCTCAGGAGGACATGTGCGCTGACCCCATGCTGGCTGTATCACTGCTTCTTCCTATTTCTACCTCCCATATGTACCCATTTATTTCATGATTCTGGGTGTAAGGGATGCTTAATTTGATTTGGCCTCACAGAGAAAAGTGTTAGGGAAGCTAAAGATGTGCTTGTCTCTCCTGATCTTGTTTATAACTCAAATATACATTCAAAGCAATACTCTAAATGCCCACTATAACATACCCAAGTCACAGCTTTAGCTAATATCTTCCTCCAAAAATCTAAGATCCTATGCTACATTAGGTTTAACTACTAATAGAACCAAGTTAGATATATACTCTCAAGGTCAATACTACTCTCTAAGCCCATTTAATATAGACAACAAATGTTTTTCTTTCAAAATGTTAATATTTTATTCATAAGCAACTCAAATGATGTGAATTACCTTGTGAGAAGGAGGATTGTGTTAATTTTTCAATTTGTTTCAGATCCCTATTTTTATATGTTTAGATGTATTTAATATACTACATATAAATACATTTGAAATATCTTTGTATATCTGTCCATCAAAAGCAATTGTCATTGTCTAAATCAGTGAGGCACCAAAAGCAATAGATGAGCCAAATTCCCATATCTTTATTTCTAAATATTATTTGTCATTGAAAAAAGCCAGAGATCCCTGAAGGAAAGGCAGATTTTTGAGCTAGTGAAGAGAAATAACAAGATAGATCTGGAACATTTGTTATATCAGAAAGCAGAGAATTGCTGAGTGAATCAGAGGGCCATGCGTAATGGCAAGGGAACCAGCTCAGAGCAAGAGGACCTGCTGGCCACATCTGAAATAATTTGATCATGGTGATGATGAATATTGGTAGTAGATGCCAGCCCCCAAATTAAATAAGAATCTAGGAGTCTGTACTGATACTAACATTAAAAATAAATAAATAAAATAAAATAACTGTTAAAGGCTCCTTCATTATGACTTTAGGAAGAACCCGCATGGCATGAGGTTATTCTAATCTTTGAATAAATTTTAAAACAAACACCAGGCAGTTAGTCTCTTGTCTTCTTAGGGAATGGGCTAGTGCCAACATACTGTAGCCTTCGTGGGGGAAAAGGTAGCATTTTGGGACTCTTTTGAGAAAGGCTATCTCAATGCTGTCTCTGTCATCTGTTTCAGGATGATACAGATGTGTTCTCTACAGAAAGGCCCTCTGACTTGGACCCCTGCCAAAGGCCTGTTATAGTGTATCGATTAAATGGTCAGTATACTATAGAAGCGGCTCCTCATCTACTGGTTTATTGCCTGAGAACATATCCTGAAAGTGCCTGGGTAAATAGGTAAGTTTATTGAAAGAAGTAGAATCTTTTGTAGCATTGTCTGAAGGCTTCTAGTGTATTCCATTAGTCCTCTCTGAGGGGTTGTGTTTATAATCAATTACCTGAAAGTGTTGTTCCTCAATCATTACCCCCAAATCATGAATATATCATGGTTTTATATAATCTGATGCTTCTACAATTTGGCATTCCTCTTTAAAAATAAATTTAAAATGATGAACAATAAGTTAGGTCTCAAATATTCATTGAGAATAATAAATGACATCCTGACAAATTACTAAATTACACAACAAATGGTTTAAATTCAACTTTTTAGATGCTAACCCCCAAATATGACAGAAACAAGAAAAATAACAGACTACTTTATCAAATAACAACCTGCCACATTCCTTTAATGCATCATTCCCTACATATTTGGCTGTGAGTTTTGTGATTAATTCA
Organism: Heterocephalus glaber; assembly: GCF_000247695.1. The sequence continues at coordinate 28,444,842 of NW_004624739.1, read as the reverse complement.
TTATATGACCAAAATTTTATAATTTTCTACATAAAAATAAAAGATAACTTAGTTTTTCCTCTAGCAGTACTTAGTGAAATGTATTTCATTATTAATTCCTTACAGATTTTTTTCAGCTTTGAAATTTATTTACAATCTCCTCTAAATGTTTTGGGTTTTCAGTTGAGGGACTATCATTTCTTTTGTTTTTGAGCCATAGCATAGGTTTTGTGATACAGTAGATTTTCTTACATACTCCTTGACACAAAACTAACCAACCATTTTATAGGTCACTTCATGTCACCATGCTGCTGACAGGCAGGGGCTAGAGGACTATCCCTGAAGCCATCTCACTCCATGGGGTCAACCAGCCAACAGGCAACTCTAAAGGAAAAGGACTGTGGCCTACTTAGTGTAGGCCACGGAGCTCAGAGCATATGTATTCAGCACTCAACTTACCTTTGGGTGGATTCTAAGATCAGAGAGGAAACAGTGATCTCAAAGCATTATGGCTAAAATGTTTGAATTCACAAATTTTACAAATCTTTTAACAGCATGAACCCATTGTTAAAATTTTCTGGTAGCCATGGAAAAAGTTTATGCAAGGGAGGACATCTGAAGCTTATGATTTTCTAGGCCATTGACAAACTTGTCCTGCAAACAGAACCTGGGGTGAGATTCTATTTCCTGTGAATTTATCTGTTCTTTTTTCCCAGATACATTTGTTCTCTTCTGGAAAGCAATGAAAACATCTAGTTCCCCCATTCCTTCACTCGGCAAATGTATCTCAGGCTCCTTCTTGTGCCAGGACCATTTCAAGTACTAGAAATCCAGGAAAGAGGGGGAACAGGACACATTTCTGCTCCCACAAAGTGTATGTTCTAGGAAGAGACGGACACTGTGCATTAAAAGGGGCAGATGTACACAGGTGGCTTTAAGTCATATGTTCCGTTAAGGACAAGAAATGGGGTCATGAAGGAGAGAACAGAGTGGTGGAAAGGGGGTAGTGAGGGACCATAGCAGATGAGGGGTCTGAGAAGCTCTGTGAGCTCTACTGAGACCAGAACCAGCAGAGCTCAGGTGTGTGAGGACGAAAGGGAAGGCCTGCAGAGACAGGAAGAATAAATGACACAACTGAATTGCTCCAGAGTCAGAAACAGAGATTCAATCTCCATTCAGTTCACAAAATCTTGAATTTCAATTTTTTTCCATCAGGAACCTGCCAAAGTTATCTTTCACATAATGTCTGCTGCTTACATGTAGATGAGTAGATAAGAGAGAAGGGTTAAAGAAATCGTGGAAGCCTCCGTAAGTGACAGAAAGAAGTAAATGAATGGAGAGAGAAGGAATTAGCTTTAATTCTTTTCTTCGCTTGTTCTCTGATCTTTTGGGTTCCCTGTGACAGTAATGATGCATCTCACTTGTACAGCATTGTAGCAGTGGAATCCATCATAGAAATGTTTCTAAGTGAATCTCCTGCATGTCTTCACTTTTCACTCATTATGTCTTGTGTTGGATGCTGAAAATAGACCAATGGGAAAATCCTAGATGCAGTCGCTGGTTCCTTTTTCCCAATCCTTGCCGAATGTCTCATCCTCTCTCCTGCCAGCTTCACTGCAGCTGCCAGGCGCTGAGGAGCTGGCAAAGCCCCCAGCTCCCAGGTTAAGACCCAAACTTCTGCAGATATAAGGCCATGAATGCCTCGCACACAACACTCTCACTCTCACTTAAAAAGGGAAACAAGCCATGTAAACACGTTACTAAACATGGTTTTCATGAAGTTATAATTGGGTCTAAATGCCATTGTATTTAAATGTCAGCTGAATAGCTACCATAGAGTATGGTAAATAGAAATGGTGAACTGAAAACTGTCAAAAATTACTCAATCTTTGCACAATATTTTCATGAGTAGAATTTGCATGCGATATGAGTAATCATATTTAATGTGATGTTTTACTGTTTTGAATGAACTAGTAACAAATATTCTAGTGGATAATGGTATTTACATAAAAGAAACATACCATGGAAACTGTTCTAAAGATAAATATTACCTGAGTCAAAGCATCATAATAAAAGGTATCCCGCACATTCACTGAACAATCATTTACTTAGAAATCAAAATGTGCTACATAAATGCCTCGCAGGTTCTGTGCTCTTTGTGGCAACTATGTGGGTCACGTGCCCTGGGCTGAATTCATACTGGCTCTGTCCTTGAGACACTCACTAGTGAGGAAAGCAGACATGTAAGTTAGTAACCATACAGCTATGTGTAAAATGCAAAAGACAATGATAGCACAAGGACTGGAAAATTCTGGGAATGGTGGGCAGGACAGTGCGAGGAGAGGAGGTTCCCTAACAAATGGAGTTTGAGATGGGGCTTAGATGTGCTGCAAACTGTTCCTCAGGAAGGAAGAGCGAGGCAGGAGCAGAGGCCTGGACTGGCCTGCACATGGTGAGAAGGAGTCAGGGAAGCTTCACATTTAAACAGGAACCAAACTCTAAGTGCTAAAAGTAACCTTCAGGGTACTACAATTGAATGCATACATTAATTAAAGTGAAGAATTTTCCATTCCCTGACAAGCTAAGACCACACCTCTTCACAGGTTTTATTTTTTCTCTTTGTGAAGTCTTTTCTCCAATTCTTGGCAAAATTGGATACTATCATTCAAGTTTTGGGCTAAACGCATTACCCAATAAGGTAGTGACACTACCACACTTCCCTGCTAACTCCCCCTTTCTTTTGTGTGTAAAGCTTTCAATATAGGAAGAATGGAAACACACAATAAATACCATCTTCACAACTTCATATCATGCCTACATCCCCTTGATTTCTAATCGCTTCATTCTTGCAAACTAGACTGAGAAAATTGTGGCAATTGCTAATCAACATTTGGTGTAGTAGAGACTCCTGGGAATTGTTAGCTGGCCACATTCCTGTTATCCTCTAATAAACATATTTTGTTCACTAGTAGCCAAGTGAAGATGACTAAAGCAGAAGAGCTCCTTTCAGAGATATTTGCATTTTAGTATCTCTAAGGGGTAAATCTCTAGTGCAAAATTATCAGGCAATGTGGCAAAACATCGTGAAGCATTTTGTGGAGAGTGGAAAAGATGTTCCTAGCCATGTAAATCCGACCTCATATGCAAATCTTTCTACCCTTGAGGAGACACCTACATGTGTCTCCAGAGAAATGAACTGGGAGATAAATCTCCATTTGTTTTGGGAAACTCATACTTCTTTTATTTGGCATTTTCTGCTAAAATAGGAGCTTCGTGAGTATTTATGTACAAGATAATAGCCTTAAAGGTTTGGGGGGCTTGAAAAGAAAAACGTTTATTGCTTTTGTGGTCTGTAAGATATTGTAATGAATTCCTGAACTCTCACAGTCATATAATCAGAGACTGTATGTACCCTTTGCCCCTTAAATTTTGATTTAAAAAACCCCAAACACAATTCATATCAAATTCCTTATTTCTAGTTCACCTATCAAGATAGTGTTGACAATGGAAATAAAATTTAAAATATATCCTAAAGTAGGAAGCAGAAGCACACTGTATTAAAAATATATCCTTGAGGGCTGGGATTTAGCTCAGTGGTGCCGCTGCCTGCCTCGCAAGTGCAAGGCTCCGAGTTTGATCCCCGGGACCAAAAAAAAAAAAAAAATCTATATATATCCTTGAAATTTAAGAATTTTATTAAAATGGTAGTTACTACACTATAAAAGACTACAGTACAAGAAAATAGACTCAAAATTAGATGAAATTGATTTAATTTAGACAATATATAGCTAGTAATCGATGACTACCACAATCAGGATCGATTGTAGACAAAATGGTCATCATTTCCTTTTTATTAGTACCTGTCTGTAGTAGGTCACGGTCGCATTCCATGTTCGGAGCGGGTCCGTGTACGTGAGGCATCTTCGTTCCCTTTCCATCCTCTATTCCGCCCCTCCCTTCCCTTCTGTGCAGGTCTTGGTCCCCTTCCTTCTCTTTGTCCATGTCTGGAGCACATAGTGTTCACATTCCTCGTGAGGGGCTGGCCCAAGGCCGCGGCCAAGACACATCTGCATTCCTCTTCTGTCCCCTGCCCCTCCCTCCCTCTACTCCCTCCATTTACTTTTTATTTACCAAAGTTCATTAAACCCAAAGCACATTACCAAAGTACATCAAGCAATACTGATGCAATCGATATTATAAATGTGCATTATTAACACTTATTAGTCTGTTCGAATATCTGACAGCTTTAAGTTCAGTAACTTATTTAGAAACTCCTTAGGTGATATTTTGAAAACAGATTTGTAGGGGTGGTTCTACAAATTAAATGTAAGCCAGCAACTGAAGGAGCTGAGTGGGAGAGTAGGAGATATTAGGAGAGCTCACGAAAGGGAAATAACAGGGCCATTACGGGAAGCCCTGTCCAGTCACGGGCAGGGAGGGTGTGGAAACAGCACTAGGAACTGAAGCTTTACTTGACATCAAGAGGGAGATGGCAGACTCGCCTTGGCGCATTCCCTGCTGGTGCATTTATGGATGGTAGCACTCAGGAGAAAGTGAGGAAAGAGTCACAATGAACAAGCCGTGCTTTATAAATGAAACTAGCTTGGTTTAACTGGTTCTTTATGGACCAATGCTAGCTTCCTATTTTCACGGCTTTCTCTGACACCCTAATTTTCTTGGTCCACAGTTGAAGTCCATCTTTTTCCTCTTCATAAAGTTTGCTTTTTACGCAAATTTTACTGATTACCCTCTGCCCACTTTTCTTCAGAGGTAAAAGATGTTTTTTCCAGTTCCCTGATTGTTTTATTGTCATACGATCTACCGAACAGTTAGAAAACTAAAATCCCCTAAAGAAATTAAATGATTTCCAATTATTCCATGACCGCTCTTAAATTATAATTTTCTCTGAAACATACTTTCCCTTTAAAAATTATTTTCCTTGATAGCTTAAAAACAAAAAAAAACTGTCTCAAAACTTTACCATCTTCTCAGATGGACATATTATGGATCTTTAAAAAATAATTTTTAAACTTTCGGTTTATTTCACCAGTTATCTCTGGATTTTGTGCTTAATATAGTAATTTCCCATTTATATTCACTGGTAGTTATATGTTCCACTTCTTCCTACAACTAGTTTCCTTCATTCTTTCAACCTCTGTCTGCAATGCACATGTAAGTCCCGTTTTCAAAGAAGATATAGTCTAGGAGTAAGAGCAGGACGTGTCTGGTACGTTAGTAGTCAGGAAATAATATGATGAAAAGTTCCAGATAGGGCCAGGGATTTAGCTCAGTGGTTTTGCCACCTGCCTTGCAAGCGCACGGTCCCGAGTTCCATCCCCGGTACCAAAAAAAAAAAAAAAAAAATGTAAGAAAAGTTTCAGGTAAGAAGTTCTAAGAGTTCAATAGGTAAAATCACTGTAAGCTCATCATATACGAATTTTAACTTTCATGAGAAAAAAAAAACTTTCGTGAGATCTTTGAGTTGGATCTCCAATACCATACCCAAGCAAATATTTTGGCTTCAATGGCCATAAAAACTACATGATGTTATATGTAATGTTTGAAGATATGTATAGATAGATAGATATGATGTTTGTACATGATACTATATATATGAGTTTGACGTATATGTAATTCTGTATAAATAGCAACAGAATATACATATTAATCTATATTCAATGCAATACATATATATATATTTTAGTGGGGCGAGAATAGGATAGGATCACTAGAATTCATAATGTTCTGAAAGACATCTGTGATACTCAAAATTGTTGAGCAAACTACACCACTCAGAATAATGGCTGGAGAGTTTTGCAAAACTATTAAAATTAGTATGATTATAATTACACTCTCAATATGTCCAAATGTTCACTAGGGTTTGTGTTCTCAATAATCTGGCTAAGGAATCGTGATGAACTTTTCTTCTAGTTTCTTTAAGTATGCTTTTCCAAAGACTAGAAAACATACTCACTCTTCTTTCCCATTGTGAACTCTAAAACGCTCATTTTCTTTCTACCACTTTCCTTTCACCTCCGTGCTTTCCTCACTTGGTAAAAAGTAAGCTCATAACATTCGTATTCCTCAACCTCTTCTTTTACTTCCTTTTTGGAAAATGTTCCTTTAAAAATTAGTAGAGGTGCTCGTTCCAATGGCTCAATTGGTTAGCACGCAGTACTTATATACAAATTATTGGACTGATAAGTATAATGAGCAGGATTAGGACTCAAGCAGGAGACACATTGAAATATATACAGGCTATTTAAAATACATGTTTAAAGTTGGGATGGCAGTTGATGAGAATCCGAGGACCTATATTGAAGGGCCTCATAAAAAAATAAAGGATAAGTTAAGATGTGTATATGGAAAACAGAGAGGGTAAGAAGTTAAAAAAAAGCTGTTAGAACAGAAAAGAGATAAAAATAAGTACTATTTAATAGTTTTCTGCAAGAATGAGTTCATGAAAAACTGCAAGATGACTTGAAAAGATTCAGAATTCACCAGGTAGAAAGGAACAGAAAGCGAGCTACTCAATTACACTTTAGAAAATGTGGGGGAATGGATACAGCTACTTGATGCCATAAAATCAAAGTACCTGACTATTGTCAGTGTTTAAGAAATCTAGTGAGGAAAGTCTGAGATTTAAAAAAGTATGAGAATGTCTTCTTGGATTGAGTAGAATGCAAATAGATGAAAGACAGACAAGAGCTGAATAAGAACAGAGAAAAAGAATAAAACGAAAGATAGAGGCACATTTGATATTCCAGCAGTATGACTGCATAGGATTGAATAAGAAGGAATACATTTCCACGTCCACAAATATTGCTATATTTTATTCAACGGTGAATATAACAGGGCATCAAGAGTCATTAGAATACCCATTATCATTATGTAAAATATTGCAATGACTATAGAGTGACAGAACCAAAATATATTTTTCATGTGTTCTTCTCTTGAGCTTGCTGAATTTCTCCACACTTTGTGAACTCTAGGGTTAAAATACAGTAACACTTTAAGCAATTTGTTATTCTAGTTCTTTCGTCATTCTGTATATATTGCATGGACTGTGAATTTCACGCAAAGAAGTGTTTTAAAAGATCAAAATCACATTGCTCAGAACTTTGTGGTAATCAAAGTCATCTAACACAACAATGATATGAGTAATCAAACTTTGCCCTGTCCACCCTTTTCCCCTCCATCTTTCCAGATCTTTTGAGAGACAGGTAAACAAGTGAAAGTAGGTTTGTTGGACTGTGTGTTAGTCAGCTTTCCTGTTCCTGGGACACAATACCTGACATCCACAAATTAAAGGAGAGGTTTAATTTGTCTTACAGTTCTGGGGTTTAGTCCATGGTTGGCTGGCTCCATGGCAGGAACAGCACGGTGGAACAGTATGGCAGAGGCAGGAAGCTCACCTTGTGGCAGCCACAAAGCAGACAAAGAAGGGAGCAGCAGGGAAAAAATCCACCCTTTGATGTCACTTGCCCAGTGACCATGTCCAACCAGGCTCAACCTCCTAGGAGCACATTCAGCCATGAACTTATCAATGTGTTAATCCACTGATGAATATCATGCCACCATGATCCAATCACCTTCCAAAAGTCCACCTCAAAATACATGAGCGAGGGAGGGAGGGGGGACCACAAAAAACCATGAATTTTTCCCCAATACCAAAGAATACTAAGACGGTTCTATGTGATACAAAAGCACAATCAATGAACATCAATTCTCAACCTAAATAAAACACTTGTGGCTTTCCCAAGCAGATTTAATTGATACAAACTGAAAAGTACAATCATCAAAACATTTGAGGTTTTGAGGTCAAGCTCATTAGCACTCTGAATGTAATGGACAAGACACCAGATACAATGTGCAGATTCATGTTTCTTATGGAGTCTAAGCCTGTCCTGTCCCTGTCTGACTCAGGAGAACCCAGTGTCTCAGCATCATAACTCTGCAGTGGCTCGGCTCCCTTCCCTGGCTCTTCCTCTCCTCTAGACTGCATGCCAGATGTCAGTGTTTCCTTCTTCTCACATTTTCCACTCTGCTGCAGAAAGCCAACGAGTCAAGCTTTCCAGCATCCCCACGTATTCCTCTGCAGCCCAGACCCTCGGATCTGGGGCTTGCAGCTCCCACTACTGGGCTTAAACTGGGCACACCCAGCCACTGGGCTGGACCCAAAATGCTGGAAACCACTGGATAAATTTTCCTGCAATAGCATTTCGATGCAGTTTAGGGGAAAAGTCATATTTTATAGTTGCACAAATATGGACCAGCTACAGAGTAGGATCTAAAATCTTGGATAAGTAATAGATGAAAACTGGAGACAGGAAATTAAATTACTCTTGGCTGGGGACAAGTGAGGTGATTTTTGACAGAAGCTCTTGAGAAACTCTACTTTGCGCTAAACAAATGTGCCTTATACATATTCACATCTCTGTGTGAATATTATGACTTGCACGAGAGGAAGTTTCATACTCAGAACACCGAAGTTTAACTATGAAGCGCATCCAGTCTGCCTCCCCACCACCAGCACCAGCACCACCTCTCTGTCACACCCAGTGCTGGCCCAAGTTCTTGAAGACTCAGTTTCTTTTCTTAAACTTGTGTTCATGGCTAAGTATAGTTCATCTTTTGATCGATATGTACTCTTCTATATTTTACTATTACAATATATTACCATAAGTATGAAGGCATAATTTAGCACCATAGATAACTCATATTACGTAGTGGTTGTACGATGAGATTTTGGACACTGTCACTTTGGATAAATCTGCCATTAGGCAAAATTTCCCTGAGTTTCTACACTGAGTGAGACAAGGTGCCAGGTATAAAGAACGCAAAGATGAATGAGAAGTGGAAACCATCCTCAATATATGCATCGATTCCTGCCGTGGAAGACATGAAGGAGAGTGGCGTCTGCAGCCGGAGGAAAGGGTAGAGAAGGCTCTGGAAGGAAGTGGCCCAGGAGACATGCCTTAGGGTTGAGCAGAAATAAACCAGGCACATGCAGGGCCGTATTTCAAGCCAGCACATAACCAAGAAATGGCCCAGGGAGCCAAAGAAACTATGAGCAGTGCAGGAGTACAGGAGCAGAGCGACAAGGAGCGAGGGGCAGACACAGGCTGACCTTGGGCAGGCCATTGGGGCAGCTGTCCCAGGCCCCAGCACAGTGGGAGCTTGCCTCAAGGCACTGCCCCGCACGGAGGTGATGTGAGCGTCGCTGAAGCTGACGTCTTAAGTTTCTGTCTTCTACTCCAAGGGTCCAAGGGCAGATGCTTCAAAGTGGCCTCTCTCCACTTGTGTTTATCTTGGAGAACCTACATTAGCTCGACTGTCCTGGGTTCCAATCTCAGAGGTGCAGGGAGAGTTAGAAAAGGGGCACAAAAAACCAAAGCAACACAAGGGGAGTGGAGTCTGCTGTGTACTTAGAACAAAAAAGGGAGAGGTTTCGGGTATGTCTCTCTGGCAGCTCAAGAGAGTTTTGAAGTAAAAGGCAGGACAAAAAAATCCTCACAATGATATGGGGCGATGATGTGAGCAATCTGAAATGAAGACACAGCGAGGCTAAGAGACACGGCATCCCCGATACTGCAGTTGGCAGGGAAATGGTCTAGCAGAGGCCCATGGTCATCCCTGGAACCTGGGAATTCAGCAATGAGAAATCAACTTTAGATAGAACTAGGTGGGCTAACTGGGTGATTTAGACACTGGATTATCTGGGAGGGGTGGTGTAATCACAAGATTCCTGAACAGTGGAAGAGGGAGACAGTAGCAGAGCAAGGATATGAGAAGACTTGCCTGCTGCTGTTATTTTGAAAACAGAGCAGAGGGACAAGCCAAAGACCCAGGGCCTCTCTAAGATCAGGAACACAAGAAGTAAGATTTTCCTTGGGAGTTAGCAGAAGCAGCAAAACGCTAACACTTTAAGTGTAGCCCCTGGGGACTCCTCTTGGACTTCTGCCATCCCAAACTGTGCAAAACAAATGGGTTGAATTAAAACACTGAGATAATTGATAATTTGTTACACATATAATAGGAAACTAATACAAATACCCATTTTAGCCACAGCATGCAGCAAACCTTGACTGAACTTTTACAATGCTGCTAAAGTGTGGGACAGGTCTGCACATCTCTGAGGAAGAGCTTTTGGTGAGGTATACTGTGTTTCAGTGATACTCACATGGTTCCTTGTTTTTGCGTCTCAAACAGATTTCTGAACATATGGACAGAATTTTGATGTCTGTTGATCAATCAAGTGCCATGTTTTGCGTCCGATTCTTTAATTTAAAAATATGCCCAGTACTAGGGACTTTAAATGTAACAGCTCTGGGAGTAAGAGCATCATACAGACACAGATAAAATTCCTCACTGGTAGTGGGACTTTGACACTTAAAATTTCTGAACCTCTGTTTCCTCATCCACATAAAGTAACAGTAATGTCTTAAGCTAAGGTCTCCAGGATCATACCCTGAGTTGAGGCCTGTGTGACAGTGAATTATTAATCTAATCCTGCCAGATGAAGTTACTAAGTTATCAGAGTAAACAAGACAGGGGAGGAGGTGACTGCAGGCCCAAACCCTGGAATCTCTGTGATTTTGCAAGGGAACTTAAGATCTAAAGGGTATTTCAGATTTTGCTACTACCGGAGGAAGGCTGTGCCCTTTCACTACATAGGAAAGTCCACGGCAAAGGACATTGTGCGGGAAAGGTAAACTCACAGGTGGTTGTTTCTAGATCTCTCTGCTGCAGGCACACTGAGTCCATGAGCCTTGGGACAGTGTCCAAAGAGTCAGGTGCAGACTGCTAGAAGATGGGAAAACAGAAGCTGGGGGAGAGACACGCAGACTCAATCAAAGGGGTCCAGGGGAGTCAGGGTGGAGCTGGCACCTCCCGGAACTCCACTAAAATGGAACGCACACATACCTTTCTTTCTTTGCCTTTTCAGATTCCAAAACTATTTTTCTTTTGGAAGAGCATGCAGTATCTAGCATCATGATCTGCACCTAGAGTGCTAAGTGAAGAAATAATTCGTTCTTGACACAAGCATGAAATCCAAGAAGGGTAAAGAAGACAAACGAGAAAGAGGAAATGTGAGGTATGCCAGAAAAGAAAGTAACCAAATTAGTCTGAATCTGACATTTCAAAACACTTGTAATTTCAGTCATATATTTTATAGAGCCAGGAACTTGAGACTCATAAGCATTTTTTTCATCTTTGAAGAATCAAAGCCAACCAACAAATAATATATTCATTTGATGCTAATAAACGTGGCAAGTTAATCTAAAGTCTCTAGAATGCATGCAAAGTTTTTTCTTAAAGAAAATAGGCCCATCTTCTTGTCTGGTACCTTCACTCCTCTACTGCTAATCACTGTATTCGATTCCAAGAGCACTGTATAGTTTTCAAGTTCATTCACATTTTTATACGGAACGTCAACAAGCCTGTCATGTATAGGGTCACCCTCTGTCCACACGCGGAGGGACAAGCTCTGAGAAGTTAAGTGTGCCTGGGGCCAAGTCGCACAGCTAAAGGCAGGGTCTCCATTTCCGAGGGCTCCCTTTCACCTTCTATCACTTGAGTTCCAATCAGGATACCTGAAACACACATAACTGGAAAAGAGGAAAGGTTAATATAAAGAATTACTAAGCTGTAGAAGAGTACTGACTATTAAAAGAGAGAAAGAGACCACCAGGGCACACAGGAGTGGTGAGTACAGGGGGCAACTGCTACTTCCAGGGTGTGGGGAAGCATTGAACTTAGAAAGACTCCCCTTGCGCTGTGCACTCCAGATCGGAGTCACCCTCACTGGAGAGAGTATATCACGCCATGCCCACCTGTTGGCCAAGAAACGTGTTAAGAGTCACACACCCTGGGCTGTACCTTCTACTGATGAAGCCAAATATAGCAATACCTTCACTAATGCTTCTGTTTGCAAACTCCACATCCACTGACAACCATGACTAGAGCCATCTTCTCTACACAAATTCCCCCAAATAGTAAAACAAATTAAGTTCGTGAACTGAGGCACCACTGTATTGTGCTAACTGACAACAAACTGTTCAGAGAGTCCATCTTTAACACCAGAATTCAGGGCAGAGCAGAGCCTGTTCCGAGGTGAGAAGCACTAGAAGAACTGGCACACCGCTGTGACTCTTGTGTTGGAGTCTGCAGGGTGAGCATGTTCCTATGCCAAACTCCTGTGGCATTGGTTTTCTTTTTTCCTGATTAGTCCTACAAGAAGGAGCGATTCAACCTTTGGAACACTACATTCCACAAGGTGGTATGACACACAGCAAGTGCACAAGCAGGAGTCCAGGGCAGTGACTGAAACGCAGACTGGACACGAACCACATGGACTTGGAGTTTAGCTTCACCGTTGACTAGATTTGCATTCTTGCAAATACTAATGCCTGTATACATCAGTTTCCTTACATATAAAAGGATAACCGTCCCCACTTTATTAAGATATCAGGACAAGTAAATCTATATGTGAAACCCATAACATCATTGGAACTCACTGAACAGTAAGAGACCCACACGTGGTACCCTGTCCTTGGTGTTAAGCATGTGTTCGATCCTTTCTCATCATCGTTCCACTTAGGACGTGCCTCCTAATGCTCAGCCCCAACTTTCCGGGTGAGCGTGGATTTGGCTCCGTCTTGCTTCTCCCATGCTTGGCCCGAAGCTCTGGCTCCAGACATCTGCCCTGCCTGGCCGGTTCACTGAAGAACCCTCCCAGCCAGAGCCAAGTCCCGAGCTCTGCCTCCTCTGGTGAGAAGACAGGAGGTTAAACAAGCCTTCCTTCTCCCTGATCGCCTCCAGTTCTGACCTAATTTGATCTCCTCCCCAAACAGTGAGGGAGGAAAAGGAAGGAAATTAGCATAGTGAACGCCTAACCAGTGTGCGCCGGGCGAGCGCCTGGCATCTCCAGGAGGTGCAGTGCCGCTGTTTAAACCACGGGGAAGTCAAGGCTCAGCAAGGTCAAGCGGGCCCCTGGAGCTCAGTCCCTGCGAGCGCCTGAGGCCCGATCCCGACCGGCTTCTGTTTGGGTCGCCTGAGAATCTGCCTCTCCCGCTGCCTCCCACTCGCCCTTCATCCCAGACTTCAAAATCCTAGCCGCTCAGCGCTTTCATGCTCTGCCTTAAAGAGATGAGTGGGTGTGGAACTTTTTTTTTTTTTTTGTCTGAAACGTATTATTTGAAAGTTAAGCAGACGAAATTCACAAGTTACAGAAATTTTTACAAATCACTCTTAACGTCTCAGGCGTAATCCGCAGCCCGGGGAAGATCAGCGACCCCGTCCCGCACACCGCCCTGAGCTCTGCCTGGCTGCAAACCCAGAGGGAAAGGGGCTCGCTGGGGCCGCAGGGAGCCTAGCTCCAGCCCCCGAGCAGGGCAGGGCATCCCGCCCAGGCGCCCCGGACCGGCCGGGTCGGCGCAGGGCGCGGGAGGAGCTCTCTGCGCGGAGTGTGCGGCGCCCGCTTCTTCCTCCCCTCGCCGCGTCCCCTGCGCTCGGCGGGAAGGGGAGGCAAGGCCCCGTCCCCGTCCCCGTGCCCCGGCCCCCGACCCGCGCTCACGTCCAGCCGCGCTCCGCTCAGCCTCCGCCCGCCTGGGGAACCCGCGCCCCTGCTCCAACTTTCCCAGAACTTCGCGACGGGGGCGCGGCTCGAAGCCCCCTCGGCCTCGGGCTCCAGTCCCGGCCTCGCCAGGGCCCGCACCCAGCGCCCGCCTCCCTGGCCGGCCTCTCCCGCCTTCACTACCGGGTCAAGCGGCGGCGCGGGGCGGGGAGCGCGGAGAGGGCCGCCGGCCTCGCCGCTCCCCGCTCCCAGCCCGGCGCGCGCAGCCTCCCGCGGCCGGTCCGGCACAGCGCGCGCACCCGCG
>NW_004624739.1:28398944-28430785 GCF_000247695.1 Heterocephalus glaber | reverse complement strand
CGGGCGCCGCCTCGGCTTCCTCCGCGCCGGGGCCGCCGCAGCGCAGCCTCGCGGTCCTCGTCCCCAGGCCCCGGAGCCGCGGCGACCCAGCCCACTGCCATGTCCAGGAGCCTGAGGAAGAAGAGCCACTGGACGAGCAAAGTCCACGAGAGCGTCATTGGCCGGAACCCGGAGGGCCAGCTGGGCTTCGAGCTGAGGGGCGGCGCGGAGAACGGCCAGTTCCCCTACCTGGGCGACGTGCAACCCGGCAAGGTGGCCTACGAGAGCGGCAGCAAGCTGGTGTCGGAGGAGCTGCTCCTGGAGGTGAACGAGACCCCGGTGGCCGGGCTCACCACCAGGGACGTGCTGGCCGTCATCCGCCACTGCGAGGGCCCGCTGCGGCTCAAGTGCGTCCGGCAAGGTGAGCGGCGGGCGGCGGGCAACGCGCAACTTTGCCGGGAAGGTGCGGCCGACGCCACCGGCTCCGCGGGCGTCAGTGCGGCCCGCAGCGCGGCCCGCGTTTGGGGGAGGGAGCGGGGTGGCAGGGCGCTGGCGCGGGGCGTCCGGCGGGAAGAGGACGCCTGGGTCCCGGGCCACTGGCCGGCCGGGAGAGGGGGCGGTCACCCTGGGGCGCTCCGACGGCTCCCAGGTAACTTTTTGCCCGCCCTGCGCGTCCTGTGGCCCCGCGCGGCCCCGCGCCGACCGACGCGCTCGCCCGCAGCCCGCGGCCGCAGGCGCCGGAGGACCAGCCGGGGCCTGAGCCCGGGGGGCGCCCTCGCTCTGGGCTGTCCGGGCCGGGTCCCCTCGGCCGCGGGGCCTGGGGCGGCTTCTGGGCGGAGCTGGGCTGGCGGGCGGGCGCGGCTCCGTCTCCGACCTGGCTCCGATGCGCTCCGGGAGCGCTGTGGCCCGGACCTGCGGAGGCTGGGGTCTCCAGGACCATGCTGCCCTCCTGTGTCTGCCTCAGTGGAGCCTGGTCTGGGGCGGAGAGAGTGAGGTCTAAGTTTGAGCAGACACACGTGACTGCGAAAGCCGCGCATCTGCGGTCCACACGCGGTCGCACACCTGTTCCAGCTCCGCGGACCTTCACGCGTGGCAGGTGTGCACGTACGTGTGTTGCACACGCGTGGAGCGCTCAGGGCCTTGCGCCAGTGTTCCCGAAGGTGCAACCGAGCCTGTCACTGGATTTTCAGCTCTGCTTAATCCGGCTGTGGAGAAGTGCTGTTAGGGAGTTCTTCATGATAGTTATTCTCTAGAAACGTGTTCAAAAGTAAGCAAGAGAAAAGAAGTCCTGGAAAGTTTTTAAAATGAAAATTGCCGCACAAGAAAACGTTTGCACTGAGATTTGTTGAGTGGAAGTAGAAGATGACTTTGGATAGTCAACTGCAGACATTTCCGTGGAAGTCAGCATAGCATGATGTTGTGTCTCTGAAAGATACGAGCTAGGAGGGCCTGGGATTTAGCTCAGTGGTTTCGCTGCCTGCTTCGCAAGCACAAGGACCCGAGTTTGATCCCCGGTACCCCCCCCCCAAAAGATACGAGCTAGGTAACCGATATCATGGTGTGTCTCACAACCACCCACCTAAGACCCAAAGGTCTTAACATGCTTCGGGTCATGATACTACATAATAGCAATAAGTACACGTGTAAAGTTGCAGTTTAGGGTCCAAGAATTCTATATACAACTAATAACCGTGGTTTTGCTGGCATCAAGCTTGGTACTTGTAATGGAAAATATGTACTGTATGTGAACGAATTGTTATATTGGACTAATAGTGCCTGGCTATGGGAGTGAATAGGGTGCAGCGTCTTACGTAAGATGTTGTGTTCCGTTCTGAGTCCTACATGTTTGAAGTGCACCTTGGCAAACTAACACTAGCAAGCAATAATATTCCACAAGAAAAATGAAGGGGGGTTTATTTCATGCAATTCAATGGGAAACTGAGAGCATAGTTGTAAATATATGAACTATCAAGTAAGAAAACATTACTGACTATCCTGTGACAAACCTAAGATGAATAGAGGAAGTCTTTGTCTTTATTTAAAAGAAGAGTGTTCGAACAGGGCTTTCCAAAAGTCTGTGAGCAATATTGTGAGTTGAAGCTCCCAGCATTCTGGATTTCCTGAAGAAACTGAAGAGAGGAACCTGGGTTAAATATCATTTATAACCCTCCATGCCTTGGTCTAAGGGAGTCTTGATCATTAGACTTCTGTATTACATTTTATTTGGAAGATTGTCACTTTTAGACCCTGGGAACTGTATTTATGTAAAATGATGTGTTTAGGTGAGCAGCTCCACACCCTCACCTGTCCCTCAATAGACTCCTGGAATGACGCTCCTAAAATCCCCAGGGAAAACTGAGTCTGCCCCTGAATCACTACTGACCAAAGGAGAAAACAGCCTTGCTTGTTTTACCTTTTGGGGAATGTGTAAACTTGTTGATTCTTTTAAATCTAGTGATTCGTGTATACCATTCTCTTAACAGGTCATCGTTTAGCAAATGATACAGGGTTGTGTTTCCTGGGTATCAGCATGAATGTCACTTGCTAGACAGTCACTTAGAAATTCTTGGTTCATTAGGCATATTTCTGGAGAGTCAAAAACTTGCGTAGTAGAAAAACGTACACACTGTTTAGTCATAGTATTTTTAAATATTAATGAGATTGGTTTTCTGAGTATTCATTCAGGATTTCATCATATACTCCATTTTTATTTATGCCTTTGACTAAGTTTACATCGTGGTCATTGTAATTTAAAGTTTTTCCAATTTTAAAAAATGATGGGCAACTAAAATTTCAAAACAAAAGATAGGTAAATTGAATTTTTCTGTACTACTTACATGCCTTCAAAACCAGTTTTAGAAACTGTTTACAGTGGACCTTGAAGTTACAACTGGCCTGACATATGAACAACTTGAGTTAATTAGGTGAGTGGAAGATTCATCTGCCTCTTGTTATCTATAGTGTGTACACAGATACACAACCAGATTTCAGCTGTATTATCCTACAACCAACTTGAGTTACAACCAGCCCTCAGGAACCACCGAAGTTCGTAAGTCAAGGGTCCACTGTAATTAAATTCAGGGGATTCTTGTAAAATTTGAATTTAAGCTCTCTGCTTTTAATCTACCCACTGATGAGGTCTACATGAAGAATACTGTTTGTTGTCACATGCAATTTTTTTTTATAAATGATAAATTTCTCATGTATAATAATAAACTTTCCTCCCTAAATTATTCCATTCTAAGTTAGCAGTTGCTTTGTGATCTCATTAATACAGTGGACCCAGATGGAGAAATTTCTCAAGTGATTCTGAGGTCTGTCTTAAAGTGCCAAAGGTTCTTTTCTTTTCTTCCCTTTTCCTTTTTCTTTTAGCCTTGCCACCAAAGCTCGCAGCAGCCCGTTCCATAGACCTTGTGCCCTGCATTTCCTGCACTGTGGCTTCTTATGCAGCTCATACCATAGGGACCTGCACATCCTGGATTTATTTTCCCATTTAATATCACACAATGGAAAATAAAAGGCAACAAAGTTTTCTAATATTCCTGTGTGGAAGATGGGCCAAATAGGGCCTTTGAAATTTACTTCTAGAGGGGATCCATGTTGCTGTCCCTCCTATTGCTCCTTTCAGAGCCACCTTCAAAGGAAAGTGGACCCACATGCACAGGGTCACACTTCCTTCTTGGGTGACCTCAGGCTGGTATCATAGGATAAAACCTCCATGCGCCCTTTAATTTGGAAAGCTGAAAACAAACGATGATAAATTTTCTGGCAACAAGGCCCTATTGTCCTCCACAGAATGTGAGTTATATGAATTACTATTCAATAAATAAACTTTAAAGATTTTGATCAGGTAATTGTTTTAAGATAAAAATTACCTTTAATATTTGGAATGATGTTAATGAGTCATTTCTCTTTGAGCGTAATTTATGAGAGATTCTTGTGTAGCTTTCTAGAAATATATATGTGTATATATATATATTTATATTTTCAGTGTTATGACCTTGAATGTTAAATATGATCGTTTGCTGTTTTGTTGTCTCTGTTTTGAATGAGTAATCACAACGTCAGATCCTAGCTGAAAATTAAATGCCACCTTTTCTGCTGTTAACATTTACGCTGTACAATCTTCTGGCTCATCTACTGTGCTCACTTTCCTTTCTAGTTGCTTGAAACTCAAACATTCACTTTCATAATGAGAAAAAGTTTGCACATTTGACATCTCAGATTGCCTGGAGTTTAACAATAAGTTTCAAATGCAGCAAACCTTGGCAGGCTCCTTAGCCTGAGCGGGTGGGAGACAGAAGTGCTAGGGTGTGCAGCCTCCGCAGTAGACTGCCTGGCGCTGAGCCCTGCGTGCCTGCTCTCTGGGGAAGTTACTGACTTGGGCATGGTGGGATCACCTGGAGAACAGTAAATAACGTACATATTTAAGTCATGTAATATCAGGCAGATAGATAGGCAGCATTTGGTGGATTTTAACAAATATTTTTCTAAGCACATTAGTAATTTTGAGCTATAGACATTTTGAAATACTTTTTACTTTCAAGATATTTATTTTCTTAATTGAGATTAACTGAAAAAATATGAGATGATATATCAATAGTATCAGTAATTTCCAAGTTGTATTCTCGAAGTTTTTTTTCCTTTCTGTAGAATAAAATGAATTCTGTTTTTGAAAAGCATTTCTTTGAAAAGTAATGTCATTAAATGCAATGGAACATATTTTCACCTTTTAAAAATAACTCCCACTGATTCTACCTTTTTGTGTCAAGATATGCTATTTCATACATATTTTAGACTTTGGACAAAGTTTATTTTTTCCCTGTGATTTATTCCCTTTGTAGCCATATCTTTCCTGCTAAACAGTTGGTGAATATATTGAATTGTTTACTCTAAGCTTGACAAGCATAGAAATTTTATTAGAACTCATTAAGCTCAAAATTTATGTATAATTCTTGATTTATTTCTCAGCTACAAATATTGGTTCTTCATAAAGGAGAACAATAAAACAAAATTAAATAATAAGTAGTCAGTCAAAATGTATTAAAATCAGAAATACATCAAATTGAGCAAAAAGTATACTTTGCATTTTTGAGACTAAAAATAGCTCAATATAAATAATTTTCTATATTAACACTGTTACAAGATCAAACAACTAACAATATTTCACTCCTAGAACCCTGGTAATTTCAGCATTTTAGTTGGATTAATCAAATCCTAGAATTCAATAGAAACATCCATCTTGAAGTTTTATTGTCGAATAATTCTCAAAAATTTTTCTTAGCTATACTCTGGCTGTTTATCATGACAAGAACCATGTAACAGTGCCTTCAACTTTCTTAGTATTTTCACTTTTGAAAAATTTTTATCGCATTCCATTTTCTGATCTCTTCTGTCTCTAGTAAGTACAAATGTGATATTTCCTTGAATAAAATTAATTATGTTACATACTTTAGTAAGAAATTCATAGATGTCAAATTGAAAAGTTAATCAGACTTAGAGAAATGAATCTACTGAGAATGTTCTTTTCATATCCTTGTTGACAGTCACTTTCCTTATTGCATTTCATTAACATTTTATGAGCTTTTTTAAAAAAGCACCCCATTTTAATGTTGCTATTTTAGTTTTAAAGCTGCAGGTTGTGTCCAATCTACAGCGTTGACTGTTGTGGATACCATGGAAGGGACACTGAGTTTCTCTGAAAATTGAATGTTAACTCAGTTGCATCCAATAGATCTATTTCCAAAGACCCATTAGGCTGATGAGTAGATGTTTTAAATGAATGATTGGATTCCTTTCATTGATGGAAATAATTTTGTGACTTGCTTTGCCTTGCTTTTCTCCATGTACTTGTTATATGAATTCCTGTGAAGTTTTGCATCATTCCCAATAGTTTTTGTTTACTTAAAACTTCTCACTATTGCCATGGTAGTCATCACAGACAGAAATAACCAAATACAAATATGTGATGGAAGAAAAAACCTTTACTCTGAGAAGTAAAATATATTTTGTGTATATTGATTTTTCTCATGATAAAATTTGTGGAAGAGATTTTATGAACATTTTAACTGGCTTTAGAGAAGTATTTATATCCATATCTCTGCATACATTTTTATATATGTACATTGAATCTTAGTGCTTTAATGCCATATATATATATATACACACACACATATATGTTTGTGAAATCAGAAGATATTCTGTAAATACTTTGAATCTTATTAAGTGAGTATGGAATGAAATAGCAAGAAACAAAACTATTTAATTTTATAAATGTAGATTTTAAAATATATCTTTCCTTGTGTTTGAAGAGTTTTTTTTTAAAAACATGTGTTTCCCAAATGCTACAGTGAATTATTTATATTACCACGGGTCAAGAGTAGAACAAAAAACTGATTAGACATTACATTTTCACTTAACAGACCTCAGAGAATGTTGGAGTAAAAGTATCAAGTGCAAATCCAATTATGTATTTTTCGCCTTTATTACTCATTTTACAAATGAGCAATATTGCCTATCTTTAATATTCTGTGATGCTGCGCATAAGAATGTGCCTATTTAGTTGCAGTATATGTATGAATACAGGAATAGCAAGTGCTGTAGAAACCCGCAGATTAATCTACCGACATATCCTAAACTTGTCAAAATTTGATTAACCATATTTCAAGCACAAGCAGGTTTCAGAGAGATACAAGCGTATAGTGTAACATCTGTGAAGCAATCCGATGTGCCTGTCGAGATTGCCTTTCTCTGTAGTCTGTGCTGTAAGTATGGTAAAGGTCCTTTTTATTAGAAAAGGCTTCTTTTAAGAAAGCAGGAAATATTTAGGCTTGGTATGTCACCCAAATCCTCCCAAACATCTTGGCTTCTTTCCCAAAGCACCTTGAATATGATAAACTGTCATCTTTCTTGCCTTTCTAGCGAGTCAGGTACTTAGGGGGTAAATATCCTCTTGGTGTTAGGATGCAGAATGAGAGCTAAAGAAACAGAAGGAAGTTGCTTTGCCCTCGGAGGAGGTAAGGATGAGTGTTTTTACCTACCTGCAGTTAAAATACTAAAACTCTTGTTAGCGTTTCTTCTTAGGCATTGCCGACGACTGGACTTCCTTTATTCCTTGGTGGGAAACACCTGTACTTCCCTTCTCTCTGCTTAGTGTGGAGACAGCCTAGTGCATGTCGGATTCCTTCCTCTTCTTGAATGTGTGGACTGCACACGCGTGCGCGCGCGCACACACACACACGCACAGTTCTCAAACACTACAGTCCAGTGCAGGTTTAAAACAGTAGTGCTATAAAAGCATGTATGCATATGAAGATCCAGTGCTAAGCGTTAGAGAAAATAGTTACATAGAATCATTTCATGTGTTACAAATGTAGCAGGAGAGCTTGCCCAGTGACCCATCAATTTTCAGCTGTGAGTGATATTTTAACCTTATTGGCTCTGATGTTGGAGACCAACATGATATAATGAAATCAAGAATCTAATTGATTTCTATATTTTGTATATATTAGTTCTTAAGGGATGATAATAAGTAATCTCTTTAAATAGTTTAGATTTCAGTTGTTTTTATTTGTATCACCAAATGGTGGACTATATAATGTCCCATACTGTTCTATAATGTTACAAAAGAAGAAACAGGGTTAAGGGGCATATTTCTTCATGATCTGGGCAATATATTTGCAGAATGGGTTCAATTTTATTGATTTAAGTTTATCTAAGTAAAATGAGAGGCTTGTATCCAATAATATGAATACACAGCATATTTCAGTTCTGAAGAAGCATTTCAAAACAAGTGAAATGATACCTGCCATATATATTTATCTAATATACAAGCAATGGCATTTATAAGTGAAGAACGTAAAGAAAATTTGAAATTAGCAAGCATCTGAGAATTTTCAGTATGAAATGAAGAATGTAATACTTTGAGTCACATTAATGTTTTACTTTTAAAACCATTTTCCTGATGTCAGATTAATTCACTCTGGAGTATTACTGTATATAAACTTTTACAGTGCATGTATATCATAAATCAAATATAAAAAATATAAAATGAGAAGTATCATTGATAGCCAAAACAATATACTGAAGTACCATTATGAATCAATAAAATGCTTTTTAAAATCCTTATCATAAGTCTTTGCTTTATTTATTTATAACTGCTATATTAAAACAAATACTATGGTAATGGCATATCATGTGATGCTTCCATGCAGGTATACATTGTGTAAGATGAAGTCCACATAAGCATATTACCTTCTCAAGATTATCACTTTTGATGGTGAAGACTTAACACCTTCTGACTCCTCGAATTGCACAGTGCACTATTATCTGTAGTTTCCCTGCCGTGCTGCAGTGACCTGCACTTCTTATTCCTGTCCAGTTGGAAGTTTTTGTTTTGTTTTTGAGACAGGGTCTCACCATGTAGCTCAGGCTGGCCTCTGGCTCCCTGGGATCCTCTTGGCTCAGCCTCCTGAGTGCTGGGATCACAGGTGTGTGCCTCCACCCCCAGCTCCAACTGTAATTTAGTACCCAGTGATCTCCCTTTCAAAATTAATTAAGAAATCTTCGTTTTATGACGTGAAGCGCATCCAGGTGCCCTTTGTGCTTGGGGAAATTGGCTGTTAAGGCACTGACTGAGCAGGTACTTTGCTTGGCTGAGTAACTTTTCAGATGGGATGTAGAAATACAATAGTTGGTTATCTGCCTAGCATGCACTTCTCTTCCTCTCCTGCATCCTAACTGAGATGCTGGTGTTTCTTATCTGGCTCCCATTCTGCCCAAGGGCATGAATCTCACAGGTCTAAACCAAGCATAGCAGTGCCATTTCTTTGCCAGTGAGTTTTTTAGGAAATGGCTTATAACCTTGTTCTAAGTAATGAAAAGTGAATTCCCTTGGGGACATTCTAAGAAATTTCTTCTTAAAGTAAAATTCAAGAAAGACTTATTCATTTTTCTGTCCTTGAAAGTGTTGCTTGAAGCACCCGTGGGCATCTTGTAATCCTGAGGAGAAAGAGCCAGGAGAAGGAGGAGGAGGAAGAGAATGACCCCAGGGTAGTGGCTCCTGAGTGAACTTCAGAAATCTGGAGCCCACAGTGAGCCCTCTCCCTGGACTTCTGCTATTGAGATAATAAGACACAGTTACTGAAGACATTTAGACTGAGTTCTCTGCTACTTCCAGTAAAAAAATCTTTGTGGTTTCTGTAACAGTAAAATGGTATAGAGACAGATATTTCCTTCCAGTTTTGTTTTGAGGGACATTGATGAAGATCTTTCAAAAACAAGTAATTTGGAGAATAAAAAATATATAGCTTCTGTTAAGCTCAAAGTCTGGGTATTTCTTCATTAGCTCATTCAATTTTATTTCCATTTTAAATTCTGTAAACTTTTTTTATCATCCTGAGGTAAAATATGTAGGAATGTAAATTCACTCTAACATTATCCAAAGCAGAACATAAGAAAGCAGATCAGTTACCAAAATATACCAACAGTGTATGCCAAAAGCAATGCGAAATACTTTGAACTATATGGTGTTTACAAATGTCTGTCGTTGATCCAGGAGTGGCTGTAATTATAAACTGACTCATCACAGTGTCCCAGCTCCATTTATTCAGGGATAGAAATCATTTACTAATTATTCCACAAACACTTACTGGTAGCCTGCTCCTTGGCAGGCACTAATCTAGAGCATAGTTATGGAAAAATTGGTAAAACATCATGAAGACATCATGTGTATCTTTAGGTGTTTCAATCTCTGGTATATCTGTGGGCCCTGAGTTAAAAGTCAGTAGAAGAAGGTTCTTTCCATCAGGTAAAGATACCTTCCACGATACTTTCAGAATAGAAGGTGGAAAACAGTGTATCTTAGAGAACTACGCCCAGCAGTCCCTAATAGTCCACACCGTATATGCGTGTGTATATGAATGTGTCAACTCTGTGTGTATTGTCACCTTGTGCTCAGGCTGCAGGCCAGATAGTGATGACACAGTGGTTTCCAAATCCTGATCACACCCCAGGATTTCACATTGCAGCATAATAGTGAGGAGAACAGAGCTTCAGAGAAAGAAGTTTGGGTTCCATCCTAGCACTGCCACATGCTAGAGGGGAATTGAAAAAAAAAAATTTTCATCTCTGCCACCAGGTCTACCTGTGGTAAAATAGGTATCATTACAGAATTTTCTTCATAAACATGTTATGTGATGAGACGTTATAATGCCTACAATGTGCTTATGGCAGGGGCTAGAATTTAGTATAGGCTGAATAATCAATCTTCTGCTATTATTGGGATTATCATATATAGTACTGGAATTTATATACTAATATTCTGTTTGGTTAGTAATTACTATTAACAAGAATTTTTAATTCAGTAATTGATTTAAAAGACCTGTGTAGGACAAGAAAGACACTTGTTCTCCCCTGGGGTTTCTGTATTTTACAGAGGAAGGGAGACCTGGATGAGCATGCCAGGAGGGAGGGCGGTTCATCCAGAGAAGAAGCACAGGCACTGGAGTGGAGGATGCATGGATCTGCCAGGGTGCTGCCACGTACAAGCTTCTGCAATTCAGCGTTCAGAGCAGTGAGAGGTTAGCTTGGACAGTCAGCTGGGGGCCAGGTCCTCACGTAGAACTGGACAGGGAGCTGCCGAGTGCCACAATTGAAGCACTTCGGGTGTGTGTTAGTTCATCACATGAGTACTGCTGTCAGTACTATCACTGCTTTACTGCTGTCCTTCAGCACATCTTGCACAGAAGGAGATGGCATCCCAGAGAAGCCATAGAATAGTCGAGCTAGGGTTCACGTGTACACAGTGCTCTAATGGGCTCTGCCAGCCTCTGCCGGTGTTGAAAAGTTTTGAAGAACAGAACTGGGAAGGGCAGGTTGATCTAGCGTTTTCCCAGTGAGGGAAAGTGTCAGCAGAATTCGTGGAGTGCAGCTTAGAAAGGAAGAGACCGAATTTAAAAGAGATTGAGGATACAGATCACAAGCCAACATAGGCTGTATAGTTATCAAGAGGAGCAGCTTTGAGGCCTTGAACTATGACAGTGATGGTAAGGATGGGGCGAGGTACTGAGTCAGGAAACTCAGCGGAGCTGATTGCGTATGGAAAGAAGGAGCTTGGCTGGACCTGGTTTCTCCTGGGTGGGCCCAGTTGCTGAGAGAGGCAGAGGCAAAGAGCAGGTCTGAGGAGAAGGCACTTCCATTTGGGACATAATTAGAGGTGCTTGTGAAGAGTTCAGGTAATAGCCACCTGACTGCCTCCGTCTTTAAACCAGAGGTATGGGTGCAGCTGACTGTATAGATTAGAGAGCAGGAGATTATCCAACAAGAGCTTATAAAGAAGAGACAAAAACTATCAGAAACATTGTGATATCTCAGTGCAAGGAAAGGAGGAACTGTTCAGGAAAGAAACTGAGCCTGTACTCAGAGCAGCCTTAGGGTCGCACCTGCAAACCCAGCAGGAAAGGTCAGAGCCCTGAGGCCTGGAATGCTTCCCTGGCTTTTGGCAGAAACGGAGCTCACCTTGGTTTTGTGCCATTTCCGTGGAGAGGATGGTCCAGAAAAGCCAGGTTCACATTATGACAGAAAGGAGAGAGAGGGGACAAATGGAAACAGTGCAGACTTGTGACTCCCTCAAGAAACTTGCCCCGTAGTAAGGGTAATGGAGAATTTCTCCCAAGTGATTCATGGCTAAGAGGCGCATGAGATTGTGTACAATGATGGAAGTGATATGTGCAGTGGTTTCTGAATTTATCACATAAATGTACTTTACCTTAGCAAAGCAAAAGGATTGTAGCAAATTAAGAGCCTTGAACTGATTAATTGAATGAAATAATTTCTCAGTATTTTTCTTTGTGTCATGCTAAAGCTGAGTCTTGGCACAGGAATGATATTAAAGGGTCAGATCTGACGCACTGGGAAGAGAGAACAGAAAGAGAGAGAAACACTACCTTTAAATTGCTACCTTTAGTTAAGGATACAGGAAAAAAATACACGTACTGAGAGCATATGGAGGCAGGGAAGAAGCAGAAAAGTGTGGATCTTGGACACCAAGGAGAAATTGAGTTTTAGAGTCTCAAGTCCATTGCTGTCAGTTTCTCATGTGGGAGCCTCAGTCTCCTCATTGCGTTAGAAGGGCGTTGTTAGTGTCACAGAATGCAATGCAGGTGGATGTCTTTAGCAAAACATTGAGTCCAGTTCAGTTGGAAATGCTGTGTTATATGCAGCTGGAAGGTAGAGAGGTGGGGCCAGGGGATGTTTCATTGCATAAAAGATTTTGAGGTCCTTTAGGCCAGGCAGTATGGACTGCAGATAGAAGAACACAACCCAAGACAAAACAGGATAACAATGACGCCTATGCAGAAAACTAGAGCAGTAGAGCCCGAGAGGGGCCAGGAATACTGTTGGGGGCAACTGAAGCCTTTTCCAGACTGGAAACAGTGATGTATCAGGGAAGGGCTTACATGAAAACCTGAAGACTTTGGGCATTATTCTGCCCTTGGGCAGACACTAACAGTGTGTGTGAAAGGGAGAAACATCTTCAAAAAGGTTTTCTTTTATTGTGGGAGGTTGGATTTTTGTGTGTGTGTTGGGGGGTGAAGTGGTTTGGCCTGTGTTTTAAAGGGGGAAAAATCAGAGCAGCACCTACGGCCTGGCATTTGTTCTAGGCATGAAGGGACAGGATGAAATCGGGGCACATTTTAAAGGTACAGGGAGTGAAATTTTATATTTAATTGAGAAGAATATTCGGTAGTGGTGAGAAGGAGTTAAGAGATGCAGATGACTCAGCTTTCTGACTGGAGGGTGAGGACGTGGAGTGGATGCGATTCCATTAACCTTCGGGCTGAAATGTCATCGGTCGGGAGAGGGCTTCAGGATGTTCTAGCAAGGAGCTTTGTCATCTTTGAGAACTTTGAAAGGGCAGCAAGCATTTGCAGAGCAGTGTGGCCCCGAGTGAGTGGCTGAGTACTCTGGTTATGTTCGTGAGGTAGTTACACTGGTACCTCACCCAGTGCACTTCAGACAAGGCCATGGAACCAGGAGTAGCGGTTAATTAGAAACGGCCTATTTCATGTTTTACGCAGCCTTTTCTTATTTCATTTTGCCCCAACTGATACTGCGTGAAGGGCAGAGTGTGTGCAGGAAGTGAGTGCCTGATAACATGCTGTGTTGGAGGAGCCTGGCAGTGGCGAGCTGCTTATGTTCCCATGTTTTGGGGCATGGAAGCCAAGCGCTTACTTACTTGTTGGGCCTGTGGGCAGGACAGCTCAGAAACACTGTTGGTGCAGTAGGAGTGGCAGCCCTGTCAGGAGCTCTGGCTCCCTTAGCAGGACACTTAGAATATGAAGAAGGAGAAATTTGAGGAATGCCTGCACTTAACAGGCCTGCACAAATACTTTCCTTACTTGGTATTTTCTAATGGAGGCCAAGAGGTACCGGAAGACCACATCTGCGTTAATATACAAACCAGTCTTCTTAAATTGGGATCTTGTTAATGTGCTGCACAAAAGCCATAGAAAAAGATTTAGATTATATAGATGTAGATTATATAGATAAATGTGTCACTGTTGAGCACTGAAAATGACATTTCTATTAGCACGTCAAATAAAATAACAGCAAGAATTCTGTTGTTAACAATGCTGCCTTTATTAGCACTATGTTTTTAGTCTTAATTCAAAGGTCATGGCAGCTGTACAATCCTGACTTTTTGATTCTGTGAGGTGCTATTTTAAGACTTTTCTCTTTGACCATTGCTGCGATATTCTAGGATATATTTGGAGTAAAGCTTGAAATGCAGAGTCTTTCTAAGTTGTACTAAAATTTCATCACTGAGAACTATGACTGTGTGTGATGAGTTACTTTCCCCTAACATATAAAATTACTCAAATATTTCCATGTGGAATTAGTTAGAATCTACCTCTTTGAAAACTCAGTTCAGGGTGTATCACAATACCATCATACACTTTCAAGACATAAAATTTCAATTAAAACACCTTTCTTGTACGTAGCTTCTTTAGTGAGAGGTTCCAGAAATAGTGGATGAAATCTTGTGAATTGTATATGTTTTATAATGATGTTATAAATTAATGCCTGGATATCTGAAAGTTTCAGTTACTTTATCCAGAATTGATCTGTGAGAATTAGATCTGGATTCTGCTGATTCATCATAACACAACAAAATAATATACTTGTTTTAATTTGCTGTAACAGTGATTTACTAATAAAGTTGTGAACCAAACAGGTCAATAGAACTAGAATTGGGACTCATCAGTGGCAGGACAGCTTCTAATTCCTTTGTTTCCCTACTACCTGGAACAATGCCTTGAAAATGTGTGGACCATTTTCAAAATATTCACTGAACAAATGAATGATAAAAGCAGGTACCATGTCCCTGTAATACTAGTTTTACTTGAGACACATTGGTTCGGTGAGGATTCTCTCCCTAAACAGAACCAATATGTGTGGGCAAACAGAGTCCCAGTGGAGCTCACGGTATGTTCCAATCCAAAGGCGGGCAGGCCCGAGAGCTGGAAAGATCCTATCCTTATGTTCTAGTCTGATGGCAGGAAAAAGCCAATGACCCAGTAAAAACAGCTAGGCAAGGGAAGTTTCCCCCTACTCAGGGGGGTGTAAACAGTTTTATTCTTCAAATGATTGGATGACGCCACCTATGTTAGAGAGGACAATTTATCTCACTCTGCACTACTTTAATTTTGTCTAGTTCTGGGAGGTGAACCCAGGGCTTCTGCACTGAGCTACATCCCCAGCCCTTTCTTGCCTGATTGTTTATTTTGAGTTAGGGTCTGCCTTAGGTGCTGGGCTGGCTGGAACTTGTGGTCCTTCTGCCTCAGCCTCAGAGTGCTGGGATCACAGGTGCTCAGCACCATGTCTGGGTACTAATTTAGATTTTAATCTTACCCAGTCCACCCTAAAAGACACACCTAGAATTTCTTGACCACATATTTGGGGTACCTCATGGTTCAGTCAAATTGCCACATAAAATTCACCAGTATATACATTAAGAACCTCTGAGAAAAATTAACATACATTATAAGGACAGCCTAGAGGTATCTGTAAAAATACTTTAGAATAATTGAAGTAATTTCTTTTTTGAATATACTAAGAATTCACTCTATTACGCTATGGTAGATTTTATTGGCAAAATGATCTCTGCTTACCTCATCCATTATGCGACTGATTCTGCATGAAGTGTTGTGTTTCTTTTCAAAATAGAGCATAGATGATGGCCTATTTTGTTCTGAAATACATTTTGCTCATAATTAATCTAAATTGTGGCTGTCTTGGTTAATTGAGTGTTCTTTTCATCCTTACGTGGAGACCGTGGTGCGGAGGAGTTGATTTGTCTTTAACTCGAGGGTGATACCTTAGGTTGCTTAGAGTGCAGAGCCTGCGCTTCCTGAGACTCAGTGCCGAGGGAGCCTGGAGAGAGGCTGGGTTGCAGAGAGACGGTTACCAGCAGCATTCAAGCACTTCAGCTGCCAATGACAGAGCCAGGGTGACTGGGCAGTGGATTCCAATCTGACCATGTATAATTCAGCCACAACTTCCTACCCACTATTTAAAACCACCAGGCTCTTTCTTTTGCAGCCTTCTGGACCCAGCAGCTGTCTTCTGAGGTGTCTAATTTGGCAGGTAGACCCTCCTGCATCCATGACCTTTCAATGGAATCAAAATGCAACCACATCTGTTTTTGTCCAAATATCATAGGCCACTTTATTCAGGATCCCACCTTCCCAGTTCTCCTGGCAGGCAGTGGACCTGTCTTTATGGATTGGCTCCAGGCGCATGGCAAAGCTTTCTCTTTCTTCCAAGGACACTGTCACACTGGGCTTCTGAGTGTCGACATGGGGCAACTCTTGTTTCAAGTGTCCGACAGTTAGGTGTTCCGGGAGCAGTCCTTGTGAGGAACCAGTTCCTTGGAAACACCACACTGTCCTCTCTGCAAGGGAAGAGGGGATGACACAGCACTGGCTAAGAGAATCCCTTCAGGGAACTTTTTCACAGTCTTCCCATCTAGCTGCGAGTGTGCAGGACATTGAACTGGCTTCACCGTGGGTGTGACTGATAACTTGCTTACCTTCCATTGTCATCAAATTTGAGGCCTTAGCTGCATTCCAAGAAACAGAAAAAGTCCCACTTCACACCTAATTGCACTTTTTTAAGGCTCATAGTAGTACTTTACAGAAAGCATTTTTAATGGTCCAGGTTAAACACAAACTGAAGCAAGGTCTCATCACTTATCCAAGGTCAAACATTGCTCAAGGTCACTCAGTATGAAAGAGCTGCCAGACTAAAGAGTCCCTGCCTTTATCTCACTTGCTGTGTTACTAAAACAGAGCAGGGCCGAGTCTAGAGGATTAATGAACCAATCCCCCCGATAGGTGCAAAGCAGACAGAGTCAGTACCAAACCAAATGTACCTTTCTAGTTCACTTCCCTTTCCAAAGCTTCGGATTTTCTGATAGAAATAGCATTCATTTCTTCTCCTTCTTCCGATCATAAAATTAGTCAAACCCTTCAAGATTCATTGCTAATCTTCATGCTGAAATCATAAGCATTTTAGAAGGGTTATAATATTTCATATTCTGCTGTCTCCATATTGCATCACATACACCACTGGCAAATGTAAAAACATTACAACAGGACTGTACTTAAAGACAAGAAGAATAAAAAAAAATAGTATTTAAAGCTTCCCTAACACCATTTCAGTGCTTTCTGAATTTTAAAGTAGTATTTCATGAATTTAAAAGTTATTTGTATTTTCACATTATATGAATGTTTTTCTCATAAATCAAGCATTTCTTATTTGTCTTCATTCTTCCCCTTAGGAAATTGTTAGTCTTACTGCCCTGGCTGACATAAATCTGCTATTTGTTTACACTCAGTGGCACACAGACATTATGCATATTGCATTACTGAAATGTATCTGCTTGTAAAATGTAAACTTGGGGATTTGGCTCCGAAGAACTGTCTTATCTCAGGTGTTGCGTTCTAGTCTGCTCATGTGGCGCTTATATTTAGTATTACTTGAGTTGCAGATTTATTTCATCTTGCATAGCAGCATCAGCTATTTCCTTCTGCTGGTTCCAATTATTATGATTATTTCCAGCTTGAGAGAAGCTTGGCAAAAGCAAACAGAGAGGGAGAGAAAAGAATAGGCTATTCCCTCAAGCTCATATTCAAGTTTATCGGTCTTTATTCAACTGCAGAAACCCATTTATTAATATTTGGAGTTGGCAGTTTACTATTGATTTTGGTCTTCTTTAGCTTTGCAGACAAAAACCTAAGGGTGTACAGGGCGCAGTTTTAACCCTAAGACATAGTTTGGATGTAGGGTTCCTTTTCATTGGCCTCGATGGATGAGGCCATTGTTCTGTGTTGGAGAAGTCAGGAAGATGGACTTGTATTTGACAAGTTCTGTGATACTCTTTGTGCATGTACTGAATGAAAACTTGTTTTTAAGCATGTATGTGTTGCTGCACACAATTTAAATAACGTGTATAGTTAGACATACGAATGCATACGTGGGTGAAGTTGCAGATTAAATCATTTCACCTGTAATCCCTGCCTGGGGGGCTTGTGCTGTGCACGTGAAGAAGCTGACAGTTGGGGGCCCTCAGTAAACTCATGTATGGAGGTTGTTTTTCCTTTATGTATCCTTGGGTCTTTATGGCACATGGTTTCTCTCTTCCTAAGTACACAGAGGATTTGTTAAGACCTCTCAGGGTTTAGCTCATTTGAATAAGTTTGCTCTGAAGCCTTATCTAAACTCAGACTCAGTGGGGGCAGAAAGGGAATAAAAGCACTAACTTAGATGCTGACTCTGAGAAGTTGGTGCCTTTTCTTTGTTTCCTAGTTAGTCCTCGTGGACCAGGCTAACTAAAAGTGTTCTACAAAGCCTTACTTTGCCACTATAAAGTGGAAAAAGGAGTAACTACAGGACAAGGTGTTTTTGGTGTAGATTTTTAAATTTATAAAATACACTGTATTTTAAAAATTAAACAGGAAAATGTCCTGGTAGGCAAATGAGAATTTATGGTAAGTACACATTTACTCTTTGCAAAAATATTTCATACATTCATCTTGTAATATATATTCTTCCATTTTGAATCCATTTAGTTTATAAACAGTTTTTTTTCCAATTTTGTCTACAGTGTTCATTGATGGAAATATTTTTCATTGGTTAATATTATCTTTCTTTTTAAAGCTTGCAAGTGCCTGGAGATTTTGTTTTATACTGTAACTCTTAGCAGAATAGCACATTTTTCTAGACACAAAAAGATAATTTCATGTCAGTTAAGAAAATAATGTTATTTTAGAAACAACTTTTAAAGTCAATTACAAAATCTTGTTCATTTGGTAGATTTTTGCCTCTGTTTTCAAGAAATCATTTTATTTTCATTATCAGAGAAGAGTTGACTTTAATATATGTGAAAAATACAACATTTTCTGATAAACTTACACAAGTTTTCACCTTTTTTGGGCCTTTGTTGCTGCCTTGTAAAACAGAACATCACAAAACTCTACTGAAGGTTAGAAATATAATTTTTAAACAATGTTGTAAATTTTATTAAGAAATGTAAAGAAAGCAAAAATTGCTTTTTAATTTATTGACTTGTCAATGTCATAGTTTGGTGTCCATGCTCAAGAAGTGTGTTGAAACAATTTGATTTAATTCAAATAAATGAAATAGATTGACAGCTGTTGTGTTAAACAATGTCTTTATAAAAGGTAGGGAATTACTTTTGTGAATGCAAAATACATCTAATCTATGAAGCATCATAGATGTGGATTTGGCTTCAGAGATATTTACATAGATTTGCGGAATGTAAAGAAATTATAAAGAAGTGAATTCTCATATATCAATGCATAATCTCTTACCATTGTTTTTATAATTGATAAGACATGTTTCCGAAAGCATCATTTAGAACATATCCAAAGCGTTAGCTAAACATTGAGCTTTGGAAAGTATAGATAGGTAGATGCCTTTATGTACTTGAATGTTAATACTTTCTAAAAGCTATTTCATGGGGAAATGGAAGTAATGACAATTACCATTTCCATCAGGATGATTTCTCATCTGGTATAACCTAATAAGGACAAGAAGTATTGATGTATTTTCAGTTGCATGCTGTTCATTTTACTCAGCACCCAGTTTTTGAATACTCTCCTGATTATTCTTGTATCATCAGGGAATATAAATGTGGGAATGGTTTACAGTAATTTTGAAATTTCAAGTTGATATTTAGTGTTAAATCTAGACTTTTATGCTATCCTTTTATATTTATAACCCTTCCCAGAAGTAATACAGGCTGGATTGTTAGCTGAGGATGGAACGTAAGGGATTTGATCCTACCAGAGACCACTGTAGCAAGAGGGAACTCTCTGCTATGGTCTTTGACAAGAAGACAAGTCCTTGCCATGAGACTGTGACATGCCAAACTTCCCTCGGTCTGAAGTGGTTTATGGCTTCATTTTACTCTGAAATCTCTATTTCTGCAGATATAAATTATCATAGTTCCCTGTGAAAAAAGATTGATTTAAGAATTATAAAGCCTTCCTCTTTGCCCACTATTGCTAAAGAACATAACAGTCCTACCGGTTCAGACCAATTTGACAACTGCCACATTTCCATCTGGTCCTTCCGCCTGGACCCCGTCTCGTGTTTCTGACTGTTCTCTGGACATTGTCATGTGTATATTCTGCTTTTCTTCTTCTTAAGTCTGAAAATGAACTTAGTTTCCATTTTAGCATGCTTTCTCACCAGATTCCCCAGTTTCTTTTAGAGGCCCCATTGATTTCAACTTGATCTACTCTGGAAAGCTGGAAATTTATACTATCTCTTCTCTTTTTTCTGGCTCCTTTACCCATTGGTCCTGTAGGCAGAGCAGTGGGACTATTTCTAGCACTTGGTCTTGGCTTTGCCTTCCTCTTTCAGCACTGCTTCTCCACCTCACGTCTGCTAACACTGTGCCTTCCAGGCCACTGCCTGTTGACAGTCTGTCCCTTGCCGGTCCCATCCAGTGACTCAAACTCACCTCCAGAAATGGCACCCAGCATGTACCTCCTTTTCTTTTTTCTTTAACCCATTACTGGGATAGTCTCTGATGGTTTAAACTGACATTCAGAATTTTATACAATAACACTCTGACTCAGCTTTCTGCATGCATTTAATAGCATTTCTGTTCACACGTGCAGCACCTCAGCTACTGCAGTATATCTATATTTTCAGTGATTCACCTAGCAGTGTAGATTTTCTTTGTATCTTTTTCTACCTTCTCCGGGCAGAATATTGCCCCTTAAGTTTTGCCTGCTGAAAATTCTACCTGGCTTTACAGCCAACTTCTTCTGTTTCTTTCTTGAGTGCTCTATTAGAAGTGGTATCTCCATGGTTTTATTTACCCCGGTCTTGGAGTACTTACACCAAATATTTGCCACCCACAGAGTACAGGAGCAAATGGTTTATTTGGTTCCCTGTTTCAGAGGTTTCAGTCCATGGTCCACTGGTGTCGAACATGAACATCATGTGGAAAGGCATGGCACTACAAAGCTGTGAGTTTGTGGCCACCAGGAAGCAGAGCGGAGGCGCAGTGCTAAGAGAGGAAGGGACCAGCGACTGTGTACGGTTCCCCAGACCACACCCATGTGACCCTCCAGACAGACCCACAAGGCGCTCTCCTGACCCCAGGTGGCGCCCACGCCACCCTGACAGCTAAGCCTGGCTTTCACACCATCTTCCCTTCTGTTGCATGGAGTCCTTAAGCCTGGGCCCTCAAGTTTAATACATCTTTCTAGCCCCTTTCCTCACGTCTTCATAGAGTAGAGCCTAAGTAATAGGAATTGAATAAAAACATCTGTTTCAAGACATACTTCAGTGTTTGTGTCTTCAGACTGCCGGTCTGTCGGCACTGGGTGTGCAGTACATTTTTATCTGATTTTAAACCATAACAGAATTTTAATTTCAATATTTCTTATGTAAAATCCTGTGATAGTGAAGTTGGTGGAGGTAAAGAATTCATGTTTTCTTTTGTAGTATTAAAACTAACTGCAGAGCCATTCAGACATATATTCAGTGACCTCATTTCTAAGAGATGCTTAAGGACACCTTCTGAAAGGGGAATGAAGTGGGAAGGCATTTCTTATCAAAGTACAGGAGAATAGATTTCTTGTATTTGCAACCGATAGTATTGCTAATACTTAGTCTGAGATTTCCCTTGATGTTTGGCATTGTAGTTTAAAACTAGTTTTGTTCCAAAGGGTAAAATCCAAGGGATACCAGTTTTAAATTTAAGGTATGAAAAGCTCAACTCAGACCTTGTGCATCCCTGGTTAGCTTAACAAATTTATAGAGAGAATATAAATGGACAATTCTAGATAGGTATGCAGCAATTTATCCAAAACAGTACACTTAACTAGATAAATAACCAACATCTTCATCTCCAGAGAGAATAGAGTTGGAATCTGGAGGGAAACGAGAAGTTTCCATGTTTTATAAGAGATAGAAAATCGTTCTTTGTCCCTGCCTTGGTCTGTGGCCGTATATTAACAGGACAGTCCTGGATATAGTTTCATTCAGGACTCAGAATTTCTGTGATGAAGATGCTGAGGAGAAAATGAGCAGGCACAGAGGAGCAGCACACAGAGGCGGAGGTGGAAGAGAAGAAGTTTGATTAGTCCAGAAACTGAGAGCTTGATCTAATGATCTGTGTACTCATTTTTGGAAAGTGTTCAGTCAACCTAATTGTCTGATTATTCATTCTGTCTCATAATTCCCATTGTGGAGTGCTGAGACTGTGAAGCGTTTCGAGTATAGCTGTCAGGAGAGGTCCACAGACAGCTTCCCCCAGAACTGAAACATCTTATCTTCGGAATCTCAGAATCCACTTTAAGTTTGGGATTCAAACAGAGGTGCACAATGTTTTTGAAAAACATTCAATGAGATTGTTAACCACAATAAAGTGAACAATCATTTGTGTGTTTCTTTGAAAAGACCCTTTCTTTAAAATGATACAGTGTCCTTCATTCAAGTTCAGACACAGTTTTCCTGGTGTTCTTTGGTTGTTTTTGCTAAATAATTTGCACAATGCTTTGTAGTGTTGACAGGCGAATAATCATTGGACCCTTTATCTGAGGCTGGTTATGATCTCTCTCGCTCTCTCGTTAGTTGTGCCTGCTGCAGGTGTGGCTTATCATTGTGTCCCAAGATATGTATCACAGGACTATAGCAAATATTGGGTAAATTTCTGGTCATGTAATTGAGAACACAAGATTACACTCAGTCAGTGGTAGCTGATATATGAAATAGAGATATATATTTCCTGTTTTTACAGACTCATCTTGATTACATTTTTATGTATAAATCAAGATCTTGAACTTAAAGGACATTAGTGTTCTTTTGGCTTAGGAGTAACAGACACTCCCTTTCTACCTCCAAATCCTGACTTACAAAACAAGTTGATTTCTTTTGAAAGCAGGCAGTCAAGGGCAGCAGTGAAAGCCTAGTGGTTAACTAAAACTCAGAATGCTTCCATGTGGGCACCTCCATCCCCACAGGTAGTTTAGTTCACCCAGGCTTCAGGGGCACATTGAAAAAGCAAGAGGATTGAGAGAGGGGGCACTGTTGGCTGTCTTTCAGTGACAGTTTCTTAAAAGATCCAAGACCGCTGTGTACATGGTACTGACCAGAACTTAGTCACAATACCACATGTAGTTGCAAATATGGCTTTATTTTTTGGAGGCTTAAAAATATCAAGAGTTCTAGAAGACTTGAATGGGAATAAATATAGACATAATAAATGTCTATATGTATTAATATAGAATAAATAGAATAAATATAGGCAATAAATATAATATATTTTATTTCATTCACCTTACATGATATAAGACTGTTATAAAAAATATAATGATTTTCCCAATCCCACCCAGATATTGAAACATTATTTTTTGGTTTCCTTCCAAGTGATTGGGGACTATATGACTTTGTCATATTATTTCTGATTTAGGGAATGCACGTCTGAGTTGCTATTATGCATTCCCACAAGGTGTGTAGTCTCAGATTTCTTGTATGAAAACTTAGATCACTGGATTAGATGGCCCAATATTCTTTGACTTACTGTCTCTGTTTTTAAAATTCACGTATGTTTTGACACTTAACAGTTACATTCATTTGGGGGACTTGAGGCATGTATATGTCATATCTTGGTCATTTATGATCACTTTAACCCCATCTCCTCCCTAAAGCTCTGTCCCATCTCTATAAAGTCTACTCTTGTGTTTCCTGCTATCTAATGTGTAGAGCCCAATAATTCTTCAAGGAAACAAAGTGTTTCATAGTGTTATTCCTCATGCCTGGACCAATGATTGTATTGGAATTTTTAAACTAAGGTTAAATGACCACGTGTAGGCAAGAGTTACCTGAACCCATTAGCTACCTCTCATCCCTAACTCTTCTGAGGTCTTGTTTACCTCTCTGTGACCCTATATCATACTCATTAGATACAATGATTTCAGGCACACGTTACTGAAAGCCAAATGAAGCAAGCATAAACCATACATTTATTTATAATTTTACATAACAGGAAGTCTAAAGATAGGGTAGACTCCAGGATTGGTTGCTTGAATGACTAAAAATATGTCTTCTTTCTGCTCTGCCATCTTCAGATAGCAGATATCTTCAAAATAGTTATTGGAAGAAATGGTACCAACTACACAATTTATATGCTCTTTGTAAATGATTTTATGTATTTTTATAAATTATATTTGAATTACTTCTTGAAATACTCACCTACCATAGATGCTGTCCTCAGATTGTGTCCTAAAATCAGTACATGCTAGTAGAAAGCTGGTCATTTAATAGATATTGGGAATTATTTCTGATTAGATGAATTCATAATGAATAGTTCATTATGGTTCATATTGCTAAATGAAAAGAGAACTTTGAAATCAGATGTGATTTTGGATCTGGGGCAAATTACTGGCTTTCTGTGAGTGCCTGTGTCATCTCTAAAGTGGAGATTTCAATGTGTACTTTCTGCTTTGCAAACTGTAAATACAGTTTCATGTTGGCCATGTGCAGCACAATTCCAAAACACCTTTAAAACACTTTCTAAAACTCCAAACACATATATTCATTTTTGCCTCTAAATGTCAGTTCCAGGGGAGTGCTGCAATGTTGGCAGACAACGACATATTTGCTGTGTACTTGAAGATCTGTATTGCTTTTTGTTTGTTTCATATCTTTCATGCAGTTTTACTTAGGAAAGTAACTCAGACTTAAACAGCTTTGACGATGTGGAAGGGATTGGCTGTGGCATGAAAGAAAGCCACGTTACCACTAAGAGCACCTGTGCTTTGTTCAGCACTGCGCAGGTTCGCTGCCTCCCTGGGCATTCTATATTCATTGCCATTGGGCAGTTCCAAGCTTAGTGTCTGATTAAGCCTGCCCAGAGTCTGGCTGTATTTTTGCTCACTGAGAACCTGGCCTTATTCCCTTGAACAAAACCTGTAGAAGAAAAACCTGAAATCATGCAATTGAAAAAACAAGCAAACAAAAATTTTTAAAAGATGAGTTTATTGATTTATAACTTTTTGTTTGAAATTATAAAGCTATAAATCCAATTGAGCTTCCTTTTATTTTATGTCACTGTGAAATTCTTAGTATAACTTTAGCTTATTACTTTATTATTAAGGGACAAATATGTATTTCTACCATTTTGCATTTTGTTTGTTTTTGATATATTATTTTCTGTGATGATTAAATTATATAAAATATCTATTTTGGGACAACAAAATATATTTCATAGATTACCATATGGAAGATTACTTTAAAATATGTCTCATAATTTGGGTTTGGATTAGGATTCCCAAGTAAAACAAAATACTATATCCTGATAAGCCCAGGAAAAATTACTAGGCAAGGACAATTTCAGTTACAGAGTTAGTCTAGAAGCATTGGTTATGGATTTAAATAATTCTACTCTATTGCTTGAAAAGTCACATAGTATTTATTAGCATAACATAACCAACCAATATTGTGGTTGTGTTACTTTTCCAAATTGCCCAGCATTGCTTCCTGAAGCGAACTTGGTCCTGCTACCCTTTCTTTAGTGTAACTCCATCCCAGACGCTACCTTGGTGCACAGGTGGCTTGCTTATTGCAGCAGCAACTGGTGGGCCAGGCCTCAGAACAATGAAATGTACCCATTTGTTTGAATTTTGGTAAAAGCTGCAGGAACTCTGATAGAAAGAAAGATAAGAATATTAAGATACTAGTATAAAAGTCAGAAATTGGCAGTCAGCATATTGAAAATCTATAAATGGCATATGCCTCCTGATTAGAAATGAAAGCACGTGTTGGTTCTATTGGTTGGCCCTCAAATGTATAGCCATTAAAACTACGTAAGTGCGTCAGTCTGTGTTGAGAGTTTTCAAGGGTGTGCCTTGCAGAGAAGTGGCTATAACATTTTTGTACTTTCTCTTCTTCATGTTAGTAAGGCCAAGTGTACAGTTAAGGGTTGGAGCCACTTCTGCAAGTGGGTAGTGTGAGGGGCAGAGAAATGTATAACATGGCTGATAAAAAGAAATGCTCCTGCTGGACACAGTAGGTGACACGTCTTAGGATTTTAATTCTTACATCCACACTAGTGAACTATTTTAAAACAAAGTAGAACTATCATGCTAGTACTACTTTATCCAATTCAGTTTTTTTGAAGTCTCCGATTTGGCATTTAACATAATTTTATCTTCCTAAAAATCATTCACTTTGGTTTCTAGTTTTACAGAAATGCAAAGTGAACCTGTCCATTTGTAAATACTTACTACTTTTGGTCTATTGAGAAATCAACAAATAGTAAGATATAAGCAAAAGCATTGAATGACAGATAATATTAGATGCAATAATCTCCAAATAATATACATGATTTCAAAATCTAGATAAAAACCTTCAGTTTGGATTCAACATGTTGGAAACAGAGTGATTAAATAACAGTGATGTGATAAAAGAATGGAAATAACTCACTAGTACTGTGCTCAGAAAGGAAAAGGCCGAAGTATTATTTTAAATCTTACTGCATTTTGAAAAACACAGAGTAGGTATTTAACCATGGAGAGGAGTAACTCAAATACGGACATCTTCATGACATCTAGATATCTGTGAGAAAGATAAAATCATTTTTCGGTAGTGTGAATGTGATAGATTCTGCATGCCATGGGTATAAATTATTTGATACTTTTAGAGTTAATCATCACCTTTATTAATTAGTCAATAATATTTTGCGGTAAGGAAGGTCAGCACTGCTGATTGTGGTTCCGGTGGCTTTACTAATTAATATGCCCACTCTGCCAAAATTGAAAACTAATAAAAGAAAGTATCAGCCTCAAATTTATGAAAAACCAAATGCTGGTTCTTTGGCGCTCATATGCGTAGAGCCTACATTAATGGAGCCAGGACTACACCTCTGAGGCCTGTATTGGCCAGTTCGCTCGGGGCTCTTCCTGGCCGGGTTTCCACACAGGCGTGTGGAGGTGAACAGTGTGGGTAGCTAAGTGGGAATCACACCAGCCCGGAGGAGCAGCCCAGCAGAATGACGCTGCAACATTGTGTCATCACGGGCTTATGTGTCCATGTTGCTGGTCAAGGTACCAAGCTTTAAAGAAAGAATTATCTAAATTATTTTGATGCATTTTCTAAAGTGACATTTTATTTGGCACATTCAAAATTGTTGTATGAGACTTTTTTAGGTTTTTCAAAAAACTGTATTCTTAATAGAATCTTGCTGTCTATGTAAAAATGCACATGGTGGATATTTGTGCAGCCTTCTACCTAGGACCCGTATCACAGCACGACACTGCCCATCCCCAGGGGTGATTGACAGACTTGATATACCTTTTCCAGCTTAGGTAAGAAAGGACTGTGTGTGTGTGTGTGTGTGTGTGTGTGTGTGTGTCTGTGTGTGTGTGGTGTGTGTATTTGCTTCCCCTCTTGCCATACTCCAAAACTCAGTGTTCATGCCCTGATGGACATAATTCACTTTGTACCTCACTTCTAAATTATGACAACAGGCTGCCTTTAGTTCTTAGGCCATACTGCTGCCACACTCATCTTCCTCACAGTGAAGTTTGATCAGAATATTTCCCACTTCAAACTCTCAGCTGCCTCCTAGTTCCCTAGAACAACATGTCCACACTCTGCTCAGACATTCGTGTTTGGATGCTTGGCTCTGAGCTGCGTTTCTCACTGTGAACCTATCTGAGTGCATTTCTTGCCAAGTTTCCTTTTCCTGCAAGTGCATTTTCTTTTGTTGGGTGTAAAACTTTTGTCCTCACTCTTTTGTGGGTTGAGGTACATCCGGAAGCTCATAAAATTCTCCCCCGTGTGACATTCATTATTGTGCTGCACATTTCCTCAGGAGGCAGCTAGCAGATGCTGCCGTCTGAAACTGTCGCACCACCAGACTGACTTAGCATGTGTACTGTAGACAAGGACTCTCCAGGACTGGGTCTTAGACTCTTCTATGCTTGGGGACATCCAAGGCTGTTGACTCCAATTTACACACAACTTTGGATTTATCTCCCATGTGACTTGAATATACTCTTCTAATTTCCACTCTCTCCTATATTCTGCCTTGGTTGAATAACTCTGCAGGGCTTTAGTTTGAAAAGTGTTCCTTTTAATTGTTGAGCTAATTCCATTGGCCTTATTGTAATCTGCTCCTAGATCTCTCCAGATTCATTCGTCTTTGTTATTTGGTGTTTTGGAATAACAACATTCTATACAACCCAATATTTCAATTTCCCTTAAGTTATGGTTGATAGAATACCTCTCACCTCTGGTTTATTTCCAACCTATTGCTCCTGAAGTCATCAGACTTCTAGTATTCCTGACCCTCTGCATTACTGACCCATGGCTGCTGCATTATTGAGCTCTGCTTTATGTACTTAATGTGCCAAACCCAGGTGATCCACATTGCAGCCCTCTCTGAAGTCATCCCAGTGTATCCTTCTGCTGACCCCGAGTATACATTGTGATTCCCGTGCCTCTCCATTGGTTTGCGTGGCCTCTTCCTGCTTTAAATATTAATTACTTCCAACTACATTCTGAACTGTAGCTCTTAGCCAATACCTTTCATGAAAGTTTGGTTACCAGCCTTGTTCATAGTGATCTATATTATAGATAGTCTTCCACGTACTTTTTCCTAGGAAATCTGTTTTTATCAACATGAGACAGAAACATATGGTGGTTAGTGCTTGGGCTTGAAGTCACATAAAATAGGCATTTTGTGCTATTCTCACACTGATTTCACATTTGTGCAATGCTGATATAGAAAGTAGCAAAATTATTTTATAGTAAAATGTATATAATACTAATAAATAACAGTGATTCTGAACGCTTGTAAAGATCAAATACCACAGTGAATTAATTCAATAAATATTTATTGAACACTTGCATGTAGTTCAACCCAGGCACCATGGTAGGGCTATAGATGAACAAGATAGATAAAATCTCCTGCCTGGACATCAGCTGGGACAGCTGTAGTTATGGCAAACTGATTCATTGCAGGAGGGCTGTGATATTTGCTTCCTTTATATCTCTCAAAGTGC
The DNA here is from genome assembly GCF_000247695.1 of Heterocephalus glaber. The sequence continues at coordinate 28,402,193 of NW_004624739.1, read as the reverse complement.
CACATAAGTTAATTTTATTGAGTTTTTATGCCTACTGTGTTTTATTTTATTTCATACCTCACACAGTGACTCTGGAGATCATGAATAGTAAAATGAGCATCCGTTCGTTCCTATAGGGGCTTTCGCATGTCCTGGACTCAGGACACTGAGGTTTTGCAGATTCACAAGCAGTGGCATTGTTTTAATGCAGGAGACAAAGGAACGGAAAAGGTCAGGCTTACGGGACATCAGGACAAAGCGTGGCATCCTCTGGACTTTTGTGCTTTGAAGAAAAATGCCTCAAGTTTGGAGTTCTCAACACACTATTAGCACGCCAGGATCATAAAGCCCTGGTAGCACACATTCAAGATAAATCACTGCTTTTGTTGAAGGCTGAGCTGCAAAAGCTGATGCTGGAGTTGAGTCCTGAGGGCTACGTGCTTAACTGTCTGGTCTGCAGCACTCTTTGTGTTTGTTTGCACTTCCACACTGGTCAAAGAGGAAATGGATAATATTGAAATGGAGAAGAGTGAATTTGAAGCAAAAGGCACTAGGAATCAGCGTAGTTAGGGAAGTAAGGAGAAATCCCGAGGGGCTTGTGACAGGCTGAGGCTGGGTGACAAAAGGGGCCTCCCTAGAAATGTAGACTTTTGAATGTTTCCTGGGTTTTGGAACAGCTTGCTTTAAATGTCATTGGTTGTGCTTTGATAGTAACATCCACCCAATATTAGATCATTTGAAGTTGATTTTCTAAGAAAAGGTACTGGCCGGTGCATGTTTGTGTGTGGTATGTATTCATTCTCCCCCACCTTTCTATTACTGCAAAATGCCGTTGTTTAAAGGTCAGTTCAGGCATATTTTGCTCTGCTCTTCAGGACAATAGAAACAGTACATGATTTCTTCAAAGTTACTCAGAGAAAGATTCAGGCTATCTAAAATTAGGTTAGATGGTTCTCAGCAACGAAATGAAGCTATCTTTTTTTAGTCCCAGTGGGGCATCCCACTGTGCGTTCCCCAGCCAGCATGGAGCTGTGATTTAATCCCCTGCAGTCAGTCATTCGGTGCACAGAGGTGGACATTTTCTTCAAGGGGGAAAGTAATTTATTTTTTCATGCTTCCAGGGAGTGCTAGGGTGATTTTGAGTCTTTTACATGAATTCATTTTTCATGTCATCAGTTTTCCAGCATAATAATCAAATAGTCTTTTTTTAAAAAAAGTTTTACTCATGTTGCATCAATGTTAAAATAAATATTTTTAGAATTAGAGAAAGTATTCAATAAGGAATACTGTGCTGAACATTAATAGAAAAATAAGTGAGCACTTAATATGCAGTTGTTATAATCTTATTGTCTTGTGAATGGTTTACTCTCTATATTGAATGAATTGTCAGACAGCTTTAAATGCAAGAACAGGGCAGGTGGATGTACTCAGAAATGCATGTTCTCCTGTGATTGAATCAGCCCTGTGATAATTTGCAGAATTCAAATCTAGAGCCCACTTGTGCACATTTTTCTCCTACTTTGGCCATTTTGGGGAAATAAAGGAAAATAATGTGTTTTCTCTTCTTTCCCTTTCCTCCCCTTCCTTACATTTCCCCCTCTAGTTGCATTTTACAGTGTAAGTGAGCTTTTCTCCCATTCTTGCTGTAGTATTGGTTAAACAAATTTACTGTAATAGTTATCATGTCAAAACCCTAAATATTCCAGGCGGACCAGGGTTCATTTTGTCCCATGAAGGATATTTATTAGAAACACAAAGGAAAGAAGAAGAATTACTTAGTAAAAGAAATGTAAACATTCTCATTCATTTTAATATTAAAATTTTAAGCATCATTGATATCTCCAAGTGAATGAAGATTCAATAGTAAATTAAGTTAATTAGAAATAAAATTCAAATTTTAACAAAAATGAGTGGCTGAGGAAAGCTGTATTATTTATCCACTTAGGAATGAGACTGGGAAAGAATTGCCCATTAAGTTTCTTTTATTTTGCACTGAAGTTAAAATACAATGTAGGAATTGTGAATTATTTTTTGTTACTGTTTGATGAAGTAGTATCTCATAGGTACAGGAACTTTGCTTTTCTTTTTCTTTTTTAAATTTTTTATTGGTACATTTTAGGGATACAATATAATGCCATTCATCATTGGAAATTTGCACCTTTACATAATCTCTCTTGGTTCTTATTTTTTCCCCATTCCCCTGCCCTCCCTTCAACCCCTCTGACTCTCCCTATTTACAAAGACTTTGTTTCCATTTTTTCATTTTCCCATATTAATTCCATTCCCTTCTTTCCTTTCCCCTACCCCTCCCACTTCCCCTTCCCCTTTGCCCCTTTTCTTCCTATTTCACATTATCTATTATACCTTTTAGTCCTTATTTACACTTTCAGTTTCTCACACCAGAGAAATTATTCAGTATTTACACGTGTGTCGTTTATTTCACTTAAGAGTATCGCCTCAATGTTTTGCTTTTCTTTTTCAATTGCTGGGGCCAATAAGTCTAAGCATAAATGTCCAATTAAAGAATTTATCTTTATGTATTTATTAACTGTGGTTTCAGAGGATCTTACTTAGAAGCATAGACTAATAAATAATAAAGCAAGAAGAGCTCAATTTTCATGTTGGACAGCTCCACTTGCTATGGTTTTCTATCCTAATGATCAAAAATAGATTTGCCTTTCTAAACTGACAGTGCTCCTCGTGACAGCTTGGGTTTATCCAATCCCCCGGTCTTGAGAGTTGGAAAGATATCTTTAAAGCAACTATATAGACCAGCAGAGGTGTCCTCATTGACCACCACAGTGTACACTGTTATGTTGTCTCCCGTTTCAGGGAATGAAGATGACAAATTGTGACTAGTTCTCTACAAAGAGTTCATAGCATGGAGGACATATTGTGATACCTATAACTTCTCATGGCAATTTTGTCTGACATAAATGCATTTGCCAAACTTCATAAACTGTATTCCATTTTCAGATACTGCATTTCATTAGTATTAAGATGCACTGTTATTTGGGTATGACCAAAAAAACCCCAATGTTGTCAATTAAAGTATGATATAGTTCTATTTTATCACATAAAATATTCATTTTGTGCTTTCTGAAAAAGATTTTGGAGAATTTGGGCAATTTTTATGATGTGTAATGCATATGGAAAAAGTAAAATGTCATGAAATATATTGGATGAATTATCCATAAATTTTGTTACATTAAGATTCTAATTTTAATGAATTACTTTTTTTTTTTTTTTTTTTTTGAGAAAAGGAACAAA
>NW_004624739.1:28343341-28398844 GCF_000247695.1 Heterocephalus glaber | reverse complement strand
TTTTTTTTTGGTACCGGGGATCAAACTCGGGTCCTTGCGCTTGCACAGCAGGTGGCGAAACCACTGAGGTAAATCCCCAGCCAATGAATTACTTTTTAATGTAGAATAATAGATATCTTTGTGGTAGTTATCTTTTTCTGCTTTTACATCATGAATACGAAACAGCTTATTTTTAAGAGAATGCACTGTTTCCAGAACTTTCTTCCAAGACCCTGAGTTCCATTCTGTAAGATTTTGTGCACATGCAGGTATATTTAACTGTCACAACTGTAGCCAGCATGAATTTCAGTTAAGCAGCCCTTACTGTAAAATCAGAGGCATGAAAGTGTGAACTCTCTGCATGCTACATTTGACAACAAATGTGATAATGTATCTTTTAGGGGATAATCTGAATTAGTTAAGTCTAAGAGAATACAGATGTCTCCTACACAGATGTGTCGGAAGAGGGATCAGTTCAAATTCTTCAGTTTCCCTGTGCGGGCAATTTCTCAGTTGATCTTCACACCTTCCTCTACTGTTCCCCAATTCCAATGCTCTCACTAGGGATTTGTCATCCAAAATACGAAGTTATTGCAACCAAGACCTTAGTAAAATTGAGCCTTAACTGCTATGTCAGAAGATAATTAAGAACTTTCAATTATTTCATCAATGAAAAGAAACTGATTTTCCCAACATAGGGAGCAGCTTTTTGATCAATTTTATAAATTTTAGATTTCATCCATGCCCTAGAAAGTGAAGAAATTATAATACCTAATTGGATAGAGTATACTGTGATTATATAGATGGGATCTTTGAGAGAAGCTGCTTAGTCAGAGGTTACAGAGGAGGCAGGGTGGGAATAAGTCAAAACACTTAGGCCTGAAGACGACTCTTAACTCAGTTTTAACTTTATTACCAAGGGAAATGCAAACATACGCAAAACTAGAGAGAATACACTTCTTTCTGAACCTATGACCTAGCTTCAGTGATTATCTGTGGTTTTCCAGCTTCTTTGGTGTTTCTTTACCTCTTTTTGCCCTTGTCATATTTATTTTTTATTTTTATTTATTTTGTGGTGCTAGAGATCAAACCCAGGGCCTCTTGCATGGTAGGTAAATGCTATACCACTGAGCTACCATCATTCACTTCAGAGGACTTTAAAGCAATTGCTAGGCATCTCAGTTTCTTAGCTTCAAATACCCAGTCCTTAATCACATATCCCTGGTTGTCTCGATGATGTCTTATGGAAGTTCTTTCCTTCCTTCCTTCCCTTCCCTCCCTTCTTCCTTTCTGTCCTTTCCTGTCCTTTGCTGTCCTGTCCTGTCCTTTCCTGACCTTTTCCCTATGTCTTTTCTTCTTGCCCTCTTTCCTTCCTTAACAATCAAAACAAGTCAAAATGCTTGTCTGAGTATTGTGTTCCCAAAGTGTTTTACCTCCCATCACTTTTGCAGCACATCATCCTTGCTGGTTTACGTAAATGGGAAGACCGTGGACAGCAGGCGGACCCTTAGCAAACTTGGCTTCTGTTCTTTCCGGTACAAACAGCTGTTGAACTGGTTAGAGTCAGCAGGGTATAAGCTTGATTATTTCTCTTCATTACCTCTGAAACAGACCCTTTAGCTACATTCCTTCCAGTTCTCAGTTCTCCTCGTTTTCTACTCACTACTAAGTGGTACAGAATCCTTTTTCTTGCTGTTGGAAAGTCTAGTCTGACACAGGGCTTTACTTTTCCACTGAATCTTAAGGTTTTTCTTTTCTGCTTTCTTCACGCCTGGATATGGGCCAGTTCTGTTCTACACCAGAAAATAGACCAGCAGATGTATTCTGCTTCTGTTCTACCTTCTCTCTTACACACTAGCAGCTGCTGTTCAACCTTCTGGGTTCAGACCCAGTGGTGAGGGAGAAAACAAATAAGCAGAACGGTTTGGGGTATTTGGAGCTGTTGATCTAGTATGAAGCTGGTCTGTGTTTCAGAGGCCTAAAGATGTGCTATTTCTTTCGTGAAGCACTATTATGAATTTTTCTGAGGCTGTTCACCATTACTGACTTCCAACAATAGGTCTGTAAATGGGAAGTTGGAGCTTCCCCTCTGAACGTATCTTCCCTCAAATACTTTGTTGGATTCTCTTGTCTTAGAGGCAGCCATCTTGAGTATGGTGTCTTCAGACTCTCAAGACAGCCTCTTTTCAGAAATCCAGTGTGCCAGTAGAAAAACATACATTCTTGCTGGATCCAGCCTTGCAAGTCCAGGCTCATCTCCTTGTGGACAGTGCTTGGCATTCTGTTCCTTCCAGCCCCTTCTCTAGAGCCCGCTCAATCCTTTGACTGTACAAGGCACAGAATGGGGCTGTGTTGGAAAAGAAGACTGACCAGGGTGAGGAGAAGAAACCACACCACTCTCTTGGTTACCAGTTTTTTTACATAAATCTCATGAATGTGTAGCCTTTTCTTAACACAGGCTGGAGAAGAGAAGTGAGCAAAAGTGAGTCCATATTCTCTGACCCTGTCCTTAAATCTGTCATCTGTTTTTCCCTGAGCCCAAGGCTTATCAAAAGGAAAATATCACTGGCATCCTTAGGATCTTTAAACTCACTGTATCTGTTTCCTAATCTTCGAAATCCACTCAGATATAGGCCCTCTGCCAGGATCTGGAGAGAAGTCAAGATGGTGTAGATCTTGCCTTCAAGGAATTGACAGTAAACTTGGGAGACATACCTAAAAATAATCATTCTATTAAAAATTAGAAAAAAATATTACAGAAGTAAGCAGGATAGGCCAACCCTTGCAAAGAGGAAGAGAGGGGAAAAAAATAGTTATTTCTAATCAAAATAAGGACGCTTTTCAGTTTTTCATGCACCATAACTCTTGTTAAAGTAGCAGGTGCTCAATAAATACATTTTTACATAATGTCCAAAGATGTAAATATGAGAGGTCCATTAACCTACAGGACTTAGAAGGCATTGTTTTCTGTTCTTGAAGATGAGATACAACGTATGATCCTGAACTGGTGTTATTCTGTCACCTGGAATCTTTTAAAGTGAGTTCATCCATTTGCAAAATAGCTGGCTGGTGTTGAGTTTGCCACCTTGATCATGCATGAGACTTGAGAAAGAAACGTAGAAGTCACACGTATGAGCTCAGACCTTGACCAGGTTGCTCACCTGTCTGACCTAAATAAATAGAACTTACCTGCTCTTTTCCATGTGCCAACTTGGTAGAGATCAGCCGTCTGCCGAGGTGGCAAAGGAAATGTTCTAACAAAGGAAGGAGATCTGAGAAGGAAGAAACAATTTGAGAGAGAAAGGTCACGGGTTACAAAGACCAATTTGTTCCCTGACACCCTGGTAGAGTTAAAATGTGTTTACTGAGCACCCACAGTGTATGCATTATTTTAAAGATGCTTTTGAGCAGATACGATGACCTTACAGATGTCATTGTTCACCTGAATTGTGTGTGATAAATCAAAGAATTGAAGATAGTTTCCCATGCAGCTTCCTGTGAAGTTCTCTGCCAACTCTTGGAAGGCTGAAAGCCATTCTCTCCTTGGAGGACCAGGGAAAGTCGATATATTCTGTCGTGTTGTGTTCCCATGTGGGACTTCTTTCTGTAAGGATGTGTCAGGTTTCTTTGAGTAGAGGCCACATTTATTAAGCTTTCATGTCACCAGTGGCAAGAACATTAGTGACCAGTGGATGGAATGAATGGATGGATCCATGGTGGAGAAATGGATGGTACATACGTGGATCCTGCATGCTTCCACTGCTAAAGAGTGTTGGAGGGAAAGTGTTTCAACATGGAAAATATTGCCAAAGAGGTGTTGGCTGAGGAACAGTGGGAGCAAGGAGGAAGAAATTTTGCTGAGGACATGAAAGAGGATAAGAAATAAAGCAGGAGCAGGGTGATCTTATATAACAGCACCAGTTTGGGGGAGGATGAAAGAAGAAAGCACAGACACAAAGGACTTAGTCCAGAGCCAGTCCACATGAGAGGCTCAGGCAGGGAAGTGGCTCTTTTCTTGTTATGTGAACTTCTGAGGTGTAATTGAAGGAGAGATCAGTTCTCAGCATTCAGATCAGCTGTTTAAAGAGAGGTTCGTGCCACTAGCGAAACTTGGCCAAGCGTGGTTACTGTGTTTGCTCTGATGGTTTAGGGGGATCAGAAGGGGCTGAGAAGAATCCACAAAGTCCTCTACCTCCCAGAGCTTCTCAGCTTGACTTAAAGTCCTGCCATATTCATGTGAGTGGGCAGGGTTTTCCATAATGCTCCACCAGGAACATGAAGAAAAATCTCTTCCTTTTCTACAGGGCAGAATAGAAAGTAGGAATTATTTGGGAACTAAATGTATTGGTGTGAGGATATATATCATTGGCCTGAGAGACTCAAAGCTGCACAAAACATGTGAGCTGTCTGGAAAATTCCTTTTAAATATAGACTTGACTATCCTTATCCATACTTGTTTTTTGGTTGAATTGGGGTTTTTCAATAGGAAAATCACCTTATATTCCAGTTGTGTCATGATCATGGCCAAGAAGCTGGTCTATGCTTATCTTCCAAATGGCTGCTTCAGAAAGACATGCCAGCAGAATCTCACCTTTCTCTGAATTCTCTCATTCAGAGGACATCCCTTCCTCAGCAAGCACCTGGTGTCTAAGGTAGCAGCAACATAAGCCCCTTTATGTGTCTGTCCCTTTGGACCATAATCCTGAAAGGTAACACTGATAGGTTTCTCTTGCTCTGGGACCAAGCATTTCAGATTCCTGTGGGCTGTCAAGACCACTGAAGCCATCACTTCAACATACGGATGAGGAGTGGAGGCCTGGGGGGGCAAATTCCATGCTCCGAATTGAATGATATGGTTGCAGAGTCAAAGTTAGGACCACACCTACTGACTCACTACCAGTCTCGGCCTCTAGGCGATAAAGGAAAAGGATTACAGGAGGGAAAAAGAGGCAGAGAAGAACAAGCAAAGAGAGCAAGGCCAGGGATTGCCACAAAGATCTTGTGCTCGCCTTTGATTCCTGAGAATAGCTTCACATGGACACTTCGCCGTCTATAAAGACAGCTCCTGAAAACACAAGACACCTTCCTGGATTCCAGCAGCATCACAACAGTGACACAGGTCTGATACCCATTGATAGCTCTGTTAGTTCTGTGGAAGAAAACATCTCTCTCCCAGGTATACCCATACACTCCTAACTTTAAATTCTTAACAAAATACATTGGAGTAGAATAAAGTAGTTCCACATGACCCTTGGAGATACTACTGTAGGACAGCACCTCATAGGAATCGATGTAGATTAAAAGGTTTCATTTTCTTTTAACTGTTGGTATCCCAGTAACTTAAGGAAAAATACAGAGCTAATTTATGAAATGAGTGGGCTTTTATTCAAGTAGTGTTTGCCAGGTATGTAGATGTGTAGATGGGGAAATAAATATCTTCATTCCAGAATGAATAATACATTCATTAAGCTTTTTATCGCTTAAAAAGTAAATGTTTATATTGAATTTTAAATGATCCTGATTGAAAAATGTATGAACATATGTATAATTCCTGATTTTTACCTGATTCACCTGTCAGCGAATATTATGCACTATATGTTTTCAGTTGGAGAGCCAGAAATTGTAATGCAAATAAAAGGGCTCAACCATGAATCTGTTGCTCACTTTGTAAGGAGACCTTTCTTCCTACCTAGTAATTAGTGAAGAAAGAGACCATATTAGTTTCCTAATCCCACAGTAACAAATCACTACATACTTAGAGGTGTGAAACAAGAAAAACTTATCGTGCAGTTCTCTAAGTCATTCACAGTGCCTCTTATTGGGCAAATAAGGAGCACAGAGCTGGAGGGCTGTGTTCCTTTCTGAAGAGCACAGAAGGAAACCTTCCCTTGTCTCCTGCAGATCCCAGGGTCCACCTCCAGCCTGGGTCTCTGCCCCTCTCACCGCCTTTAAAGCCAGCAGCACCAGCAAGCCCTTTCCACCCTGGCATCTCCCGGCCTGGGCTGTCGCTTCCCGTTCTCTTTTTCACTGTCAGGGCTCTTGGGATTACATGGCTCCACTTTGTATTTTCCAGGGTAATCTCCTATTTTAAGGATAGCTGCTTAGTAGCTTTATTCCTCCTTTGCTGTATAGCCTAGCCAAATTCACAGAGGCATCTGTTCCAGGGGTTAGGACACGGGCATCTTTGGGAGCCATACTCTGCCCACCTCCAAGCTCAGGCAGGCTCAGTGGGAAGTATGTGTACTTCCTGCTCTGTTTCCCTATTGCACAGAGTGACTCCCAGGTCTTTCATCTCACTACAGGCAAGGATGTGCTTGCAGATAGTACTGCAGTGAAATCTCTGGTGAATGTCATTAAGTTATTAACTACCAATTATTACTTTTAGATCATTTTATCACAGTAAACCTGAATGTATGTATACAAGTAGTTAGTAGCTATTATATTCAGTGAAAAGCAGTATTAAGCAAAGCTGAAAATATACCCAAGTTCTGAACATAATTTATGTAAATGAGTAATATGGCCATTTGCCTTTGACATGCATTCAAAACTTTTACTTTTGGCAGTTGATCAGTTAAATTGGAGATCTTTTTTTACAAAGTGAGATACAGTGATACAAACCCTATAAAGTATACGGATGGCCAGGAAGCCTATCTGGGGCTGTGAAATCATTATAAATAGCTTTGCTGTCCTCAGCTGCTGCTTGTCTGCGGGTCATTGTGACATACTGAGAGGAGCCATGCCAACTGTGGGAGCAGGTGGTGCCCCCCGGCATCCCTGTGCCTTACACGTTCCCCCACAAGTCACCTTATGCACAGGGAGGAAAATCTCTGGCCCTGAAATGCCAAGTGGTGTCACAGCACATGTGGAATGTACCACACTCTGCCGGGTGGCTGTAGACGTCTCTGTGGGGGTCTCTCTCTCGTCACTTACTTTTCTTTCTTTAATTATTCCTGACCTTCCAAACATAGCCAGGATTAAAAGACAATTAGGATTCAAATATTGAAGACTCCCACCTCTATACTTTAACATTATCAGATTTTCAAATTTCATTATGGTAAACACATTCTAATTTAAACAGATACCAAATTCGATCAAATTAGTCAGGGGAAAACACTTTGGAAAAGCTATAAAAAACTTTCAGAATAATTCCTGTACATAATAAGCATTGCCTAGAGCTATTATGATTACCACTATTAGTGACTTCATGTTTTAATTTTATTTTGACAACAATATAATATTAGCTTCCAAATTCCTGCATGCATGTTAATTATTTCTCTATTTACTTTTCTTTTGAAATTGTGATTTCAGTTCTGCTCATCAAATACTAAAAATGAAAATGTTTTTGATATCTATGCCTAATCTGTATGAAACATGTAAAATTAATTTAAATTCTTAGCCGCTTTTTATTAGAAATGTTATTTTTGTTTTAATGAGGAAAAGAAAGATGTTTTAACAGTGATTAAATTGACCTAAGACACATAGGGAAATGATAAATCCTGTAGGTCTTAAACCTCCCTTGCTATCTCAACGGTAAGGACTCCAGTGACCCAGCTTTCTGGCTACACCATGCTAGGTTACACGTAACAGAAGTATTTCTACACTTGCCTTAGGATGTTAACCATTGTGAGAGTGCATTTCTTAAATCTTATTAAATTCATACTGAAATAATCCACTTTATTCATGTCCCCAAGCTCATGTTTGTGTAGCAGCCTTTGATATAATAACATTTGAGTTCTCAAAAATTGAGTACTTGTGATAGCAAACAATTGAACATAATACAGAGAAAGGAAGGGGAAAGAAAAGAAAAAAGAAAAATATGAAGGTTAAATTTACAACTGAATTTTCCATGGCTGACAATCTCTGAGAATATTTTTAAATTGTTGGCACATCAGTTAAGTTCCTACTAACATTTCTTTGAATACTTCTTTACATTTTTTGTTCTGGAGAGGGTTGATTAGTGCCACTCCCACATACATACACTGTGGTAGTTGTGCAAGAATGTGTAAATTGCTCTAACATTGTTTCTGGGCATGGTTTTGCCTTTGAGCCTTTGTAGAGGGGTCTCTTTGGCTTGTATCTGAAGTATCTCCAGTTTCATCTCTGGCAAAAGCTCTGTTGAATGAAGTACCTTTTTGTGCACATTAAACCTTGATGACTGTGCAGCGTTAATTGTTCCATTTCATTCTGAATGATGCTCCAGACATATGGATTGGAATTCATCTTACAATTCACATCTTTGGATGTCACTGACTTATCTTCACTTTTTAAACTAACTCATTTCATCTTAAGCCCTTAGATTAATAACCTTCAGGCTTGAAATGCTGAATGGGAAGGAAACGCTGATTCCTCAGATTTCCACCCGGCCTGAATCACACCATTTGGAATCTACCTTATGCTTACTTCTTACCTGGTTCTGGCTCCTGCTTGTTTCTCTAGTTCAACTGTTAAGTAACTAAATTTTCCAACTTGTGTCATGCCTACACATGTTACTCTCACTTACCATTAATTCTTTTTAATTCACACATTTCTTTCTGGTTATTTATTGTATCTTTCACTTGTGGAAATAATAGACCTTTACTTTTTTATTACTTCTCTTTTCCTGTTCTCTTTTGTCCCTATAGCATTACTAACCCATGAAATTACTATTAGTGCAGAGTAAATTTCCAGAGAAATCCACTGCAGACAATGTGGTGCAAACATTGATTTTAGTGGTTTCTGTTCAATATTTTATTTCCATAATTTTAATGATGTATGTTGTGATATGTCACTTATTAAAATATTTTAATAGGCAGCTTACACAGTGGAATAAATGATCATTTTTTCCAATTTTTAGTAAACATAGTCATCATTTTATTTTCCTTAGGAGATATACGAGGAAAGAAATAGGGATAGGGCATAGACATAGCTTCTGTTGTTCTGATTTTAACAGCATGCAAAACATTTTGTAGTAGGAAAATTCAGCTGTAAAAAAATCCAGGTTTCCAGGTTAGGCTAGTTCTATTTATAGCATTTAAAATGGGACATAATATTAGCTATCTCAGAGAAGCATTGCCAAGGTGAATAATTTATGTGGGAAAAAATTTAAGAGATTAACTATATAAATATATTTAAATACTAAGTTTTATAAAAGCACATTTTTATCTACTGACTATGGTTTAGTGTGGTAAAAGGAATTTAAAGGTTGAAAAATATTAAAAAAATTAAATTTAGGAGCATACTTTCATGTACCTTTCATATGCAAGATACAGCTGCAAACCCAAAGTTATAGGTATTTGTATTTAATTGTTTTAAAATAAATCAATATATTCTTACAAGAAATATTTAGATTTTAGAACTATTTGAAATATACATTTAAGGCACATTTTTGATGACTATATTTGCAGTTTTAACATTTCTTTTTCTATCTAAATTGAGCCTTGTTTGGATAAGCTGACCTTATATTTGATCAGAATTTTTAAAAAAATGTAAACCTAGAGCTGTGCTCATCAACTCACCCTCCTTCAGTTAGAAAGCTCAGCCCAGAAATGTGCAGTAGCTGACCTGTGTTCACAGCAGTGTGCAAGTTGGGCCAAACAAGTTGGGAGGTTCTAGGTAACTTATGTTCCAGAAGGACCTCTTATTTTCTCATCAAATTATTTTCAGTGCCAAACTCTTATGGATGATACAAGTGAAAAACATGTTGAGGCCTAAACTGATGAAGGCTAGGCGCTGAGATGACACAGCTTTCAGAGTGCATGAAGGGCACATGGCTGATGTAGAAGAGTGGCCATGTGGAGTTTTATTTAATGTGGCAGTCCATAACCAGTTATGTTCCAAGATTTATCATTACTAGTCTGTCACCAGTTTCCTCATTGTCATGGGCAAGAGTATCAGGTCAAGATTTGGTGAGTGTGAAATTCATCATTGTTATTCAAAAGCACTTTCATTTTTCTCTATCGTTATCTTTTATAAAATACATAGCCAACATTTTTACGTCTATCTTTTTTTTTTGGTAAACTATATTTTGGACACTTCTCTTGCCTTTTTCTCTAAGAATACATCTTTCTAAGCCAAGAAGCGAAACAGTCTCGAAGTGATAGATGCCACTGTGTCCTGGAGGGCTTGCCGGTAATAAGAAGGCAGCAGCTACTTTAGAAAATTGGTCTAAGCATTCAGTTTGTGGTTTTCACTTTGCTCTCCCATGACTCCCTGTATCAATCCTACCTTTTAAGAGGAACTCCTAGAAACTGAATTGATAAGTGATTTATACCATAACTTCATTCCCACTTTCTTTTGGGCTATCTTGCATAGAGAAGGCTTGATAATGTTCACTTCTGTTTTCCTCACAGATTTTCAGCAAGCCATATGCATATAGACAAGTAAATGTTTGTCAAATGAGGGCAAATGAGTCAAAGACAAAAATGAAAGGTCCTTAAAAACCCAAAAGAAGGAAATGCAGACTCTGGAGGATGGAGAATCGATCCTATTGCCTTTTCACAAGAACTTACCAGCTGTGAATCACAGAACCTATTTATTGACGTAAATTCTCTGTCTCCCTGATTAGCCTCCCTTCCTATGACGAAACCCTCTTCTAAAGATGGCTGGAAGTTAGTCTCCATTCTTTCACTGATAGACAATGATTACCCAGAAAGCCCGAGTCCCATTTTCAATAATCTAATTGTGCCCATGTAATCAAAGAAGAATTGCATTCTTGTAACTTGCTAATGTCGGTATCTAGTTGCATATTTTTATTGCAAATCATTTTGAAAGTCACACTTCTCTCTAAGCCTTCAAATATTTTAAATGTATGAGATGTTTTCAGATCTCTCATTATCCTGGACATAATATCTTGTTATACTCTACTACTATTTGTAATCTCTTATTTGACTGTTGCCTTTGATACTTTTAATTAGTATCAAAAAATTTCAATTTGAAAATAAACAAAATGATCGATTCAGAAAACTTTAAAATGTATTCTTTGATAGAATATACACAGGGAATTTGGGGGCTACTAAATTTTTAGAAAGCTTAATTATCCATTCAGTTGATTTTACATAAGTGCATAGGAGTGGTAAAAGAAACCTTCAAACAACATGCTGCTTGGGCTTGAATTATGCTTAACTTGTCATAAACTGCACAGGGCTCCACTTTGTGCGTGTGTGATAATCGCAAGGTCATTCCTGCCCCAGAATGGAGCCCCCTAGAGGGTAATGTCATGTGTCTCTTAGCACAAAGGATATTTTGGGCTCTCAAAAATATTAGATCAGTCAGTCATTAAGGAAAAGATATTTTCTCTGACCCAGTTTACTTAAGTGATTTATATGGAACTTAAAAGTTTAGTGTCTAAAATCACTCCTGCTATTGAATCTGTTTTTAGTTTACTTCAGGTCCCATGAAACTCACTTAAGTTCAAGGCTCCTATTGACTTAAAGGCCTAGGTCCAGTGGAGATCTCTATATAAATATAGCGAGGAACATACTACAGGTCTTGGGGAATAGAGAGAAATGTGCAGTGAACCATAGAGAAAACACCCGCTAGGTCAGTATTTGTACTTTTTGAACATTTTACTCTTCTTTTCTTATTCACTTAAAATTCTGAGAGAAAAGTTAAATTTTGACATGTTGAAGAGAAAGAACAGGCTTCCTGATGTATTCTGTAAGTGAAAACATTTTGTGCAGGTAAATCTCATTCGCTTTCTTCAAACCAACCCCTAAATTTGTGTAGCCTGAGACAAAGATACAGATGGGTACTGTGAGTCTAAATAGTCAAAGTTATAAATCAGGGCCGGGGATTTAGCTCAGTGTTTTTGCCACCTGCTGCGCAAGCGCAAGGACCCGAGTTCGATCCCTGGTACCAAAAAAAAAAAAAAAGTTATAAATCCAGAACCTCTCAAGTTATGTAAGATCAGTCTCCTACCTTATCAGGTAGAGATTTGCAATGACAGATAATTTATTTATTTTTATTTTTAATTTTTTTTACTTGTGTAACATTTTATTGCTTGCATATTTCATGGTGAAATGAACTGAGTCAGAAGACTCATGGTCTGGGCCACACACTAACTTGCTGCATGGATTAGATATGTTACTTAACCTTGCTGAACTCTTACTTCCTCATCTGAAAATTGGAGATGATAATATTTTACAGAACTGCTGAAGATTGAATGAGGTGGTTAAACTGTTTTCTGGCTCCAGTAACTGGTCAGAACAATCTTATATTTGCTACTGTAATCCAGTTTATCATCTCAATGCTGTTATTAATAAATGCAATTAAGACAACAAGTACCAACGTTAACACTTTAATTTTGATCTAATAATAGCAAAAGAAAAAACACAAAAAATGGCCCTGTCCTTTCTTATTTTTAGAATACTGATTTTTACAATACTCATTTATATTATCCCCACTGGAATTCACTCATTAAAAGTTTTTTTTTCTTAAACCTACTCAAAGTGAATACCTACATATGCGAAAACCCCAAGATTACATGTATAACTGCATGACAGTTTCCCCTCTGGGATAGTGTAAGTAAAATATATAACATGGGCAGTTAAATATTCTTCTTCTGTACATTAGGGATAATATATATGAAGATTAATTTCTTATGCATTATCCCTAATGTTAAGAAATTCACAGGAATAGTATACTGCTTTAATGACAGATAATTTAGAACTTCTGAATCCTTAGAGTTAGTTTCATATAGGAATCTGTATTAGTCATCTTCCCATCACTGGTACACAATGCACAACAACCAAAAGAAGGAGAGGTTCAATTTGGTTCATGTTTTCAGAGAGTTCAGTCCAAGGTCACTAAGCTTCAAGGCAGAATCACCATGATAGGAGAGTGTCATGGAGCAAAGATGTCCAGTTCGTGGCAGCCAGAAAGCAGAAGAGGGGAACAGTGACAGAGAAGAGATACACTACCTAAGGCCACACCTCCATAACATATCCAGACATGTGACTCACCAGTCTAGCAGGTGGCTTCCAAGCCAGAGAAGTTGACCCAAACAAGCCTACCCACAGCAGAGTCAGACCTGCAGTCCTCCACGACCAGGTCCTTTTCTCTTCATATCCACTCCTTGTAGCACCAAAAGGTGATCATATGAGCTCGTGTGGCCCTCTTAGCCTGCATTGCGAATCTCCAGCCACACCCCAAACCCTTGATCTAGTGCTAATTTTCTTCTCTCGTGGCCTAGTATTGTACACATAGGCAATGAGATTCCTCTAAGATCTGCAGCAGTAATGCCAAGGTCACTGAGGCAAGGGATTTTGCAGCTTCCAGCCACCCCGAGAGTGGCTGACAGAGGAAGATACATGTGGGAACACCTTGATCTCCATGGACCTTAGCTCTTGGGGAGGGCTGTGATGGGAAGAATAATTATGTTAGGGGTGGACATGGCAGTGGGTGATCTAAAGGTGATCTGACTTTTCTAAACATGTACTTCCTAGAATCTGAGCTTGTTCCTGGGAAATATACAAATATATGGGATAAAGGCAGGCATGGTACTGTAGTTTCTGGAAAGAATAATGTACATGTAGTACTCCACAAAGGCAAATGCAAAAGCCTATGGATCAACTCAAAGAACGTCTGAACTGGCAGGCATATCAGTTCATTACACAGTGTAGACATGTATTGAAATGCCACACTCCATAAATATGTATCACTGATATATCTCAATTAAAAATAAAACCATTTTAAAAGCCTATGAGCAGGGTTCTTGCCTCTTTAATCTTGTTCTTTTTTATCAGTTACCTTGATCAACGTTTCCTGTTAAGGAGAATAAATAATAATACCATATAAGAAATCGCCTTTGGTAGAAACATTGAGAATGAAACATGTCAGGCAAGTGGAAGGTCCTAGGATGCGGCTGCACGCAGGCTGAGGAGCAGGTGGCTGTAGTCGATTTCTTAGGTAAATGTCAGCATTGTCATCCCTTGACTAGCAGGTGGAGCAGAGCCATTTTCCACGTCATGTTGGCCGCAGGGACCCCTGGCATCTTCTCGCCTGATCCCAGCAGGTGCCAGGGCTGTGGTCTCCGCCCAGCACAGTCGTCTTCACCCGTGGAAGTCTGTACCACACACGGCTCTGTGTCCTCGCGGTTGCTCATGATTTCTATGCTAGAGTCCTCTCGGTCAGATTTAATGCCAACTTTTCAGATTTACTTTGTACCCACTTTATATTTTGAAAATATCCCCTTTCACATTCTTAATAGTCATTTGTACATTGGCTGAATAAAGTGTTAGATGACTTCCGTGTGTACTTGGGAAATGGAACACGCGTTTCGATTTTGAAATTTTCATTTTTGGCAAGCACAGCGCAGGATGTGGCCTAGTTTCAAAATGTTTATTTGGAACAAAAATTTATCAGGAATTGAATACTGTGCTTTCTGGAAAGGCTTCATAACATTTTGACTGGTTATTTTTTTTGTGCCTAAATTATGTATCGTCTCACTTCTCCTAGAAATTATTTTTAATAATTTTAAAGGAATTACTATTGAACTTTGTTTTGAAGAAAAGAAGGCAAGAAAAATTTTCTTCAAACATCAACATTTCAACTGTATTTTATGTATTACGTATGAAAATATTCATATAATTAGAAAACTAAAGGTGGATATGTCACTTATTAATGAAACATGCCTAAATCTCCCTTTTTATATACTATAAATAAACTTGGTGGAAAGAGAAATCTTCTGTAACATACAAGTCACAGATTCATCAAAAGCACTTTGGGCTGTTCTTTAGAATTTAGTCTTTCATGGAGAAGCACTACTTGAGATCTCCAGGAATTTGTATTATACACTGACTATAAGTAGCAACAAGAACAACAGCAAAACTTTCAGGTGCCAACTATGTGCATGCGTGTGTGTGTGTGTGTGTGTGTGTGTGTGCGTGTTTGTGTGTTAGGCACTGTTCTGAGGAATTTCTGTGTTTGGTCGTGTTTCACCTTCATACCAATCTCATTAGAACAAGGGCCATTTTATACAGTTCAGATAAAGCAACTGAGGCAGAGAGTGTATAAGTCATCCGCCCACGGTCGCGCATTAGTGTTTGGTGAGACTCAAGTATGAACCAGTCATCCGTTTTCCTTTACTATGTATTGCTGGCCTTGGAAACTTAGGAGACATACAGAGCCTAGGAAGTCAGCGCACATTGATTATGATTATCATCTTTCTTTTAAAGGAAATAATGTAGTAGGAAGATAATGGTGGTGAATTTTCCTGTGAAATTCTGGGTCTGTCAAAGAGCATCTGATTCAGAGGAGGGAGACGAGGTTCAGATGTACTTTTGGCACTGAATGACTGGCAGTGTTGGACAACTCGCTTTCTCTGAGCATCGGTTTCCTCGTTTATCCTGTGTGGAAAGTAATATTGTTTTGCTGATTTGGTATGAGGAATAAATCAGATATTGTGCAACCTCTTTTCTCCAAAAGAAGTTTTGGAACACACAGACAAATGAAATAAAAGTTTCCTGCCTTTCTCTTGTGTTCTTGTTTCAGTCTCAGCCTCAGTTGTCGAGCAATGGGATGGTTAGGCTGAATGAGATCACCTTTTTCTAATGTCTCTTGAATCTTGTGGTTACTGTAAAAATTTCAACATTGAAAATTCTGAGTTCCTTTCAATTCCTTAAGTCACTTAACTCCAGCACAGACTTGCATTTTCCAGACTGGGATTGTGTAGTTATTTTCATAGAACTGTAGAGCTGAGAAAGAACTGAAAAAGTGATGTAGAATTGTCTTGGGGTGTCCCCAGGGCCATGTGTTAGAGGCTCAGCCCCATCTCTGCACCACCAAGAGGCTGTGGAAAGCCCAGGGAGGGACAGCGTGGGAGGCTCTGGACACGGCGACCACACCATTGAGGAGGATGGTGGTTTGCAGTCGTCTCCTATTTGCTTCCCTGGCAGCAAGGAGCGAGCAGCGTGCCCTCCCCTTCCCGCCAGTGTGCTGTCTCATGCCAGGACCAGGGGCGTGGGCACCTGCTCATGCTGAAATGTCACCTTTCCTCTTTCTAAGTTGATTGGCACAGACATTTCGTTGCCATCACAGAAAGGTGAGCCACACAGGTGACCAAAGTGACACACAATTCTAGGACCTCTCAGTATATCAGAGTTCCATAGACACCCGTTTTGGGAAACTGTGACACAGTCGCTCCTATCGTTCACATTATTTCAAAACATACTGTTTATCCTTAATCCAAAACTTTCTTGTAAAACTAAGTCCATTCTTTAATAGGGGGATACTTAGTGAAACTGAGATATATGGTAGTTGAATATATCCATGTCACTTTGCAAAGTTTTCATCTTTGTTTTCTGTTTCTTTACTTTTCTCTAACTCTTTTTTTAATTAAAATTTTTTTTTCCTTAAATTCTTTTATTGGTACATTTTAGGTGTACAATACGTTTACATTTATCATTAGGTGCTTGTACCTGTACATGATGTATCTTGGTTCTTATTTTTCCCCCATTACCTGTGCTCCCTTCCCCATTTACAAAAACTTTGTTTGCATTTTTTCCTTTTCTTGTAATTTTTCTTTTCCCTTCTTACCTTTCCCCTACCCCTCTCACTACCCCTACTCCTTTGGACCTTTTCTTCCTATTTCAAATTATCAGTTATTCATTTTAATCCTTATTTACACTTTCAGTTACTCACACCAGAGAAACTATTCGATATTTACACATGTGTGTCCTATTTATTTCACTTAAGAGGATGGCCTCGATATGCATCCATTTAGCTCTAAATGTCTCTAGTTTGTTGTTCTTTATGGCCGAGTAGTATTCCATTTTATAAAAAAAAACAACCCACATCTTCTTTATCCAGTTTCCAGTTGATGGGCACTTGGGCTGTTTCCAAGCTTTAGTTATTACAAACTGTGCTGCTATAAACATGGCTGCATTGCTGCAGTATGATTCTTTTAATTCTTTTGGGAAGTGTACAGCAGGGGAATAGCTGGGTCAGATGGGCTCTAGCCCTAGTTCTTTGAGGTATCTCCGTACTGATTTCCACAGTGGTTGCACCAGTCTGCACTCCCACCAACAAAAGAGAAGGATTCCTTTCTCCCCACACCCCCACCAGCATTTTTTTGGTGCTGGGGATCGAACTCGGATCCTTGTGCTTGTGCAGCAGGCGGCGAAACCACTGAGCTAAATCCCCGGCCCCGGTTGATTTCTTGATAGCAGTCATTCTTTCTGGGATGAGGTGGAATCTCAGTGTTGTTTTCATCTGCATGTCTCAAATGACCAGTGATGTTGAACATTTTTTAATATATTTATTTGGTGCTTTTATTTCTTTGTCTGAGAAATGTCTGTTCATTTCAGATGCCCATTTTTGGATTAGGTCTTTAAATTTGGGAGATGTGATTTTTTTTGAGTTCTTTATGTATTCTAGATAGTAGTCCTTTGAGGAACAGCTGATAAAAAATTTTTCACACATTGTGGGTTGTCTCTTAGCTCTGTTGGTGGTCGTTGTTATGCAGAAACTTTTTAATAAGATGAGATCCCACTTGTTGATTCTTTGTGCTAGTTCTTGTGCTTCTTTTCTCTTACTTTCAAAACCTTCCTATTTCCATTTGTGTAGGCCCAGGCTAATCATTTAATATATAGTAATGCATTTGTTTCATTCTTTCTCCATTGATCTCATATTTAAAGATCTTAGCATATTCAGAATATGATACTAATGTAGTTTAATTTTACATATTTTATTACTGTTATCATTTTGGAGTTTTATGTCAGGATTTGTTCTCTGTCTCTCAATTTGAACTTTTATCCCTAAATCTAGCCTGGTATCTACCCAACTTCAAAAGAGTGAGGGCGTATGTCTTTTTCCAGCTTAATTGAAAATCAACAAATAATTTATAGGCAATATGGCATTGTTATAATTTGTTAGGAAATGACAGCTGAGAATAAGCCTACATTCTTTGTCACATTTCCAGTTTGGACATCTAATGCCCTAAAAGGAAAGTAGTGTCAGAATGTGATGTAGCATGTTCTTGAAGTTACTTATTCAGTCAATTTTTCTTATCTCTGCATCGGTGCTAACAAGTGCTGTTAAAACAGTCCATCTGAGGACTGGCTCATGCACATATTAACCATGGCCTATGCGCACACGGAGAAGAATGCACATGAAATGCACAGCCATAACGGATCTAGATCCTGTGCATCACCATAATCATTTCCGGGTCTGGCTGAGGGCCCCATGTACTTGATTTTCTGTGGAGTATAATGATCTCATGGATGCAGGCATTCTAAAAATGGCTAAGCAGCTGCAATTAGTGTGTCACTTTAGGAAAGTCATTTTTATCCAATAGGCAGAATTTCATGAGCCC
The DNA here is from genome assembly GCF_000247695.1 of Heterocephalus glaber. Next base: position 28,380,576 of record NW_004624739.1, on the reverse strand, counting down.
AATAGATCAATAATATATTTTAAAACATTAGGAATTATAATGTATATCATGACAAGGAAATATTTGCTGAGAATCGGTTAAGGAATGCTATTTTAATCATTGTTTTCATTCAGGGAATTCTGTAGTGAAGCGAGAGGGCAAAGATTTTATTCTTCGGCTTTTCTATACTTTTATCCCTTTGAGAATATGTTAATTGTTGGCTATAAATTGCTCACTTTGCAGATAACTTCTGTGACTCTGAAGATGAAATACAAAGTTAGCACTATGGCCTGGTTTATAAAAAATAGAATGGTTTCTCCTGAAAGTATAATTGATTTTCCTTTTATAAGATATTAATTTTTATATGTTCAGATATATCTAATATATGTGTATAGCTTAGAGTTTTAAATATTTACAAAGAGTGTTGAAACCTGACTTCACTAGTTCAAAAATGTTATACACTTCAGTAGGTCTGCAGTATGTATCATTTTTCTGAAAGATCTTCCTGTCCTCATCCACATCTGCTTATTAACAGAAGAACAACAGAAAAAAGAAGAGTAGAGAGAAATGGAGTTGTGTTGAGCTAGGGCAGTGTGACTCATGAGTACAAATTCATAATTACTGTTCTGTCTTGATAGCCTTTGTAAACTCACTTATATTTTCCTATTTTTAGCATTAGGTCAAATAAAATAAAATTACAATATTCTAATAAAGCCTTTGAGTACATAAGTAGATGAAAGCTATATGAGCATTAATACCATTTAGTCAAAAGGATAAGCTACAGAAATGTACTAGTCAGTGGGCACAGATGCAGGAAAGCCACAATGAAGTTTGCTTTAGAATCTTTACCTGATGTCTTTTTCAAGCAGTTACTTAATATTTGTTGGAGCTTTCGTTTTAAGTCTGAATTCATTTATCATTGTTAAAAATATAACTTACTGGAACACAAAGAAAGCAATCCTTGATTGTTTTAAGTGTTAGACTATTTGAAAGAATTAATAATTCTTAAACTATAAAACCATCAACTAATTAGTCAAAATGCACATGGGAAGAACTTCTGCTGATAGGAATTCTCCCATGAGCATGCGTGAGCATCTATAGCTTTTTTGTTTTTGGTGTCCAGAATGTATATTTACAGTATTATAACTACTGTATCTCATCTTCACTCATAGATTTCTCCCTACAGTTTGGCAGTTCTGAAATCTGAACCCTTGTCCAGGGTTCTTGCATAATTTGCAATAATATATTTGGTACATGGAATGAAATCGTAGATTCAGTGATACTGAATAAGGTAGTAAGAAAACCCAGGAAGTAGTGTACTGACTTTATCAAGAGCAAATTAGTATTTTGAACCTGAATATCTTGGCTAATATGGGATTCTTAGAGAAATTTCATCTCTAAAGTAATATTGATTATAGTATATTCATGACGAGTTATTTTTTTTACCACCTTTGGGTGTATAATTTGTTACACATCCCTAGAATTTTGCTTGTACTTTCTTTGATAATACTTCCTCCTTTGAGTCAATTTAAAAGTGGTCCAGGGAAAAGAAATCAGGTAACCTCGGCCTTTTAGATTAACTGTCTACATAAGCAAATAGAAACTCTAAGTAAGAATTTGACAGCCATTTGAAGGCAGGTTGTAAAGGTGAATTTTCCATGCTTCACATTTCACTGGTGCTAAAAGGGACTTGACTGGTATGGAAGTAATTGGTTTAGGTTTTAGGGAAAACAACTTCTGGTCTCGATGAGTTAATCACTGATGAAAAACAGTAATACAGGATACTTCTGCAAACTTCCATTGTTCAGTTATACTTGGCTGCTTTTTATCGGGGCAATCACAGGCTCCAGTGACATTCACAGATTTGGGATTTGTCTGGGGACGTGTCTCTCACCAACATCAGGAGCCCACTAAATAAGAGAAGATTACCGCTTTCTTTTCAGCCAGCAAAATTCAATAGGAAAATCTGGGCCTTAAGACAAAGAAAGAAGGAACAAAAGATGAGAAATGAAACACAGACCAATTGAGTACTGGATAGTCCTCTAAGCATCTGAGAAAAAAAGCACTTGCTGCAAAAACTAAACTCTTGCACGTGCTGTTTCCTTGGAGTCATTGCTGTTTAAATTAATGAAACAGTAACTTGAAGTACATAACTCTATTTCCAATGATAGATTATTTTTAAATTAAATTTGTTTAATACTCTGTTGTTAGAGTTCTGTTTAAATGTTGTATGAAGGAAAATATTTGAGTTTAGAAGCCCCCGATGATGTAATTTTGCTACTTGCAGGCCACAGTTTGCCACCAAGTCTACGTTAGTCATCAGATGAGTCTCAGCAAGCAGAGGAGCTAGAAACATGCTTGTGAGTGGAGACTGGCTCAGGAGAAGAGTTAACTTCAGTGTTATGCTAATTGTGCATGAAAGAGGATAGATACAAACAAATCAGAATTTAAAAGCACACCCATGAAGTTGGTGAGAATAATTACATTCTCAATATGAAGGCAATTCTAAGGATTAAAAACAAAAGTTATGGGGGAAAGTTAAAAATATTTGATGACCTCAAAATTTGAAACTGCTTTATATAATAAAATACCATGAATGATATCCTGAAATGCAAGATTTACAATAATATGAAACCTTGGATGCTAATAAATTTACTCTGCGGTAAGGACAAGTACTTTACATTATAAAAAGACACGTCCAGTAGGCACTGGGGTGCACGAGATGAGGAAAAGGTGTCAAGAAACAATTTCTGAAAGCATTAGGAATGTTTATTACACATTAGTAAATGAAGGAATTGCTAATAAAAATGAGTACGTAAAGCATCACCCATCAAATGACCAAATCAGAAAATATCAGTGCTCAATTAGCATATGGTGAGATCAATATGTGAGTATGTGTTTGCACCACTCAGGGGAGTAAAAGTAAGTTTCAGAACCATCTCAGAGGCAGTGTCAGTTTTTGACCCAGTAACTCCGAATCTAGGAACCCTGCTTACAGAAATAGTCAGAAGTGTTCATAAATAGTTATATAAGAACATTACAACAAAACTCTGATAACGTAAACTTGAGCATTAGGAAAGAAGCTAAATGATGGGGCAAACAAAATTTTAAACAACTATTAATAGTTTTAAAGGCAGTTGAATGACATGAAATGTAATTGGGTGAAAATAATAAAATGTATGTTAAATTAGATGCCAATTTTATTTTAATTTTTGTAGTATTGGGTCTCAAACCCAGGGCCTGACACTACTAGTCAGGCACTCTACTACCACTGGGCCACACCCCCATCCAATCAATGTTATTTAAAAAAAATACACATATCTATATGTATAACCTGTGTATTACATATAAATATAGTATGATATGATGTTCAGGCAATGTAAATAATAGAAAACTCAAAAGTAAGTTTTGTGAATCAAATTGCTTTCTAATTTTCAAATTCAATAAAGCATATTATATATATCTTTTTTAATCATAACACAAAAGGAAAATATCAGAAAATAAACAGTATCTTATTTACATGTTTAGTAGAAATAAGAGGAAATAATGTTGATTTGTTATAATTTCTATGTCTTAAAATTCCTGTACTTCTAATATATATATATATATATATTTTTTTTTTTTTTTGGCACTGGGGATCAAACTCGGGACCTTACACTTGCAGGGCAGGCAGCAGAACCACTGAGCTAAATCCCCAGCTCTAATTTTTATTTTTAAAGTGCATTTTAAGGGATTAACCTTCAGATGTTTCATTTAGTAAATGTGACCTTCCAGGTCAGTGCTATCAGTTTTGAAAATCATAATGTGTATGAGTCGTGTGAATATTTCCATTGAATAATAAGTCTGTGAAAGTAATTTCCATTAGGCCTTAAGCTGGCTACTGCTTTTGTTCCAAAGTCTGCTCACTAACCATGAACTCTGCATGGCAGAGAGGTGAGTTTTCTACTCATCCCCTGGTAATTAGAGTAGTGAGGCTTTCTAACCCTGCAGGATATTATTGGCATGATTAATTTCCAGTCTCAGGCAGGAGCTATGTTTGGCCACTGAAAGTGCCAAGAAATGGCACAGTGCCTCTTGTTCCCAGTAGGAACCCTTCTCCATTACTGAGTTGCATCAAAAACCCTATCTAGGGACAAACTCCGGGGCTGGAGAGAAAGTGCCTCTTTACACTCTGTTTCCTCCAGGCTTGTCTTGCCTTTGTCAACCCAGGCAGATATTTTATTCTTGGTCAACAAACAGTTCTCTCTCAGCTGATTCAAGTCGTTATTTATCCTGTGGCACTGCCACTTCTGAGGAGGAAAGCAGTGGAGAGTGTGGGACAAGTGGACACTTCCTCAGAGCCCATCCTGGGGGTGAAACACATTTTATTGGGGAGGAGTATGTGGCTGGACCTAACTACCTGGGCTGCTGGCAAAAGTGGTCCTGCTGTGTGCCCAAGAAGGAAGAGAAGTGAGTGGAAGCTGGGAGTCGGTTATTCCAATTTCCGTGCTACATGATGGAATGGTATAACATAGATGAATGATTCAAGACTCTTCGGTTTTGTGGGACACAGAAAATAATGTACATATCATTTTAATGGAAAAAAACAACAGATGGCATCATGTATAGACTCTTGTCCTCTACACATTCATGTTTAGTTTGTGATTAGACAGCTTCCTTTGTCCATCCACTCGATCATTCATTCAACATTCTCTTCACTGTGAGTAGTCTGTCCCCCTACTCCAGCGTATATGACAAAAGGAGCAAGAAAAACAATTATACATTCATGAAACAAATGGGGTCTAACTGCTGGGACTTGGAATCATGTACCAGGTTTTCTGTTAAGCATAGTATCTGTATGTGCTGCAGAAGTTGGAGCAAGTAGAATATCAGGGGTGTATCAGAGTGATCATAATGCAGGTGGTTAAATGTAAATGCAGCCTTCATGGGGCTGTAGAGCCTAAGCCATTACAGATGAAAATGGGAGCCGACTTCTGAACACAGGGACGAGAGAGCCACAGGATGCAGTCCCAGCACAGTGTGTTCTGAGACCCCAGAAAGGTCACGGGGCTTTGCAAAAGTTTTGACCTGTTACCTCTGAGGTCACATAATAGGATGATCAAACTCACTACTTTTCAGAAAGCTGCCTATTTTCAGACACCAGTCATAGCTTCCTGACAACCATAATTCCACACAGCTTTATAATAATTATCAAATTTTCTGTTACAGCTTTATCCTTCCCTTTGATTATATTGTTTCTCATAATTATTATTTTCTGTTCATAGTATAATTGAATGCGTTTCTGTTTAACAGCAATTTTCTTTTCCTTTATCCAAGGTGAGTTCCTTCATTAGCTCACTTTTACTTATATCTCTCAGACAGATTGATCTTCTCTAGCTGATGTGTACTCTCTTTTCTTTAAGCTATAGACAGTCTTTTATAACTCCCTTAAGAGAGTCTGGACTGGTTGTTTTCAATGGCACTTTTCAGGTAAATATCATCAAAATGAGAAGCACATAAAATATCTGCCCCCAAGGGTACTATAGCAATGATTGGATTTTTTTCTCAGAATTTCATATTACTGTCTAGTAAGAAAATTGGAGTTCAAAAAACCAAAGCCATAAATTTTTGAGAGCACGTTTTTATTTTTAATAGTCTATGTCCTCCAAAGCACTGGCTTTTTTATACTGAAAAAGACTTTTATGTTTTCACTTTTATTGGGGGCTTTAGAAATTTAGGTTGCTTCCATTCTAGAATAATAAAACCAATGAGTTTAGACATGAGAAAGACTTGATTGGAAAACGGATAGTGACAATTTGTTCTTATTAAAAGCAAGTACTGCAAATTAAAGCAGGTCCATTTCAGCAAGAGCAATGTGACTGGTGGTTGTACAATGAGGGAAGAAGGCCTGACGTGGCTGCAGGAAGCAGGCCAGGCCCAGGGCTGGCTGCGTGTGGGAGACATTCTGGTCTGCCTTGGAAATGCCTTCCTATGTAATTTCATTGTATGAGGAGAGCCATTATCTCTCTGCACTGTAATTAGGTACCCTGGACAGGGTTTACTTATGGCACACCCCATCTCTGTAAAATGATCAGAAAAAAAGGTGACTTCCTTTATAGTGTGTAAGGACGTCCAACCTGAACTTGACAGCTAGGAACTGTGAATAAACAGGAACCAGCACAGGTAGGGAGAGGAATTTGGACAAAAGGCTGTCTCTCTTTTAGTGTCATTTCCAGCTATAGGAATTGATTGCCCCAGGAGCACTTGCCTGTCAAGTAGCCCAAGTTCAAGGGGATACAACAAGCTCTTTCCAGTCAAGACTGGTGTAGACCACAAGAGGTCTATGCACATGACCCACATTATTAGCATGCGTGTTCAGGAGAGCTCACTTGATTTTCATGAGACACATCGGAATCAAGTCTAGAGACTCAGCTCTAACCCCAGAGAGAAGAGCTGCAAAGAAGCAGGTTCCTACCCTTACTCCCTCCTCCTGGTCTCCACAGCATCCTGGCCAAGCAGTAAGCACCTGCCTGCTAGTTTTGGGGAGGAGCCTTGTACACCAGTGCCCTTGGTAGCAGTCAGACCAGCAGCCTGGACGTCCATGGCGTGTTAGTTAAGTAGGAAATAAGTCAGTAGTAGGACAGAGTCTCCAAATTGATGGTTTTAGAGCAAACATAAAAATATTCCATCTGAAAGTTACTGCCCTAGAAGTTCTATAGATACCTAGACCTGCCCCCTGCTTTTTGTTTTTGTTGTTGTTTGATTGTGTGTTTGTTTGTTTGGCTTTCAGAGAAGTAGAGCCTACCTAAAAGGGTATCTCTGACATCTGGGTCATCTTAAGGAAGCCAGGAAGTGACCATTTGTATTCAAAAAAGTGATACATAGCCAGGGGAAATACTTTTAGATGTTCAACTTATTAGGGGAAGACCAGGGTACTGAAATAAAGTGCCATTAAATTGCTCTCAGAAAATAAATTATTTATCAATAAAAAATAAATAGAACCTGCAAGAGCTCTGACAGAGGGAAGTAAACTTTCACCTGTAGCAAGAAATTTGCTTCCAAATATTAATATACTGAAAGGAATGTTAGTTATGCATAATGTAGATACCCAAGAATGAGAATTATCTTATCTCGTTTTTTCCAAATATTAATCTTTCTTTGTAACATTTGTTTACTACCTAATATAATCCTATCAAAGGATAACTAAGCATTAAGAAATTCTAATTTTAAAATTAGGAATTGATTTCATTCTGCCCACAGAAATCTCTGCTGGAAAGGAGAAGAAGGAGAGAGCTAATTTAAAAAATCTGTATCAGAAGCTCCTTTTATTCTTAAACATTGGGTGCTATATTTGGTAATTACCATTTTACTTGTACAGACTGTCTGATGTAAAATTCTTAAATGGTTGTTACCGGATCCCATTATTACAGGATTCTACCATTTAAGTCTTTATAATAGATGAACAAAATGGGAAAGTACACCTTTGCTGCCCTTTCATGAAGCAGATTCCAGCTACTACCACACTTGGTAGTAATTTAAAGATGAGGATCAAGTTCTCCAGCCAAGTAGATATTGAAAATGGATACTGGTGGGGGTAAAAAGGCAGGGGCATTGTTTCATAAAGAGAACAAATTTCTCCTGCAGTTTGCGTCACGCTGCTGTGTGGCAATTTGCAGAGAGAAGACCACGCTCTTCCTAGTGCGGTGCAGAGGGTGTGCGGCAGGAACCTTCTTCCCTCTGTCCGCGAGGTCCTTACTGGCACTGGGCTCAGTGCATCCCAGGACTGTTCGGCAGCTCCCTCGCATCTGCCTTGGCAAACTACTGCATTTATTGTAGGTGGGGAAAATGGACTTTTTAAATTTAGAAAATTGAAATTAGCCCCTTATAATGTATTTTAAAATGACTTAAAATTGAGGAGAGTTAATTGTTTTTACAGTATTTTTTAAACAGTTTTTTCCCAGAACTTTTATGTGCATCTAGGTGTTCCGCAATAATGATGGTGTCTAAAGCCAGGACAGAGCCTTTTTCCTTTAAATTGTTTTGAAGCTTTGCATTATTTCTCACAAGCCATAATGCAGCTACATTTTATTATATTACTTAGCCTACATCTGAAAAATATGTATTATTTCATTAAGCCACATCTTCTGCATCTAAGTACATAGATGAGCCTTGTGATCTGATATCCCCACTCGTTCATTCACTCATTTAGGAAGTCGCCCTAGACATCTTGGCTCCTAGCTCTTCTGAGGCTCTCAAGACTCTGTGTATAAAATTGTGAGAATAAATAAGTCCAGTGAGGGTGACACAGGGCATTCATATATCACAGTTCCTGTCATAGCTGCATCTCCTCTGCTGGGCTCCAGGCCTTCTTCCCCGTAAGACGTGGAAAACGTATGATGCTGAGGGTTGGTCTGTTCATCGAGGCCAGGAGCCCAGGGTGGTGAGATCATCATGGGCAGTGTGGAGGAGCTCCCTCTCCAGGCCGAGGGTTAGAGACGAGAGGCAGCTGTCCTGAAGTCCATCACATGGGCTGATGGCGGTTCTTCTCAAGGGTTTTTCCTTTACCAAAACATCCTTGCTATAAGTTATGACTTGAATTCAAGAAGCTCATTCTGGAAAGGTAAGAAGAGGCATTTGCACTGAATTCTACCCTGAGATAAGAATCTTTACTTTGGTTTTGGAATTGCCACATACCTTGGTTACAGAAAGAAAATTTCTCCAGCTGCTTTCCAAATATGCACTCTACCTTTTCTTACAATGTACTTTACACCCCCTTCATCATCTCATACAGAAAATAAAACTTCCTTGATAATTTGTGCATGCAATTCATAACTAACTTCTAAGTGAAATAGGATTTCTGTTGCATGGCCATGATCATTTAATTCGCTTCAGTATTTTATTCAACCAAGACATGCTTTCTTCTCTTGAAATGGTATAGATCACTTTGCACAGTTCTCAACCTTTACAAGTACAGAAGACCAAACTTGGATTGTGTTGTGCGGGGCAGCCCTGTCTTTGGGATAAAGACCTATTCTTCTCAGTCCCTTCCATCCATAGTCATGAATTTCAGAGTCACATAATCCCAGCTATTTAGGGAATTTTTGTCTGCCCAAGAAGGTTGGTGGCCATGTAGGAATCTTCTCAGTTATTCCCAGCTCCTCTTTTCTCTCTTCATACACCTGAATTTAAATGATAAATTTATATTTTCAGGGTTTTTTTCTGGTCCACTAGACAGATAATTTATGCTTAATATATTAAAACGTAATTATTGTATTAAAAATGACTCATTCCATGGCTTATTGTAAACCACGAAAACCCTGTGGTGGTATTGTTCATGACTTTATCCTCACTGCCTTGGATGATTCTTGTCACTTAATAGGCATGAATGTATACTTGGGATATGAATGAGCTTTTCTCAGCATGTGGATTTCAGCTTTCCCTAGATGCCCACCCTGGCTCCTTGCTCTGTCTGCGAGGGTGATTGGACCGATGATCCTGTCTCTGTGCCCTAAGCCCAACTGGTCCTAGCCAGCCTTAACCCCTGTGGGGAGCAAGGGAGATTTACACAGGAAATCATTTCTCCATCCACTGTATAGTTTCCATTCTTGCAGAGTTCACTGATACTTCCAAGTCAAATATAATAACTTTTTTCCAGGCCAGCTAGAAATAAATATTATAAGATTTGAGAAAATTTTATAATTCTTCAAAATGTTTGGAAAATAAAGTTGTTTTTAAAGTAGAAAATGCTGTCTCCAGAGGCATTATTCAAAGATATCCTTTATGATGTGACACTTGACATTAAACAATCAATGGAGTAAAAACCAGGAAATATAAGCCCTAAAACAGCCATAAGATACAGGATAATAGCATCATGTTGATCAGTTAATATTTCCCCTTTGAAGTACATTTTATTCATATTTGATATCAGAATTTTATTGTCTTCAGAATCTTGTAATTTAGTTATTCCACAAAGAATGGAAATACCACGGTTTTTTCTCCTGTGGAATGCTGAAAATAGTGCCTATGAAATAATACAAATTTGAAATTGTGCTGGATATTAGCTAATGTTGAAAACAAAAATATAGAATATAACAATTTATTGAGTAATGCTATATGTAAATAAAAGATATGCATTTTATTTGTTAACACATTAGATGCTTAATCATTGTAATTATGTTACAACATCTCAAGAAATCTGAAAATGAACTCTTTCTTTAATTAAAAAGAATCTTTTAGTTCTTTAATAAAAAAATCTTCCAAAAGGAAAAAATGGAAACAAAGTCTTTGTAAATAGGGAGGGGGGAAGGGGGGAAAATAACCAAGATTTGTCATGTAAAGGTACAAATTCCCAATGATGAATGTGATCATAATGTACATCTAAAATGTACCAATAAACTTAATGGAAAAAAAATCTTCCAACATATGTATGTAAAGCACTAAAGTTTCTGAGCTTTTATGAGCATTCCTGAATTTAAATACACAAGAAAGTTTTATCCTCTTCAAGTGTACTAAATTATTGGAAGATTATATTATTTTATTATTAATACCTAGCTAAAATCGTGTTTTGAAATTGTTGTTATTTTACATCTGTAATTTGCTTTGGGCCATGGTTGTAAATGATTTTTTAAAAATGACTTAGTGTGTGTAGTTCATAAGGTTGAATCTGATTTGATTTCAAGACATGCTAGAAATTACTTTTTTGGTTAAGACTCTGATGTAAGGCTGATTATTATTTTGCTTATTTGCCTTTCTCATGAAAGAGGAAGGTACATTGTGAAGTACATGACCTTCCACTCCATGTCGACCATTTGCATTTTTGTAAGGCTTTTTCCTGAGTCTAGGCATGAGGCCAACTATCTACATCTTATTATAATTATAAAACAAAAATGATCACCTTAATTGCATTTATATATTATATTTTTCCATACTTTTAATACTTTTGTCTTTGAAATTGTGTTAACTCTTCAGTGTCCATCCATGCAAACCTCAGCTGCTGACTGTAATGGACTAAGCAGGACTTGCTGGACAGAATCCATCATACCACAGATGTTGCTCTTAAATAACAATAAACTCGGTTCTCAGTTACTTAAGTATTAGCAAATGTTGCACTTCTTTTAAAATCTCCTTTTGATGCTTGATATAAAAGTGAATAAGCTTAACTTGAGATAAATTTCACTTGCCATAATAGATATCTTAAGTATTCATCAACAGAGTCAGATTTCAGTGGCAACTTTGAATATTTTACCAAATTGGGAAACAGGCATACCAAAATTTTTAAAAACCCTGTGATCATGAATGAATCCAGAAACAAAACTAGATAAGATTCCTATTTCACATCAACCTCATTTCAGACCACATTGTTCTACCTGGACCATCCACAAGCAAGTGAGAATCCTATTCATTTAATTTTGAAAGACAGGCATCATTAGGTACTGCCCACAACCTGTTTTCTTATTGCAGTGATATTAAATTATGATACATTACAATTTATTCATACCCAAAGTGTTCACAAATTTTAAATCATTTAAAATTATTAATAAAATTAATTGGTCATCTGATTGTTGCTACAGATTTTGGTGAAAATATGTAATAGTTTTCATCACATGGCAGACAACAAGAAAAAGAGGAAGCAAATAAGGAAGGAAGGAGAGGAAGGTGACGAGAACTACAGTAATGGAGTTGATCATCCATATTGCATGACCTTTTGCGTACATGCAGTAGGTTGATACTCAGAGAGAAACTCTAAATTCGAAATTAAATTATTTCAAGCCAGCCATGAAGTTTAGCGCAGTGATGACTACAATAGAAAAAAGAATAGAGGAAAGAACAAAACTAGAATAGTAGGGAGTATAGGCCAAAGTTTCGGAGTAGCGAGGAGGCAGGAGAGGTGTCATCTCCTGGAGAGATGACTGTGCCGGACAGCAGTGATTGACCCCTCTTCTTCCCCTGGGGACAGATGAGGTCCCCTTCCGAGTCAGAATAGCAGCAAGCTGGACTGCAGGGCACGGCACATGGGGCTGAGATTGGCCACCTGAGTGGCATCGAAAGCCTTGGAAACGCCCACTGTGAAGAGTGGGACAGCAGAGAAAAACTGAAGAGAAGAAAGCAGTTCCAGCCAGGAACACATGTGGAATTCCCACTGACGAAAGATCCCAGGCAGTTCCTGGGCTGTTCTAAGACTTGCATCATGTGTTGAGGCTACGGAGAGCTGAGGATATGAATTCAGAAGCAAGTGTCACCTCAGCATTGACACAGGAGAAACAAGCTACACATTGGTGGCAGTTTCTGGTAAAATAAATATATTGGGAAGAGTGACTCCTCCACTATTCACATATAAGTACACATACAAAATACACACATATATACTTAATATTTAACAAATATTTTAAAATCATACAAATAATACATACAATTAATTTAACTGTAATATATTTGTGCTTATATTTTACTTACTGTTAAAATCTCAGGAAAGGGATTGGCCCATTCAGGATGCTGTAACAAAATACAGTGGAGTGGGGCTGGGGATGTAGCTCAGTGGTGCAGCACCTGCCTGGCAAGTGCAAGGTCCTGAGTTCAATTCCTGACACTGGAAAAAAAATACAATGGAGTGGGTAATTGATAAACAGCAGAAATTTCTTCCTTGCAGTTGTGGAGGCTGGGAGGACCATGATGAAGGCATTTGCGCCTTCGCTGCCTGGTGAGAGCTTCCTCTCAGCTTCAGAAGGGGACTTCAGGGCCAGGGATTTAGCTCAGTGGTTCCACCGCCTGACCCACAAGCGCAAGGTAGTGAGTTCCATCCCTGGTACCCCCCCCACCCCCAAAAAAGATTTTAATCGCTTCTCAGCCTTTTGGCTAAGATCAAGTGCAGAAGGGGACCTCCTCCCTGTATCCTCAAGGGGGGAAGGAGCAGAGCACCTCCCTCAGACTCTCTAGGTTGTCGCCTCATCCCTGAGGCAGAAATAAGAAATCTAACCCCTCTAAGTAAGCCTCTTGCTAGAGCATCATCTCTTAGTATACTCAGCACCTGTGGGCGCTGCTCCAGCAGGGTTAGGTTTCAGCATGAATTCTGGAAGGACACATTCAGGCCATGGAGGCAGATGGTGGAGAGGGCTTGTCCCCTGGCATCGATCCATCAGCCCAATCTCAAGGTGAAATTCTCAAGGACAGTTGTGGGACCCCGACCTTAGGATGAGGATGGGCTGGCTGTCCACTCTGCTGATGTAGAACATAAGCCACAACTGCTAGTTAAGAAGAGCAACCAAGAAGAATGTCTCATTTCTTTAGCTTTGGCTTTTCTGCCAGTCATAACCAAAATGTCATCGCCCTTCCTAATCCCAGTAATTTGCTCATAATTTGATGCTCTGAACTTTTGCAGGTTATTAAATCACATATTTCATTTCAAAATTTTGAATCCAATTTTTATGCTAACTGCCAGTTAATTTAATACAGCAACATTCGCAGAGCCATAAGTATTTTTTTAACCATTAGAAATGGTTGTGGATATAAATTCAGAGCTTCTCAACATTTACTTGTTAAATACATCACTATGCAATATATATCTTTCAGATTTTTCATGTTAATTTTAACTTTACAGATAGTTTGCTAATAGGCTTAATACTTTTAGCTAGAATAAATGCCCTTAGTATAAAGTATTATCAATGTCATTGTTACAGTTTTTAGATTTCAAACTTGATGGGAAAATGGACATAGGTTATTTTTTCTACCTTAAAAATGATTGTTTACTCCTTTCTCATTCCTTTAAATATTCTTAAAATTTAACAGTAAATTTCACAAAATCATAGTCTCCCTGTTGCAAGGATAGGTCCTTCTCTTGTGAGATAATAAAGTATTTTTATAAGGTCAGAAACAGCTAAAAAAAATAGAAGCTTCTTCTATAATGTGTAGCACAAGAGTAGTATTCTAATTCTTAGAACTAAAGATCTTGTTAAATGCAATGTGGTATCTCTCTGCTGCACTGCCTGTGTAATAAAACTGTGAAGGAAACATACATTTTAACCCAAATATTACCTGAAATTTAAGGTCATTTTATATTAAAGCACTCTTATGATAGTCAGCTTATTCTACTTACGGTCCTGCAGGAGTATAATCCAGATTTACTAATGTTGTTAAATAGTACTCCAGGCTCAGAAACCCCCCACCCCTTTATGTTTTTATTACAGTCTTCCAGTCTGGCAGCTTTACATGTTAGAGCTAAGTAGGGACCTTATTGCCTTTGGTTCATTACAGCGTTCCATTTATTATGCTTTATGTACATGCTCTGTTTGTACCAGTGAAACATTTTAGTATGCTTAGATCTTTTTTAAACTCCTTTAAACTTGCTCCTGACTACAATGCTGTAAAGAAAATAGAGAGGTTTCTCTGTTAGTTGAAAGTATTTTCCTATAAGCATCTGTCGAATTTTTAAATGCTAATCCCAGTTAGTTTAATGCCACTATACTGTCAAAAAGTGCATAGTCAATAGAGTCTAGTGGGAAATAATAATACACTGTTTAAATGTTTGTGGAAAAGGGAGATTTCTAGCCACATAAGAATTGTTCAGTATGCTTTCCTAACTTTGAAATTTTCAGGCCATACAGATGAAAATTTATATATTCTACACATTACAAAAGGATAAAATTTTCCTTTTTCAAACCTTTGAAACATTGTGGTTTTAATTTTAAACCAATTGTTGCAGTATGATTGACAAAAGAGCTTACCTATTTAGAGTACATAACATGATGGATTTGGAGATAAGTGTACACCCATGAATTGTCATTGCATGATTATAGTTCAGTAACTCTCCAATAAAAAAAATTCTGTGCTATTTATTTTTATTATCATGGAAACTTTATTAAATTCTCATATTTGAACTGTTTTATGACAAATTGCCTATAGTTCTAAAGATAGTAAATGGAGAGAATTTGTTCTATGGCAGATAACCCAAAAGTAACTGTTGTTTGCTCTCATGTATTGTTTTGCACTACTTTTACGTAAGTACATCCCTTTTCCTGGGAGTTCACTTAAAAAAAAGTGCTTAAACCTGACTGACTTAAAGATAATACTTCCAAAAATAATTTAAGTTTTCACATTTTCTGGCCAATTGTCTGAGTTTACACCTGCAACCATAAATTTTATATGGGAATATTTATCAGCATTCTCTAGTGTGATTTGTTAGTTTTATTTTTAATTTTTTTATTTTTTTGGTACCGGCGATCGAACTCAGATCCTTGCGCTTGTGAAGCAGACAGCGGAACCACTGAGCTAAATCCCCGGCCCTTTTAGTTTTATTTTTATAGAAATCCAAAATGCTTTTTAGATTTCTCCACTGTTACTTTACATAAATATTCACCCGTAGTTTTGTTTCTGTTGTGAATTTTGTTGTTTTGTTTTTATCATTTGCTTGTAAATATACCTGGCCTTTATCTTTATATATAACATTAAAGAGATACTTGGGATTTTTCTCTTGACTACATTGCTCACTCTCAAACCATTACATAAATAATTTATTCTTCCACTATTCTTTAGAATGACTTTATCATAACTTACATACTACGTAAGATATACCCTTGTCTTGTCCAAAACATTTATAATTTTTATGCCTTTTAAAAATTTGATTGCACTATCTGATGTAGCCAAAACATTACTTTTTATTTCTATCATAAATGAGAACCCCTCAATATTTCACTTGAAATGATGTCAGCATTTAGGTTACTGTATCACATTAAGGAAGCATTAGTTTTTCATCCTGTGATGATCAAATTATTATTTTGACCTCTGTTAAGATAAATATTTTTTTCTTTTGATTCATTGATGTTGAATTTTTCTATTAATAGATATCCTAACATTAAACTGCCTTTGTATTCTTGGCCATGATTTGATATTTGATGTGAACAACATTAAACAAATGGGCCTATAAGTAAATGCAATCTTTAAATCTTTTGAGATGTAAAGATCATATTTTGCATATTTCAAAATTATCCATTATTCTAAGAGTTATTTATGTAAGGAATTAACCTAGTGACAAAATGAGAGGAATTGATGGATATTTTTGTCATTAGCTCTATGAATAGGTATTTTAAAATCCAATGTTAGACCTGGATTAAGTATATCTAGTATTATTGTTGAACTTACCTTAAACATTTTAGTGAATGCTTCTATTACCCAAGCCTGTGGTACTCCTAAGAATTTGAAATTTAAGTCTTTGAAAGGATGACAGTCTGTGACTGGCTGTGGTGCAGGGTGAGTGCAGCCTGAAGCATCATGAGTATCTGTGTTAGAAAGACGAGGCCAGCATCTCAGACTCAGCCAGTTCAAAGTGAGAAGACTGAGTTTATGGAGCTGTATCCTGAGGCAGAGAGAAAAGCAACCCATGGTCCTGGACTCATGGAGTTCTGTCTTCATTTTTGTTTTTGTGCATAATCCTCAGAATTTAAGTGTGGAAGGTGAATGTGGTGGAGCACTCCTGTAATCTCAGCACTCCAGCGCACTGGGAAGCCAAGGCAGGAGAGACACAAGTTCAAGCCAAACCAGGGCAATTTAGCAAGACCCTTTCAAAAGAGACAGAAAGGGAGGATGGTGCCAGAGAGAGAGAGAGAGAGAGAGAGAGAGAAACAGACAGACAGGGAAAAGAAGGGAGCGAGGGAGGGAGGGAGGACAAAAGTATAAAATATGTTCAGTTTCTCACTTCAAGCCTCTTTTCTTTAAGGAAAACAAATGTGACTTTTTTGGTCTTTTGAAAACAATTTGGAAACTAGTGTATATTGCTATTGTTGCTAAAGAAAAGTGGTCAATTGTAGAGAGTGTTTGGCAAATCTCTCAAAATGCGTGCCAAAGCTTTAAAGTTACTTTTTAGAGAAATGGAGATATCATCCTTCACAATTTATAATCTGTGTAGTGCCACAGATCAAGGGATCCGACTTATAGCCACAACCACACACTCAGTGATTTCACAGTAAATAAAGTCCACATCTGAGTGAGTATATTCTCCCCACACCCCACTACTGGGAATCGAACTCAGGACCTTGCACTTGTCAGGCAGGCGTGGCGCCACTGAGCTACATCCCCAGCTCATGAGCGAGTATATTCTAACATTGCATTCCTACATAGTCAGTACTCATTTATCAACTATAACATTAGCTTCTTACATTTATGACTAGGGACTCGGAATCGCACCCTCACTGCCTATAACTTGCTTGACCTTTATACAACCCACTGGAAAGATGCTGTTATTATTCCCTTTCTGCACACAGAGCAGAAGCCAAAGGTACATTGGTTCATTTCCTCGGTTACCCTGGTGCCTGAGAGGCCTGGGCCCAGTGGCTGGGGCTCCCGTGGGGTTAGTCCTGTGCTGCTACCTCGAGACTTGGAGCCCCGGTGTCATGGTGTGATGAGGTCAGTGTCACGCGCTTCTAGTGATGACCTTTCAGTTGTACAAACTTTGAGTACATTTTACTTGTGGGAATGTTAGGAGGAAAATCATCTTTCGATGATAAACCTGTTTTGATCTGGTTTTCTCTGTAGTGAATTGGCTGTAATGAAATTCCCACCAGATTGCAATTCAGACACCTCTGTGTTTTATAAAATAAAACCTTCATCATAAAATAAATGTGAGAGACAATGAGATGCCCACTCAGATAAATAATTTATTGTTGAGCATAAAAAGTCAGATTTAAATTCAGGACTTCAGGAGAGATTGGGAATTGTTTCTTCCCCAGCTTGTCATGGGGCTTGAGGGAAGGGAATCTGGCTTCTCCCTTGCCCTGGGAGCAGGACCTGGCCCGCATAAGGGGACATATGGATGCTGCTTCTACAGTAGGACAAAGATGAGGGAGGGCACCAGACAAGTATTATGAAAATTTCTATTTCAATTTAATAGCATTTTTAAAAAGTACTTTGTTAGAACTAAGATTAACAACATATTTACAATATAATAACATATTTACAAGCAATTCATTGCTGTGTCAGAATGTTCCCGCTCATCTCCTGTGGTCTGCATTACTGTCCTCATTTTACAGTGTTTATGGAATTTCAGTAAGGAGGTCTGAGCTCAAGCCCAGTCCTCCAAAATCCCAAATCAAACGTACTCTAAATATTTTCACGTGTGTCTCTAATCACTTGCTGATGGCTGTTGGTCATTATGTACCTCGTGCTGATAAACACTGCATATAGGAAAACACAAGGGCTAGCGTCTCTTCCGGAAGCACTGCAGTTCCTGGCAGGATGTATTCAAGTATGAAAACGCTGGACACATCTCTGAGTCTCCAACAGAGTATATGTCTTCTCAGTATAAGCACCCCTTTTGTTATATAGCAGTCTTTAGCTTGTGACCTGAGTTCCTAAGAAAGGGGAGAGTGGGATGTGGCCTTCATTGTGATATGAGAACGTTGCAAATTTGCCTTTAGGAAATCAAGACAAAGGACACTGACATAGAAAGAAAGACTATGAAGGAGAAGGAGTGTCTGTCACATCGTGGCATATGAAAAGCAAAAGGCCCAGCATCCTTTTGGGAGAGCAGAAAGGAAGCAGAAGAGGAAATGAGGGAAGGAGAGAAATAGGAAAGCAAGGTCGTGAAGGACTTGAGAGACGAGGGGAGCTAGAAGTTCCTGAGAATGAACAGAGCCTGCCCGAATGCAAATGCTCTGGAACCGCATAGCTGGGAGGTGTTTGACACAAGGACAGCACTTGTCACAGTGGGATCTGTGCTCACATTACCACCCGCAGGGACCATGGGGACAGAGCGCCAGGGGCTGGGGCCTGGCCTCTAACATTGGGCTGTTTAACACCATCGAGTCGCTGTCCGCTTCACACCTAACTGTGTTCAAGAGACTTTGCTTATTAAAGTACAGCAATGCCAGAATAACTTAAAACATTCCCAGAAGTGGAAGTGTAAATGTTTCAGCCGAGTTACTTTCCAGCCATGCTAGCTGTGGTTATTAAATTTGAAAACGGAGCTTATATTCCTGTGTTTCCCCTGTATTCTCCTATAGTATCATAGTTTGCAAAGTCACTTGATAAATATTCACTAAAATAATTTCACTATCCTGATGGTACATACTGTAATCATCCACATAAAGAGTTTGATGTGCCTTTAGTTTAAAGGAAATACTAATGTAATGGGTACAGAATATGGTAAAAAAAATGATGCCAGTGTGTTATCTCCTTGATAGTTTTTCTATGGAGCCACATGGATGCAAATGAAATTATACTTCCATTTCGAGAAGCCTTGCCAGGCGGTGAAATCAGTTATCCCTTAATATTTTCTTGTTGTCATACATGACTTCTTTATGCTGTAATGTATAACCATTTACTAGTTGCATGGTTGTTAAATCACTCATTCTTCAGTGTCTCAGGGCCCTTGTGTCAAAATGCTCAATTCTATCTCATAGAAGATTTTAGGATTAAATGGGTTAATATTTGGAAAGACATAAGAAAAGTGTCTCCTAGATAGTCAGTGTTATAGACAGTGTTATAAGTGACAATTCAATCTTGGGTTAACTTCTAAATGACCATTCCTTGTTTCTCCTTTTTCTGGATAGTTATGTCAAAGTTTTTCACTCATCTTAGCTTTCATAATAGCCTGAACAGAATCCAAAAATTCATATGGCTTTTTCATATTTATATCACATCTGGCTACGATGAAAGTCATGGCATGGCTTGACCCTCCAAACTGACAGCGTAGAAGGAGTGGCATCTGTCTTCCACATCTGTTTAAGCAGGATTTCTTAGTTATCTGTGGAAACATTTCTAGCCCGAACCATTCACTGTTCTACTCAATGAGCAATATTTTTGTGACGCACTTGAGAACCTTGGGCATTCATTAAGATTTTCTTCTCCTGGTATTTTCCGTGGGGATAAGGGAAATTAAAAAGGACCCGTATCTAACCTGCAGATGTCACCACTTTGATGAGATGGTTAAAGCTATTGCTCCTATAGCTTTGTGTTGGGGTGTTTGGGTCTCCTGTTTCTCCAGTAGCACTCATTTTTCCACAGTCAAGTCACTGTCACTAACTGTTCCCTCCAGCGGTGCCTGTCTGCTGCTGACGTCCGGAAGCGATTGACGTTGCTGTTGCATTGCTTCCCATCGTACTTGTTTGCCCTTGACGCTGCCCGGCCCTCCACCGTGTGCTCCATTGCGGTCCTCACCCCCTCGTGTAGAGCTGCTTGGCATTCTTTATTTTCATTTGTTTCCCTGGCTGAAATGTGAGAACTTGACTTCATTCCCAATATTTCGCCAGTCTTCAAAGCTGTCGTTATTGATTTTGATATCAGTGCTGTTGGATAATGGATGGCAGTGACTCTCGTCCTCCAGCTGAAAATGCTTTTAAAAACGAGTCTATGTCTCTCGCCGTTAGAGCCCCTCAGGAGGCCGTAGTTCCACCTCCTGCTGTGCAGACTGGAGCAGGTGGCTGGTTGTGCTACGATTTTTCAGGTTTCCTATCGTGGAGCCAAATCGTGCTCATTTTTCTTCAGTTTGATACCGCGTCATGCCTGTGATAATTTAATAGTTGAATGGACCCCGTTTAAAATTTTGCTTTGGAGGGTGAAAGTAACTTCCATTTCACAGATGAGCTCTAAGAGATCGTATTTCGTAAATGTGTACTTATTAGTTATTAAGAAACACGTTTTATGAGAATGAAATGGGAATCACGCATTTGTTTAGCTCTTTGAAAAAGGCTTTTCTCCCGAAGCCCCGATCTTTCATTTACTTCTTTCGTATGCCTGATTCTCCCCCGTGAATCCCACAAGTTGTCATTAATCTGTGCATTTCCCACCTCACATCCCCGGTACGCTGAACTCGCAGGGAGAAACTTGCGGTTTCTTGTATTGAACACACACGTAACCCGAGTTAAACCTACTTACTTGTTATGCTTCTCGTTTAAAATATGTGAAAATTATTCCCGAGTATACCTTAAACCAACAACAAAAAGAGGATTTCCCCAGATAATCTAATGCTATGTTTGCTTTTATGAAACCAATTCAAGGGGAAAAAAAAGCCCCTTAAACCGACAATATGATTTCTATCCATTGACTTTCTGTAGTGATTTAAAACAGATATCCAATAGAATCAATTCTTGGAAGCTGTGTCAGATGTTTTAAAATCGATAATAAATATTTTGAGTACCCATACTTCAAGATGACCTTCTTAAATGTTCTGTACTTGAATTCAGACTTCTGTGTGGTTCAGACTGCTCTCTTCTCATCCATCCTGAATCCTGATCGCTGTACTTTTATCGCTGCTTTCTGGGTGCCTCTGTGTTTGCTGTGTTTGAGTCCACTCATCTGAACGATCACCCCAGGCCCTGTGGACACTTGCTGGGTAACCTACATCACGGGGATTTTCTGAAGGGGAAGTGAGCTAAAGTATGTAGAATACTTTGAGGGATAAAATGTTGCATTTACTTGGAATTTATTAGTAAAGCACAAGAGGGATAAATGGAACCATGAAGCAGTTTTCACTTGATGAGAAAATGCTCATTGTAGCTCATTCCTTCTGGCCTTGTTTTAGCTTTTCTGACTTCGTATCTACCGGGGACGGTGCTGTTCCCCAGGCAGATTCCAGTTCTGTGTTTATGCACGCACTGAATGCCACACTTAGTGCCCACTCATTGGTAGAACGAGGCACACACACTGGGAGTGCGGTCCAGTGACCTCACCACAAAAGACCTTTCCTCTGAGACTCCAAATCCCACAGCTGACCTGGTCCTGCAAAACGCAGTTACACTCAATGTGCGCGTATTCAGCTTTCCTTAAATGATACTTTTATTTACTAGTAACTCAACAAGCGGCCTGCTCTCAACTGTCCAAAATGGTTGTGTTCTTTCTGATAATCTGTTCAGAAGGAGGAGAACCTATAAACCGGGGACGTTTGTGACTTGGAAAGTGTGCCATTCTGAGCACCAGAGCTCTGCAAAATGGAAGAAGCTGGGGGAAGGGGCCAGTTTTCTGAAGCCAGGCCATGGGTGAGAACTTCACAGCTGATGGAAGCCCAGCGGATCACAGGGACAGCCAGAGGCCAGTAGTGGTGACACGGGGCACCAGAAGGCCAGAAGAGCCAGTAGAGACCAAGGGGGAAACTTTCCTAGTGCCATCGTGTTACAAAGGACGCATCTTCTGAGTTTTTACACTGTGGACTCTCCTCATCCATAAAGAAGTAGGTTTTCCCAATTTATTTCCTTTCAGATACATAAAGAATATATCATCGTGCGAAAATTAGTATTTCTTCTTAAACGTCTTGTCCAAATTCAATCCACTTCCTCAAATTTCTCATTCTAGTATTTGTGTGTAGCACAGAAGACAAATTTCTATGTTCCTAACTGTATTTGTTCCCTGGGGCTGTCTTAAAGGTATTACAAACAGAATGACTTACAAAAATTATTATCCTCAGTTCTGAGGAAAGAAGTCCAACGTTTGGGTGTTGGAGTCTTGCCTTCTAGAAGGCAAAGGCAGGGCTGTTTCCAGGCCCTGGCCAGCTCGGGCAGCCTTGGGCTGCTGAACTTTTGTGCGGTCATCCTCTCTGTGTCTTCGCATGCTCTTCCCCGGGTGACTGCCTGTGTCCAAATCTCCCCATTTTGTAGGACCACTGGTCATACTGGGTCAGGGTTCATCCTGATGGTAACCTCACTGTAACTTTGAGACTCATTGTAATTTCATTATTCTGAAGTCCTAGGGTTAGGATTTCAACCTGTCTTTTTTGAGGAATGCAGTTCAGTGTATAACACTCAACTACCTGTTTTCCTGTAGAACTAGGTGACACTGGGTGAATGTGCATGTCCGTCCGTGTGACAGTCATAATCTGTGTTTCTGCACCTCCTTTTGTTCTTTGAGAACTATGCCTTGAAGAGCTTTTCAGTTGTTCTTGGTAGATCTGATGTATTTTTTACACTGATGCACATTATAAAGTAATACTGCTTTCCACATTACCAATAAGGAATTTCCCTATTGATGGAATTTTTATATTATTGATGTTACTCACTTTTAAAAATAATGGACCACAGTCTTCTTTGTATTTACTTCCTTGTGCAGGTGACAGAGTTATTTTGTGGAGGAGATATCAAGGAATGAAACTGTTATGCTGCAGTCAATATACATTTTGTATTGGGTGTTTATTATCAAATTGGCCTCTAACCTTCCAGACCAGTGCTACCTCCACTGTCCTTGCTTGAATGTGGTTACTTCTTTTTCTTTGGTATACTTAAAATTAATAAATTAAGATTTAAAAGTTGTCACACTTTTCAGTGAAACACGATATATTGCTTTCTAAAATTTGCATTTTTTGTTCAGATGGCTTGGGAAATAAAGTATATTTATTTGTGAAATAATCATCATGTTGGTTAATATACACTGAGTGCTTATTTTGTGTTTATTACATTACCTGAACATTTAATACTTATACTTTAAAACAAATTTAATGAGGCAGTTTCTCTATACCTAACTAATAATTTAATTTAATAATTTAATTAATAATTTAATCTAACTTAATTTAATAGAAAGTTTCATATCAAATTATAGGATATTTAAGGACATGTGCTTGATGACAGGTATACACAGATATGTAGGTATGTGGTAGATGATAGCAGATGGAAAAGTAGGACAATAGGTGATTCTTTGTAGGCAAGGAATTAAGGTACATGTGGAAGTTGTAGGGCATCAGAAATCAAAACCAGTTATCTTTCAGTGTTGCATTCCCAGTGATGTGCGTCTTGTGAAGTTGACACTTTAGCGTTGTTTCATGCATCCTGGTGTTAAACATCTCACTTTACAGCACATTAGTATTATGCTGTCGATTTTGGTTTCTTTCAGTAATAATTACAGCTTGACCTGAGCTACCTTAGTCGGGAAAATCCCCTAACAGCTGAGTCAGAAGCTCATCCTTCTGCAGGAGGCACCGCTCTCTACCCCTCCTCTCACACGCACTTTCCCTGCCCACCTCGCTGTTCAAATGCTGTGGACATCGCTTTGCTTGGTAATTAGATAATAAGGGCCCAACTAATAGGCAACCTCAATTTGGAAAATGCATTGATCAGACACACAAGCTTAAATGTTGCATGCTTTGTCTTATAAGAGAAACCAGAACTGTCAATAAAGAGCAGAATGAAAGATAGATGATAGGAAATAACGGGACAGATTTTTTTCGCAAAAGGGAAGTAGATAAGAGTTGGAGGGAGGGGAAGGAAGGGGAGAGAAGAAGGAAAAAGAATTAAGTTACATTGTATAGATGTACGAACTCCCCATGGGGGATGTAATCATAATGTATTGCAAACATATGCTAGTAAAAAATTATAATTGAAAAAGAAGTATTAACCAAAACTTAACTTTATGTATAAGGTAGTATATTTATTCATTTTGCAGGTCTTATTTATTCCTCTAAACTCTGAAGAGTAATACTGGTTCATGGCATAGATTTAATAGATTGAAAGGAGAGAGTGTGTGAATACGTTGCCCACGGTGACATAGTTGGGAGCTGTGACTGTAACTCCACACAGATGATGTTCTGATGCAGTCTGTGGTACTTTTGATCACAAGTTGGCCTTCTCATCTTAGTGCTAGAAATTGTGTCCTCTCTAATATTCTTTATCATGTAATATTTTTTGTAACGAGGAGTAACTTTTTGTTTAACAATAGCAACACTATTGAAGAATAACTATTCTTTTTGATGTAGGAGGAAAATGAGAATATGTTTCACCAACACCCTGTTCCTGTATTTATCAAAGGGTGGCTGCAGGGAAATTGCTTATAATCTCTATAACTTTTGTTTGGTGGAACTCAGGGATGGAAGCATGCAGTGTCTGAGGCTCCTTCATGCTTAGCCTTCTGTGATGCTATGATAATTTGCTCTTCTGGATGGACCTAGCGATTCTCAGGAGGGTTTCTATGGATAGTATGGGAAAACATCACGCTACAGTGTTTCTTCTTTTACCTTATCTCTTAGTTTTCTTCTTCCTTGAGACTTTATAAATTATAAGCAGTTCTAATATTTTAATTAATCTTTACTCAACAAGAAAAGCTGTACACATAAAAATAAACACATGTAGCATGAGAATTATTACCCTGGTAATAATTACTAATTTTTAAAAAGTAAACATAATGTCTGTATGTCTTAATTATAGCCCTAAATGTTCATTTAAGTGCTCCAGATAAGACTTTTAAAAAGTTACCAAATGATTATATTTTAGTTGCTAATATAGCAATTAACATAATTGTTCTCTTTTCTGGGCATGAAATCATTTAACTGAAGTATTCTTTATCATTCATATGTGACAACTGTAGATACGAGCTATTTAATCTCTTTAAACTCTTCAGTATGATCTTTGAAGCATTTCTAAATTCCTAAAGCAAGATTTCTGTATTTGTAGACATTCTTTCTCTGGGTGGTATTAGGTACTGAAGCAGGGCACTCTCTGAGCGATGTCTTCAGCCCCTTTATTAAATTTGTGGCAAAAAAAGGCGGTGAAAGAGCCTCCTACTGTCTCTGCGGCTTAACTAAACTTCTTGGGCGAGAGTGCAGAGTAGTGACGTCAGAGGAAGTGTCTGCCTGAGGAGTAAATGTGCAGTCACCGAGGACAGAGAAGATAAGCGTGCCCTGGGAACTGCTGAACATGCCATGTTGCAGTGTTCCTCCTGACACCGTGCAAGAATCCCCCATAATCACGCAGTCATTTGTTATTAAATATTTGTTCAGTGCCCAATACATACCAGCCAGTGTACGTATTGTGGCATAGCAGTGACTATAAATAAAGGCCCCTTTCACCATGGAGCTTCCTCCCAGACTTGGACACTAAGTCCTGTTCCATCCTGTTCCAGTCCGCTCCACTCCATGCTGAGAACCACCCACCATACGTTCAGTACCCGAGGGCAGCCACCTTCAGCGGGACAGCCTGTCCTGCCTCTGTCCTCCCGTCACCAGCTTTGGTCATCGTCACCTCCCATCTGCCACTCGCTTCCACGTCAGCCACCTGGTTAATCACTTAACTCCTGTTTTCATCCTTGGAATTCAGACCTCATATCCTGTCTAGCATGACACTTCTGTGAAGGTAATCGCATGGAATTAGAATAATTCTTTGAAACATTCAGGAGCCAGAATTCTTTATCTGTTGATATTTTCTTTAATGACCAGAGGTTAAAGGGAGCTAATGCACCTCCCCAAAATGGGCAACCTAATATTTTCAAATCACATGACCTACCCATCATTTCCAGTCCTGCCAAAAGAAATTTTATTTTATGTGTTTATTGATCCATTCCTGTCTTCCTACTGTAATTGACGGAAACATTGTAATTTTTATTGACATAAATGTAGTGATTTGAAATGAGTAAGACATGCATTTTTATTACAAGTATAATTTCATTAAGAAGAATGAAAAGCTTTCCAAACCAGCGTGTTAGGTTTTCCAATTTCCATGGGTCTACGTGAAGGATGTGCACATTTCACTGAGCCTTAGGGAGGTGTAATTGGACTGCTTGCAGTGGTAAAACCTGCACTGCACACACAGGTATGATGCTGTGAGCAAACTCTAGTGGCAGAAACTCAAACAATTATGATTTGTATATATGTCCACTCTCTGTTTAGAAATACATACAATAGGTAGAGATTCTTGTAAAAAATTAAATGCTTATAAACACACAGTGTACAGTTTTAACTTAGAAGACAATGTAAATTATTCAGTTAATGCATCTATTTCTGTCTAATAACACCATGATTATCAGTCCCCCAAAAAGTGATTCCTATTAGTATGTATCCTATTAGTATTTAAGAAAAAAAGTCTTAAGTGTAGCTGCAGAGACAGAGACATACTGGATAAATACAAAATATTCTTTGATATCACACACTAAATTTGCACAACAAAGAAACTCAAAATGCGTTTGAATATCACACACTAAATTTTTTATAGAATTTTCCTCTTAGGGTGGAGAGTAGAACAAAGGATGGGGAAAACTCCAAATTTATCTGTGTTTTCTTATGTTTGTTTATAAAAGTAATAATAATAATAAACTATGAGTTCTGCCTGATAGCTGATTTTCAGTACTCTTTTCAGTTCTGCAAACATCTTAAAAGAAACACACACGTGTGAGATGCTTGTATCTTACTTCACATGAAGCTCACACAAAAGACACCCCACACATGTTTCATCCTTTTTCACATCTCATTAATTTCCAATTTTATATTTTATTTGGAGTTGTGCAAGCCTAGAAAAATTGATATGGGATCGGGATGTAATAAATGCAGGTTTCCACACCTGCTGCTGGCTCTGCTGTGGGACACCATGGGAGCCTGTCCGCGCTTCCCACAGTGGGGTTTCAGGTCATTTTCAGCCCAGCAGGAAAGCTTGCACTAATGTGCGCTGAGTGAACCATGTGTGTCCCTGGTTGGGGAACACGGACTAAGCTGAGCCCTCTCAGAGGTGATCCTCTGAAAACACGAGAGCTGCCAGTGACAGAGTCCAGGAGCCCGGGATGCAGAGGGAAGGATTAGGCCCGTGCGGAATTGTCAGACTCTTTGAGGACCAGTGCTCTCGGCTCTGCCCACTGGGAGTCCACAAGAAGTTGTTTCCTGAGCTGGAGGCATTTACCCACAGCCTGCGATAAGATAAACCTTCCTGTGAAGTGCAGGAGCGGGGCTTTAGGTAGAGAGGCTTGAAATGGCTCTTATTTCCTCCAGAAAGAGACTCAGGATGAGACCTGGCTAAAATGTGCTATTTTTTTTTTTTTTTTGGTATATTCAGTTACATTTGAATACTTTCCTCTTATATTTGACCAGTTATGACCCGAATAATCTTTCACCATCAGAGGTCGACCCCACACAAGCCACACAGGTGGTGGACATGGGCTGCTTTCTAGTTTGCAATCAATGGACATTTTAAAAATTGCATTTTAAAAGTCAGGCAGCACTCTTTTAATCTGAGGATAAGTGGGAAGGATGTCTTTTCCTTCCTGTCATTTGAAAGAGATTAGTTCAAAGACTTCTTATTAAGAAAAGATGGGACTTACCAACTTGCACTGCAAAGGACTTGATGGATCGCAGAGCATCAGTAGCCAGGGAGTGGCCCTGGGAGGGTGTTTCTGAGGGACCCACTCTGGAAGGAGCCTCAGGCAGGGAGGCAGGAGGGAGGGAGGTGAGGCAGGCACGGGGCCCTGCTGAGGGGCAGAGCTGAGGTCAGAGGGAAGAAGACAGAACACCTGAGGGGAGCGGAAGTGGTCCTAAAACAGGAAATGGATCATGGGAAATTGAAATGTGAGTGAAATTGAAGAGAAGCAGCAGAAAAGGAATGGCACGAGCTTGAAAAGTTAAAAAAATAATCGTGATAACATAGGCATTACCCAAAATAAAAGAAGGAGAAAAATAGAACCAAGTAGAAAATTATTTGTGAGAATAAAGAGACAATGCAGCATCAATAACTAAAGTAGAACAGAGTGAAACAAGGTTAAAATAGAATCCTTTAAAAATAATAAAGTGGGATTTTTTCCCCTCAGAGTCATTCAGTAATTATAAAGTTTTGTTATCATATGGGAACAGAAAATCTAAAGGTAAAAATGATAGTAGGTAAGTTCAGTTGGTAATTAAATTATATAAAAGGCAAATTCAATTAGTAATTAAAAACTACCACACCTTAAAGCAATGAGAAATCTGTATAAGAATATTCCATTGTGAAACAGGAAACGTAGAAAGAAATAAAGGACGGTAATGATCAATAGAGAATGGCCATACGGATGCTGATGGTGGGAGATCTTAATTAGCAGCCCGCGTTCCTGCTTCACCTGAGTTCGGGTGGTGAGTCAGTCCTCCTGCAGCCTTACAGGGGCCAGCCCTGACTGGATGTTGCTGAGGGCCTGCGTTGTCTGTCGGGTTCCGGGCTTTTCGGAGGCCCTTTGCAGTGCTGCATCCCCGCTCTGCCTGGTTCCTTAGAGTGAGAAGGTCCGCAAAGGGGACCCGGAGCCCGCTTGGGCTCATGTCCTCTCCCCCTGGTCAGCAGGCATCACCAAGCCCCGCCGTGCCATCCAGCTGCTTAAAATTGATCAGAAAGCAAAAGGAAACCCATGTTTCTGCCTGCCTGTCTGCCTGTCTCTTCCCCTCTGCTCCCCACATCCAAATGAATTTTCTTTTTCCTGCCCACTCCATATGACCAACAGCTTGCTGAGAATTTGCAGTGTTGTTCTCAGACTCTGGGACACAGTCTAGATGCAGGTCGGCTCCTTCAGCACCCTGCAGCCCGCAGTTACAGAGTGAGGCTAGCCTGGGGTGCAGTGGACTCATCCGGGTGCACTGGTCTTGCTAACCTGGTGTAAGTGCTGCCGGCGGGACCCTAGCATGTAGCCCTTGTCGCCTGGGGTTCACTGTAGACACTCTCGGCTCTTCAGAGGGCCGGGTACAACTGACTTAGGCCCCACCTGGCTCGTGATGAGGGGAGTCCAGAGCCTTCAGGAGCATTTCCGCGGTTCCCGAGTGAGTTCGGTGTTCTCTGTGTGGAGCCCGAGTGCCATCTGTATCTCGCTCCATGTTTTTCTTAGCCCGCAGCTTGGCCCCTCCAGGTCTGGTTACAATGCGGACGACGCAGGCTTCACTTTGAAAGCTAACAGTCTGAATTCCATGTCTTGCGCAGTCGCCTTGTCAGGACTCACACAGCCGTGTCGCTGCTGTCCTCCTGATTCTCATGGTTCCCAGGAGGCGTCCTAGATGACAAGCGACTGAAGCGTAGGACGATTCTTTACCCGTGTTCAGCCCTTGGCGGAATATGAATTTCCTGAGCACTGGCCAGGCAGGGGCCTAATTAATCACCACAGTACAGAACTTCATGGTAAAGAATCTCAAGGCTGCCCACCTTTGTCTTGGCTTATATGATTTTCAAAAATTAATTAGAAGTATGTATTCATCAAGGAAATACTATTAAATCCCCACCTGAAAACTGGATGTGGCAAGCAAATAGGAATCGTTAACTGAGCACATTTTTGTGCCAGATAATGTGTTAAATACATAGAAATAAACTAATTTATTATTCACCCTATAGTGGTGTTATCCTTGCAATCACTACTTTAGGGATGAGAAAACTGAGATTCAGTCAAGCTGATAGAGCTAGGAATCTTTGTGCTTCTAAATCTCCACTTCATTTCCTGGCAAGTTCTGTTCATCATTCGCAGCACTCACATTTGTTCAGAGCTATCTGACAATAAAAGACAATAAAGTAAAAATAAGCGGCATTCATCATCATCCATTAAGATGATCTCCCTGAGTGGAACTTTCACGTTGATTCATTTTATAGTTGTCCTCCAGAAATCTTTGCCAGAGTCACACAGTTTTGGGGAGGAGCAAGGGGGTGCTCTAGGTTGAACCCAGCGTCTTTGCACCAAGCTACATCCTAGCCCTTTCCAGGAATTTTTGATTCTGAGACCGGTTCTCACCAAGTCATTAAGCTGCCAGGCTGGGCTTGAATCTGCAGTTTTCCTGCCTCAGCCACTGACTCTCCCATTGTTTATTAGCGTGTTCATTTCATAAATTCCCAGCACTCAGAGTTCTTGAAATTCAAGAAGTTTATCTATGTCCAGAATGAGAGAATTCCCTTAATATCCCTGTTAAATCTGAGTCATTTCAGAAAGTCATTTCTGTAAGATAACAGAAAACATTTAAATGGCAGTTTTGCGAACTATCATCTAAGAAAGATAGCTTTGCGTGTGAAAGAAATCCTTGAATACCAGGCATCAGTTACTGAGTTGTGTATGTTTACCTAACCTGATAATATATCCCTTGAATACATTCTATTTCACTAGTTATTTGATAGGAAGGAATCTGGAATTCACTAGGATGTTTTTAATTTAAGTATTTATTGAGATAATTATAGTTTCATGTGCAATTGCAGAAGATAATAAGATAACCACCTTGTTCACTTGACCCAGTTTTCCTCAATTGTAACATTTTGAAAAACAAAATATATATTACAATATTACAAGCAGATATTAATATTGATGTAGTCCACCAATATTAATCAAGATTTACCAGTTTACCTTGAGTCATTTATGTTTCTCTCTGTGCATTAAGCTCTATAAAATTTTATTTCCTAAGAAGATTTTTATATTCACTACCGCAGTCCAAATACTAAACAGTTACAATGCAGCAAGCATGCCTCCTTTTCCCTCCGCTGATTACATCAATGACCTCTTGTCCTCTTCACCCTCTGACCCTTGGACAGCCAACCACTACCTCACTTTCCACTCCTAAAATTGTGTCCTTTCAACTTAATAGAAGAGTACAGTATGTGCCCTCTTGGAATTGGCTTTTTCACTCAGCATAATTCCCTGGTAATTTATCTAGTTACCCTCTGATACAATATTTTGTTACTTTAAAAATTTTGTTTCTTTCAATTTGTATAATAGTTTCCCTTAGTCTGTGAGTAATCCTGTTGAAGCTTATTTATTATGCAGCTGGAAAAACCCAGACTCTGGGATCATTGAAGGGTTACAGGCACATTTCAGTGGCAGAGAAATAAAACAAAATCAGTTCTACACAAATATATTCAACTGATTTTTGATAAAGGTAGAAACAATTCAGCCACTTATCCAAGGACATTTGAGCTGGTTCTAGTTTTGAGTGATTACAAATAAAGGTAATGTGAATATTTGTGTGCAGATTTTTAAAAAATAAACCAAAATATTTCTCTGGAAAAAAATGTTCAACAGTGTAAATGCTCATTGTATGGTCGGTGCACAGTTACTTTTATAACAAGCTGTTAAACTGTTTTCCAACCTGGCTGTCCCTTTTCAGGTCCCTTCAGTGAGGTATAATTGATGCAGTTTCTCCACACCCCCTGCACCATCTGGTATTGTTACCAGTTTTAATTTTGGCTGTTCACCTAGATGTACATCAACAGCTTGTTTTGGTTTCAATTTGCACAGCCTTCATAGCCATGGTTGTGAATATCTTTTTATCTGGGTATTCCCCATCTGCATAGCCTTTCTGGTGGAATGAATGTTAATAACTTTTGTACATCTTCTTATTAAATTGTTTTCCTACTGATTTGTCTTCACATTTCTTGACTACTCCTCTGTTAGATATGGGGTTTGCAGATGCTTTTTCCAGCCTCTAGCTTGTCTTTTTAGCCTTTTCACAAAAGCTTTCACAGAGTAATTTTTTTCATTTCTATGAGTACTGATTGATACATTTTTTTCTTTTGTGAATTGTCCATTTGATGGCAAGTCTAAGATTTCTTCTTTCTAAAGATTTATTCCTGAAAGATTTTATGTTTTAAACATACACGATCTCACCCTGAGTTAATTTTTGTAAGATAAAATTTACATCAAGACATTTTAGAACCTTAGTTTGTACACATGTGCAGTACATCATGTTTAACTCGTGGGAAATTGGTTCATGCACATAACACATCTGAATTCCTTTTTTCATCCCTTCCCCTCCCCTGTCTCTTCATCCCCTTCGTTTTGTGTCCATGTCCGCAGTATCTCATGTCTACATTCCTTGCGTGGAGTTGGTACTTCTATAGTAGCCCAGTTCCCCTTCTCATCCTCTCTCCTCCACTCCCTCCCCTCCCTCCATCCCTTCATCCTTTTCCCTCTGAGAATGATCTTGCTCCCTACTTTCTGTTATCTTTTATTCTTTTCTCAATTTATTGGCTACAGATGTACAATTTTGTTACCACCTAATTCCTTTTGTACCATTGTCAAAAGCTAGTTGAATATATTAGTGTGGGTCTAATTCTGGTCTTCCTGCTCTATTTTTCAGTGGATCTGCTCCACAGATCTTGTTAACTGTAGAGATACAGTAAGATTGGATGTACTATCTTGTACTATCCTAGTCTTTTCTGTGTGGTAGACATTTTGGCTGTGGAAGTGGGAAGTAGTGATGTTCTGAACTATAGTTATGAATGTGCATTTCTTAGTTTTTATTAACTTTATTGGTACATTTTAGATATACACAATGATCACATTCATCCAAGGGAATTTGTACCTGTACATGATATATCTTAATTCCTCTTTTTTTCCCATTCACCTACCATCTCTTCAACTCTCTTTCCCTCCTTATTTATGAAAGCTTTGTTTCAATTTTTCCTTCTTTTCTCACTTTTTTCTTTTCCCTTTCTTCCTTTCCCCTCCCCCCTTCCTAGTTCCCCTTCCCATTTGATCATTTTCTTCCTATTTCCCATCTAGTATACATTTTGGTCCTTATTTACACTTTTGGTTTCTGACACCAGAGAAACAATGTGATATTTAAATATGTGTGTTCAATTTCTTTCACTTAAGAGGAGGGTCTCAAGGTGCATCAGTTTACCTAGAAATGTCTCAAATTTATCCTTCTTTATGGCTGAGTAGTACTCCATTGCATTACAAAAAACATCTTTTTTATCCACTCACCAGTTGATGGGCACTTGGGCTGCTTCCAAGATTTAGTTATTACAAATTGTGCCGCTATAAACATGGGTGTGAATAAAACTACAGTACTCTGAGAAAAGGAGATGGAAGAGGAAGTCAGAAAATGGAAAGGCATCCCTTGCTCTTGGTAAGAAGAACCAACATAGTGAGGATGGCCATACTCCCAAAATTGTTATACAGGTTTAATGCAATCCTGATCAAACTACCAATAGCATGCCTCACAGAACTAGAGAAAACATTGCTAAAATTCATTGGGAACCAGAAGAGACCTAGAAGAGCACACACAAAAATTGCACAACAAAAGCAAGGCAGGAGGCATCATGGTCCCTGACTATATCACAAAGCTACTGTGATAAAAACAGCATGGTACTGCCAAAAACAAAACAAAAAGCAAAACCAGACCTGAGGATCAGTGGAACAGATTAGAAGATACAGAAACAACTCCAAACACACTCACCCACCTTACCTTTGACAGAGGGACCAACATCCTCACTGGAAGAAAGATAGCCTCTTTAATAAATGGTGCTGGAGAAACTGGCTTTCCACATGCCGTAAACTAAACCTAGACCTATGTCTCTCACCATGTAGTAAACTAAAATTGAAATTAATCAAAGATCTAAGTATTAAAAGAGAAACATTAAATCTGCAGGAACAAAAATAGGTAGAGCTCTTGAAGACATAGGTGTAGGCAAAGCTTTATGAACAAAACCCTGACTACACAGGGAATATTACAAACAGTCAACACCTGGTTTCTCATCTTATTAAAAGGCTTTTGCACAGCAAAAACATCAGTGGAGTGCAGAGACAACCCACATAGTTGGAAAAAAATTTTTGCCAGTGTTCCTCAAAGGAATAATATTTAGAATCTATAAAGGAATAAAAAAACCCAGACACCCCCCCCCCAATTTAAAGACCCAGTCCAAAAATGGGCATCGGAAGTGAATAGACATTTGTTAGATGAAGAAGTAGAAACAGCAAATGAACATATGAAAAAGTTCTACATCACTGGTCATTTGAGAGATGCAAATTAAAATGATGCTGAGATTCCACCTCATTCCAGAAAGAATGGCTGCTGTCAAGAAATCAACCAATAACAAATGCTGGCGGGGTTGTGGGGAAAGAGGAACCCTGCTCCACTGCTGGTGGGAGTGATAGACTGGTGCAACCACTGTGGAAATCAGTGTGGAGATTCTTCAAACACTAAAACTAGAGGTTGCATTCCACCCAGCTATTCCCCTTCTAGGTATCTTCCCAAAAGAATTAAAAATGTATATTTCTTATTTTTATTGCATGTATTTTGATGCTCTGTTGATTGATGCAAACATATTTAGAATCATTTCTTTGTGGTAGAATAATTATGATTAATTTATAGCCTACTTTGTAGTAATTTTTCCCACTGAAATCTATTTTATTGGCTATCAATAAGCTACTCCTGCTTTTTAAAATTTAAGTTTTCATTCTATATCTTTTTCTGGTTTTTCTTTCCCTTAGCTACATTTCTGAATTAGAAGTGAGTTTCTTAGAAACACCATATAGTTGCTGTGTATGCACTCTGCCAATTCTTACTTTTTGGTTGTTGTATTTTTACTTAACATAACAATATGTTGACACTTGAGTTTACTATTTTACTACTTACTTCCTATTTAGTTTTTGTTTGTTTTCCTTTCTGGTAATCATTCTTCTGTTTCTCCTTCTTTGCTTTTCTGTGTCTATTTGAACATTTTAAAGAATTTCATCTTGATTTATTTATAATGTTTTGAATTGATCTCTTTAGATATTTTTCATAATGGCTGTTCCACATGTTGCAGTATGCATATAACTTGCGAAAGTCAAGTGGTATTAACAATTTACTATTTTCAGTAGTGGGGAAGTTTCATTTTCAATTAATTCCCTTAACTTGCCCCATTGTTCTCTTTTCAGTCATATTATTATGAATTTTTATTTCAATAATGAAATATGATTTATAAATTGATGAGAAAAAGATGAAATATTGTATTACCTAAATTTTTACTTCTTCTGTTTTACTTTCTCCCATTTTTGTTTTACCTTTTTCCCCTTCTGATGGCCTATAATCTTTTTTTTTATGATTTTCTTCCTGGTTCAAGGAACCACGTTAGCCAGTCTTTAAGGGTGGGCCAGCTAGCAAAAAGTTCTGTTAGTTTTCTTTCATCTGGGAACATTTTTATTTTCCCTTGTTTCCAGAAAAAATACTTGAATGGATATAAAATTTGCGATTGGTGGTTTTAATTTTCTTTTAGCCTTTAAAAATTGTGTCTTCATTTTGGTCTTTAGTTTGAAATGAGAATTACACTGTTATTAGAACTGGCTTCTCCTATTAGTAATATGTTATTTTTCTTTTATACTATTGTGTTTTTATTTCTTTGTATTTACTTTTCAAACATTGAAATATTTCTTATTTCTCGACATGAATTTTATTGG
Organism: Heterocephalus glaber; assembly: GCF_000247695.1. The sequence continues at coordinate 28,344,816 of NW_004624739.1, read as the reverse complement.
GTTTATCCTTTATGGAATTTACGTCTTGGGTTTGCAGGTTTTTGTTTTCTCATTAAATTTAGCATTTTTGAGAAGTTTTGAGCCGCTATTTCTCTTAATGTCTCTTCACCCTCACCCCTCTCTCCACTCCTCTGCAGACTCTGATCCTGTGAATATCTGGTCATTGTCCCTGCCCCACAGGCCTGAGGCTGTGTTCACTGTTTTCTCCCCCAGTTTAATTTCTCTCTTGGTTCAGGTTGGATGAATTCTCTCATTCTGTCTTCATGTTCCCTAATTCTATCATTTCTTTGGTCCAACTAGGGAGATTTTTATATAATATTTATATTATATTTCTGTTACTTTATTTTTTGGTTCAATATTTACTATTGTTTTGTATAAATTCTTTGCATATATATGCATATATATGTATATATATTACTTCTTTCAAGATTTTTAATTGACTGTGAAACATTTTTCTTGGGGCTTTAAACCCTCCCTAGAGCGTTTGAATAACTGACTCCTGTGGGCACTGGCCCCATTGCTGTCTTTCAGCCAGCATGTGTGGTTTTTGGAGCTCGTGTGATGGGTGATAGCTGGGTGTGTCCTGGACATTCGCCGGTTGTTTCCATGGACTGCATCCTTTCATTCCAGCTGGAGTTGTGCTGTGTGGGTCCTGCCCCTGCGTTGACTTCCTTTTGTGGACCATGGCTCACATTTCAGAGCCCTTGCATCCCCTCTATGGTCTGCTCCATTTGTTTAGAACCAGCGAGTTCCTGATGCCGTGGCCTGAGAGGGTTTGGGTGACTGCAGGCCCTCCAGGTATCTCTCGGGATGAGCAGGTGTGGACATCCCTCACTGGCTCTTTCTCCTGACCCCCAGTGCTTCCCTGAAGTCTCCCTGGTGAGTGAGGAGCTCCTCTGATCCTTGGGACACAGAGGTTCCCTGGAATGAGTCATGTCTGTGAATGGCTCCCTTCTCCCTTTAGCCTGTCTGTTCCTGTTGAGGTTCTTGCATAGGTCCTTTGAAATCTTCTTGCGTTACATTTCCATAGCTTCAGCACTCTTGCCTCCCTGAATGTAAGTCTTCTGGTTACCTAGCATGTTAGGATAATTTGGAGAAATCACACAACATCTGGAAATTATGAAAGATAAAATTAATGTTGGAAGACAGGGTGATTTATGTAAAAATGAAATTTACTCAAAAAACTCGTATTTTTAATTATGTAACATTAAATAGTTCTTTATTTGATCAAATGCCCAATGCATGCAGTTACCCATATCCCCGTGTGTGTGTGTCTGTGTGTGTGTGTGCAGGATAGGATGTTAGGTAGAGAAATACTGCACAATAGAAAGGAGGAATTTTTCCAGAACTATATTGAACAAGAGTGGTGATAGTGGACATCCTTGCCTTGTTCCTGATTTTAGTGTGAAGGATTTCAGTTTTTGACCATTTAGTATGATATTGGCTGTTGGTTTTTCATAGATGGCTTCTATCAG
>NW_004624739.1:28320869-28340736 GCF_000247695.1 Heterocephalus glaber | reverse complement strand
AAGGGAGGGCTAGGAATGGGGAAAAAATAAGAACCAAGATGCATTATATAAAGGTACAATTCCCAATGAGAAATGTAATTGTGTTGTATACCTACGGTTTCTTCCATGTAGAGGTCTAGTGGCTCAGATTAAATACTGCATTTTAATAAATATGAATTCATTTATTTCAAACACCATAACATTTTCAAGGCTGACTGTCATGTAAATCGAGGTCATGTGCAAAAAAGGATGGATTCAAGTTGAAATAGATGAGTAAATAAAAGATCTAGCTTGATAATTTCCTTTGCAATTTTATGGTTTGTAAACATATTCATGCATAATTGTGTTTATGTCAAAAGTGTATAGGAGGGGCCAGGGATTTAGCTCAGTGTTTCTGCCGGCTACCTCTCAAGTGCAAGGTCCTGAGTTTGATCCTTAGTACCAAAAAAAAAAAAGTGTATGGGAGACAAAAAATTATCAACAGATTTACTTTTGCAGGTTAAAAAAGTAAAATTCAAAGAGGCTAGTTAGATGGCTGTCTAATATTTCTAAGCCATTAAATAGCAAGGGTAGGGGTATGTGCTGAAGTCTTATTTTAGGGGTATGGGAAATGATAGGATCTCATTTCTTAGAGATTGTTTTAGTTCCCTGTAGATTTCCTCTATGGCTCCATGATAGCCATAGATTGTTTCCAACTTCTCTTGAGTTTGCATTTAGCTATCCTGATAATTCACTAAGAAATGGAGAGATTGCTTGACTTCATTTAAACCTAAAGTCAGAAATAAAGCAGGGGTAGTCTTGAGAGATAGCACTGAACTGATGTCACTTTATTTTTCATCCTCTGAAGGAACAAATTGTTTCCTTGATAGGCAAACATTTAAGGGTCAACATAATTGCAGCCAGCAGTGAGATGTTCTTTCCAAGCGGGCAGCAAGCTCTGTTCTGAGCTCTGCATAAGGTGCCTGGCTCCATGAGCAAAACTGTCCTAGGGTCCCAGTGTGGCCTAGGATTCACTGTCGCCAAGCTTGATGAGACAAGGTTTTGGAATTTTGACTCTTTCTTCAATTGTCCTTGGACTTTTGAGTGTCTTGGGTTATTTTTTACTAATCTGAAGATCTCAGAAGTTCTGGCCCTTGGATACTTGAACAACTAGATTTTCATATTAATGGTACTCAAAGAATCTACAGAGGAGTGAGATGACATCAGGTGTTATTTTTAGTGTCTATTGCAGTCCCTATAGATTTAAAGGCAGCTCATAGATAAAGTTGCATATTTAAACAGGGACATTCCTTTTTTTTTTCTTTGCTGATATTAGATTGGCTAGACTTTCCTTCATTTTTCCCAGAATAACATAGTCCAGTTCTGTCATTCTAGAAATAAAAGTCTACTTTGACCATTTCATTCATTTTTTCCTGTCAGTTCTAATACGTAGGGTCAGAATTTTCTATACTTCAGAAAGTGTTTAAGATACTGTCACTTAATCTTGAATAATGCATGTTTTGTTTTCTTCTTTTAAGGTCAGTATACAAAAAGGCTGTATACCTTGAGAGCATACTTAGATCAAGATGCCTTTCTTGGAAAACTAATCAATGCTGTGACTAAGAGCTATATTGAATGTTTTGCTTGCTATTATTTCAAAATACTTTTCTATTGTTCTTAATGTTTAAATTGTATAGGGTAAGCACTGCAGTAGCCATGACTTACTGAAGATAGAGTCCCCTCCTCTATTCTTAGTCCTCACTGCTGCGGTAGATTACTGTGGGAGCCGAGGGATTTGGAACACAGCAAGCTATTCCTTAGGAATTCCAAAAAATAAACTCAACAGAAAATCTTTCCAATCTAATGATTTTGTTAAGTTGTGACTCTATAATGCATTCAGTATTTTAAATTCCCAGCTACTCTGCCACTTTTACTTTATGAATTAAAACCATGCTCAAACAATCCATTTCATATACGATTCTTTTACAGCTCCTTTGAGTCCTATTTTCTAAGTATATGGAAATACGCAGTTGTATTCCCTAAGCAAGATAGATGCCTGAAATATGTATGTGAGCATTTTTTATCTCTGATAATTTTTTGGATACCCTCTGCAGTGTCACCTTTTACAGATGATTTGATTTTTAAGGGGACATATATTTATATGCTTTAATACAGGAATGATCTTGTATATACAGACTGAGCATTTTGTATACAAGGGTCAGAGAATGCTAATCACAAATAATGTAGTATCTTTCAAAATAGGAACTTGATTTTGTTGAAACCATGTCTTAAAATGTTCATAATTCGAATGATTGCTTTTTGTCAGTGTTACCAATTTGTTCACGAAGAGTAAAGGGACCAAGGACCAGGGCTCTTGATAGTCATGGGGGGTTGTTCATCCCAGAAGTGACCAGCACATTATTGGAGAGGCCCACCCCCGGAGTTCCCGCTTGCCTGGCTCAGTGGTGACCAGTGGCCATCAGCTGGTCTCTTTAACTGTAGTACAGAGGATCTACAAGGCATCCCTCAAACACTATGAGGAAGAAAGAAACCACAGCACTTATGGGCCAGAACCTGTCCTGCCGCAGAGTTTTGTCCTGCCTTTCCCTATTTCTGCCTCTCCCCCTGGCACTTTTGCAGTTCCTTCCTCTTGGAACACATTGTAAGTCTCGGGAGTATCCATTTCCTCAATTTTAAGATGAAGGTATTAATAGCACTTCTCTCCTAGGGTGCCTGGGAGGATGAAATAAGTTAAAATATGTAAATGCACTAAGCATCCTAAGTACTAATCCTGCCATTCTGGAAGGGCTTACCAAAATTATTTACTTGGCTTATTATACAATTTTCAGGACTACGTTCCCAAAGCTAGAACTCAAAAAATTCAAAACTCGGCTGCTATGCAATACTCTTGGTAGAGCTTATAGTGGTAAACTGGATTCTCTAAATGTAATTTCCCATGAATTTAAACATTTTAGTTGCATTTTCAACCCAGCCACTGGAATAAGATTCTCCTAGATGTGAGACTAATGATTATTTTTATGAATAATATTTCTTTAAATGATACTGTACATTACCTGATGCCTGGTTTATTCCAGCAGTAGTGAGGGGCCTGTTAGAACAGGGCTTTGTGCATGAACCAGGTGTGCACAGCCATAGTACAGCTGCAACTCTCCGAGCCCCTGCCTCCTGGGGGTCCGGCATCTCTCTGTTGCTGAGATCTTCCAGTTGCCAGGCATGCTGCGCTAGATGCCTTCTAAAAGACCTTCCTCTCTTTCTCTGACTAGTCTGTAGCAGGCTCAGGAAACCCAGAATGTTCACAAAGCTGCGTTTGGGAGTCCACAGCAGAGACATGGTTTGCAAAGTGGTCTCTGCTTGGCTGACCACCATTTCCAAAATTATCACTCAATTAAGATTTCCCCAAATGAGGCAAAGCTGCTGTGTCTGTCTCAAGTCATCTATGTCTGACTTTGCAGAACCGGCGTCCTAAGCTTTGTGGGGAGGTTATGAAAATCCAAAGATTTATTTTAGCAGTCCTATAAGCATGAAGAGTTGCTGAATGTGTTTTTTGCTAAAAAGATAGTGATGCTTCATCTGTTCTTCAGCCATAGGTACATTCTTTCCATCTTAATTTATACACTGCTTGATCTTGTAGCAGCTAGTGCTGCAGGAGAGGTTGGCAGCATTTCTGAAGGAGGATTGCATTTCAATAAAAACACAGCTCATTATGTGATTTTGATTGGCATAAATAGATGGATAATTCTGATCTTCTCCCACTTGCCCTGTGACCATACAAGTTTGAATAACTGAAAACAGACAAATTGCTGACATTTTTAACTACCCATCTCAGTGCCAGGCACTTTAAAATATTGAAGTTACAGAAGAAAGATTTAAAGTCCGCGTCAGTCTGTAAGTGCTTCGGATGCATGAGTCCAGCACAGCACGGACCACGGACAGGTCGGGCTCCCTAGAAGGTGCCCATCATTCACACTGATGTGCTTTGAAATTTGGAAGCATTCCAGGCATCAAAATAATTGTGTACATTTTTGCAATACCCAAACTTAATTTGATGTTTTCATTATTTTAATTGAAACATCTATAAACCGAAACTGAGACATCTGACATGTTGCAATCATTCATTTATCATAGTTATGGAATTATGGGTAGGAAAACCTGGTCCCTTTATACTTTTTACATGCATGGAGAAAATACTTAGAAAATTATTCAACTTTTCTACCAAGCATTATTTCACTGAGGAAGTCCCTGCGTGCTAGTAAAAGGCAAACTAGAAATCACTGTGTTGGTACAGTTGTTCAGTGTCTTCTGTTATACCTAACTCTAAATAATTAAACTTTATGAACACAATTTTAACATTAAGCAAATTTATCATATATATATATATAAGAATACAAAGAGCCACCTATAATATTTTGATTGACTATAAATTGTAGTTACATTAATTTAATGTGAATATTTAAAACCAACAATATCTTAAAATACTGGGTGTACTATACATATATGAATCTAGCCAGATAATATTTTAATATTAACGGTATTTTCTAATGATTTATTTTTTATATTGCAGTACAGTTTTTCTTGGTTTTAGAGTCAAACTCGCAGTGCTTGCTTTGGCAGCCCGTATACTAAAATCAAGCTCACTGTTTTACTTTCTTATGTTTCTTATGTTACTCTTAAGTGTGGGACTATTCTATAATAAAGACTATCTAATAAAGCTATGTTCCATGAAATAAAATGAACTAAAAGTCTGTGCTTTCTTAATGAACTGTTTGAACATGGTATATTGTTCTGTATAATCACCTATGCAAAGAGTCAGATTGTTCTCATTTCCAAGGATTCATTCCATGGCCTATTAAAAAAACACTGAAAAATATAATAGTGATTTCTCAGGAACAGACCAGTGTATTCATAACTCTGTAGAAAAACTAAGAAATGTGGTTCTTATCTGAATTCAAAATTTTAATAGGAAAAATGATTGCTTAGTCCATATCATGGAATCTCATTCAAAACTAATCCCACTGTCAGTTCATTTTACATTTAGCCCATCTTCTTAAATATTGCTTAAGCCTTTGTCACCTACAAGTTCAAAGAAAGATACATGCCAGGAGTTTCTTACTTTTTTTTTTTTTACATCTGTAATTAAAACAGTTCTGAGGTGGGAGAGGAGCTGATGTTAATTGGCAAGGTCTTCATTATTGTTTTGTCACAGTAGTTTTATTCTTTTCTGATATCAAATGTATTCAATTCTGTGTTCCCACAATATCCCAGAAAGACTAAAATAGATCTCTGTTTGGTTAAGGAATTGTGTAGAAGAGGCTATGGACCAAAACCTGAGCTTCTAGCATCAAACTCTTGGGTCATTTCTAGATAGTTGACTGTTTGCATTTGACCCTAGGGTTAAAGATTGAACTGACCAAATTCCCACAAACTCCAGCTGGTAATGCTTTGCAACACTGGGTGTACCCGAGAGGAACATGTGAGTTTTTTCCTTTTAATCTCATTTCATGACTCCTCACACTCCTGCAGTGGTCTCATTTAACTCTCATTTGAGCTATAAGGAATGTGAACCCCAAAATGCATATTAGGATGTAGTCCTCTTGTCACAGGTTACCTCAGCATCAGCTTCATAGCTTAAACCTGAGGAAAGAAACACATTTTGGGATGCCATATATATGCCAATATCCGGGTTCAGATTCCTATAGAGGAAATAACGATAATAACAGCAGCTTCGACATAGAGTGTCGTGAGGATTAAATAATCAGGATGTGTCATACAGTATGTGGTCGCTATGATTATCTTAATAATATTAACTCGAACGATCATTGAGGTCATCTTATTTAAGCCCAGATTTTCCCGAGTATGGGAAGGGACGCTAAGAAGCAGAATGATTTTCTCAGATAACAAAACAAGACAAAATAACAAGTTTCCCTAATGCCCAATCTGTTGTTATATTTATGAGCAAAACCAAATTCAAAAGATTATGAACGCTGACTCCATTTTGAGAATTTATTGGTACCATTTAGTAAATCGCTAAACTGTTTCTTTAATCTGCCGGTTCCTACTAAGAAATAGCATCATTTGATTCTAAATTTTATGAGTATTGATAACAAGAAAGAATCTGCAAGTTAAGAACCGACTGCTACATTTTATAAGTCTATAAAATTTAAGGACAGCCTCTTTTATGTTCAAATAAAATATTTCATAGAAAACAGTGAATAAAAAATGATAGTTAAAATAATTTTACTTAAATATGAGAGATGTCTCCTCTTCAGAATTTAAAACTTCTTGAATATTTGTCAATATAATGATGTGAAACAGGTTGTTACTCTCTCCTGTTGTCTGAAATGTGCTGGCTTCCTCTGAAATTGCACGTTTGTTCTAGAGAGCTCAGTGATTAATGCACATATATTTTATGTTGTTAAAGTTACAAAATGATAAAACTCTGTTTTCACAACAGATTAGAAATATTTCCTTTCTGCTGGAAAAAAAAGTAATGAGCTACATAAATATAAACATCAAAAGTGGCTGTAAATGATAAATGATGTACTTTCCCTGAAAAGTTCATTTTCTTTCATGGCAAGAAAAAGCAGAAGACTGTTTTTAATTTTATTTGTATGAACTTAAAAGAAAATAGTTTCTGGGCTTTCAGATTATTATTAAACACACAAATTACTGACCATTTTTTGTGTGAAAGGCAAGATGCTAGTTGCTGAAGACACAGAAATTGGTAAGATATCACTCTATCAAGGACATTAAAAATAGGTATGATTTTTGTTCTAACATGTTGCTTAGTAACCAGTACCAACTAAAATTATTTAATAGCTTTGAACAGTTTGGTTAATAAATATAATAGAGTTGAGACAATGTCGGGGCATATATATTCATTAAATGCTCTTTCATTATTACCGTTCTCTCATTACATTAAATAGCATCAGAGATACAGTTAATTTTCATTTTCAAAAGCTGTTTTAATTTCTTTCATTTGAATAATTAAACCAGAAGAGTTGTAACATTAAAACAGAGCTGATACAAGATTGTTTAAATGACATTTTGCTTTGGGACAAACAAAACATTTCCACAAAATGTAAGTAATCTCTTAACTACCTATCATTTAGATTATAAAAATGCTTATTTCACTAATTAGATTGTATCTTATTTATTTATTTTTGCCAGGTATACTTGCTTTCTATTCTTGGCCTTATATTTTTATGGTAGAGTACAAGATTAGCTTGTATTCAAATTTTATGAGTTTCCCCAGTAATGCCTAAGGATAATTTATTGTCATCAGATGATGATGTGTAAGTGATGCACAGTGGTATTGAGTCTTCTAAAAAGATATAGCTGTCATAATTTTACTTAAGATCTTCCTAAGTTATAATTATGACATTTCTCCTTAGTCATATGTCCATATATACAAAGATACATATGAAATACAAATAGAAGCTGTGTTCATATTTTATTCATGCTTTCATTTTTCCTGTTTCTTAGGCCTTTCAGCTGAAGTGTATCAAACGGATGGGTAGAGTGTCTCTTTACAAACTTTACAAACCCCTTAGCATGACTCATGTTGCAAGGGAGGCCAGGTCCAGCTGTGAGCAGGCTGCTCAAGGCCAGGGCAGTGGTGGGGACACAGGTGGGGTCACAGCTGAGGAGCAAGAGAGGACACAGGAGGAGACCAGGGCTTGGGTGAGGCTCACCAGGTGTGAGCCTTGCACCCTGGGAGCCAGGAAGAGAAACTTGTCACCCACTGAGTCAAGGAGGCTGAGGATACAGGAAGCTTGCTGAGATGGGGCTGACCCCCGCAGTGTGGAAGGAGGGCGAGAAAGAGGCACGGCAATCTAGAGGGGCAGGAGAGGCTTAGTGGGGAAGGCAGGATTGAGGAGAGGGTCATGATGTGTCGTGTTGCTCATGTATTCAAAAGATCTCCTAGTTGGAGTTAAATAAAATAGGAGACCTGACAGCTGGGTCAGGATATTCTGTTTTCTTTTGTTGTGCTGTTCACTTTCCTTCAAGATATTTGCATGGTGGGGATTCAGCTACTTGTTACATAAGCCAGTTAATATTTATGAAACAAGTTCTTTTTTTTTTTCTTTTTTCTTTTGGTACAGGGGATCGAACTGGGGTCCTTGCCCTTGCGCAGCAGGCGGCGAAACCTCTGAGCTAAATCCCCAGCCCTGAAACAAGTTCTTTATAAAAAAGTAAGGCATTGTTTCAGTCATGTTAGGGCAAAATGAGAAAGAAAAGTAAAGAAGCTTTCACATTAACATAAGAAAAATAAGGATTTTTTTTTTATTTTTGTATTTTTTTGAATTTCATTAGCCAAGATGTATTATCAATTCAACCTGTTGATTTCCTTTTTTCTTTTCCTGTTGAGATTTACTTTTTTATAATTTTTTAAATAAGTACACGATTGTACTATAAAATGATCATGGTCCTTGTGAGGAGTTGGTAGGTGTACATAACAGATCATAATCCTTTGCTTTTTTAAATTTTGGAGGTCAAGAATTAAATGAATCGTGACCACAGACAAAGAACTAACACAGGAAATCTGATGATCAGTGACCCAGGATGTCCAGGAGAGCTGGAATCAAAGACCAATGGCAGGTTATGTAAGAGGAGGAAGAACTGGAAAACTCACTGCAGTGTTCTTGTAAGCCAGTGTGAATTTGTGCGAACCAGCAACCCTCAGAACACATGAAAAGAGGTCATTTGTGCCAGTAGACCAGCCAGATGGGAGGAAAGGTCTCACATGGAATCCTGGCCTTAGGAACGGGAGAAACTCCAGCAGCAGTGAACGAGAAGGAGCAGAAGCCTGGGAGATACGGCATTGGGCAGAACTTGGGATGAATGTGCAAACAGAGGCATGCACTGTGTTGAGAGGATGGGCAGATGGGAAAACAAGGAAAGCTGGGTTCAGGTCTCGGGCTCTGTTCCTGGAAAGGGCTTCTCCCATTATCAGGCAGGAAGTAAAGCACTAAGCAGGAGAAAGTAGAACCAGAGAGCTGCTTAGGAAGAGTTCTCTGGTCACGTCCTGAAAGAGAGAAGGGAAAAAGGTACTGTAAAGCATTATCTCAAAGTTTAGACTCTGAGAACAAAACCTCAGAAACAGATTGAGTTTCTAAGAGATGAAATTATGAGTTATTCACTAGGACAACTGGGAAGAAATGAAAAACTTGGGTTAATAAGTGATATCCTAAGGAGTAGTGTCACTCAGAAGAGCTTGGAAGGAAGAAGGATTCTTTATAAGTGAAGGAAAACTTGATGGTGGTGACTTGGGAAAACCCCAGTGGAATGTCATCACCCCTGGGTCAGAGGGTGGATACTGTTGTTCGTCCCTTCTATTTCTATCCCCTTTGCATCTGACTAGTTAAATGTAAGAGTAATTTTAAGAAGAAATAATGTGGATATAGTTCACTTCTCAGCACTGTAATAGTGGAAATCATTGACAGATCAGTTGGTATTATTCTCATACTTTTCAACACCTTCTCCCAGTTGGAAATTTCCTATGCAGCAGCAAACATAGTGGACAGAGGGGGATTTTCTTGGCTAAGAAATAACCTATGCAGACTGAATGAATCTTGGATTCAGGCGTAACTTGAACTCAAGTGATAAAACATTTATATATTTTAAAGTTGTTACTGTCACACCAATCTTTAGAACCAAGAAATGATTGAGCCTCAGTGGTTTATATTTAACTTACACTGATCTTTTTTCCCTAATAATTCTTAAAGTTTTAAAAACATATCTAGAAACTAAGCATTTTGAGAGTTTCTCACTTCCCAAATTAAATACATTCACTTAGTAGCTTTTTTTTCACCTATGCTGCAAGAGAATATCAAAATCTTCAAACCTTGATGTCTTCCTGGACCCTTAGATTCTAGTGCTGATCCATGGGCTGCTTCACTAGGGCTGTGGCATTGGAGATTTGAAAACTGTGTGGTGTAAACAGCAGACACATACAGTCTTACCATGCTAGAGGCCAAGAGGCCCGCGTCTCAGTGTTGTTGGGATTGCTTCGGCTTGAGGCCAGTGAGGAAGCATTAGCAGCTGGCCCATCAGTGGTATGCAGGTTGTCTCTGGCATTCCTTGACTTTTAGAAGCGTCATCTTCCATCTCTTACTTCATCTTTCCATGGAATGCAGCTCCACCCATGTCTGTGCCTACACTTTTCCTTTTCTTGGGGCACATCTTGCTCAGTATAACCTTACCCTAACTAATTGCATCTGTGATGATCACATTTCCAAACAAGGTCACAATGTGAGGAACTAGGGATTGGGACTTCAACATATGAATTTGAGGGAGACACAATTCAACACGTAGCAATATTAATAAAGATATGCATGTGGACATTGCTAAGAGTCATCTTGCAGATAATCTGTTCGTTGGAGCTCGTTCATATCTAAAGAAGTTAAAGACAAGAAGGCAGTTGTTACCAGAAGTAAGATGGTTTCCATTTGTATCCAAATTCTACCACTGGAGATCAAGTCCCCATTGGCTCTCCTACCATAAACACTTACTCCTGCCCCAGTTTTGAAGTCCTGAGTCACCCAGGAGAAAGCCACTTTCATAATGCCCCATCCTCAGCAACCCTTGGTGACCCCATTCTTCCTACGTGGTGAAGTCTAAGTTCCTAGGTATGCTACTTAGAGTCTTCCAACCACCAAAGCACGTCTGGCATTTGTGTAATGTTCAATGGTATAAACCCGTGTTACAAACTCAACTAATCACCATCTTCTCAACACATCAAAACCATCTTTATTTCTGTACCTCTGTTTATACATCCTATAATCCTGGTGGAAATCTCACCACTTCTATGACACTAACCATGTGCATGAGTTGTTCCTGAGCCTCATTCCTGTCGTACTCATAGTCTTATAAATAACTTTGAGTTAATGTCTACTTTTATTGCTGCTTGCTCTTCCTGTGTTTATATTTTATCCCCTAGCCAGCCTGCAAACATCTTGGGAACAAATAAATTCTACCTTGTTATTAATAGAGTTATATAGATCTTCAAGCACTATAGACAGAATTGACTTATGCATTTTTAAATCAGTGAAGTATACAGTGCTTATATGTGTTTCACTTTGAATCGCTGTGTTCCCACAGTTAATTGTTACATTCTCAGTTCACACATTACCACATTATCTCTTGTAAAGTTAGGAGTCAGTGGATTTGGATCATCCCAATGAACTTGCTCATTTAGTCCTTAGCTTTTGTTACCTTATCTATAAAATCAGAAAATAGTACTAATATAATTCTAAGGCTAATTACTCTCCACCCTAAATTTCCATAGTTTAAGGGTCTGTACATTGTATCATTTAAAATGTAGTTTCCATGTATAGTTATTCTTGACAATCTTTTATATAGATATATAGATGGATGAATTGGTAAATTTAGTGTTTTGTATTGTTTTGCTTTTTTTGTCAGTACTGACTAGTAATTTAGTGTTTCACAGATATTTGGTTGATTTTGTGATCTATATCTAGTGATATTGTAAAGAGTTTGAAACTGGCCTATAGAAAACAAAAATTAATTACAAAACAAATTGAAATTAATTTGTATACTGCTATATAATTAACTACTAGCAGTGATTAGCTAAGGAAACAGCATTGTGGAAACAAGGGGTAGCAGAATTTTCACTTTAAATAGTGTACATATACTTTCACAATTAAAAGATAATAATCAGCTGAGGATGGTGACACATATCTGTAATCCCAGCATGCTGCTGGGTGGATGAGGCAGAAGGATCTCAAGTTTAAGACTGGATGACTTAGCAAGACCCTGTCTTAATTTTTCTAAAGGTTTGTGCATATAGCTTACTACAGTGTTCCTGGGTTCAATCCCAATATTGCAGATCATAATCATAAGGGAGTTTGTGGGCCAATGCCAAATTTTAGAAAAAAAACCAACAGGGTAGTGAAATCAATAATAAAAATAAATTTAACTGTTTCCTTCGGTCTCGGCTACTTTTCTTGTTTCTGAGACAAAATAACACCCAAAGTTAAAGGAGAAAGTTTATTTAGCTCATGGTTTGTAGAGGTTTCAGTGCCTAGTCACCTGGCTCCAAAGCAGAGTGGAACATGGCAGAGGAAAAATGGTTCATGGTGGGCAGAAGACAGCAAAAGCAAGCAGTTGACAAATGACAATCCTCTTCTATCTTCTATCTCCTTATATCTTCTATCTCATATCTTAAATTTTATATCTTATCCAGGCTCCCCAGCCTTAGGGAAGACAGCACTCACACCCTTTATCCTAGCATTACACTAAATCAATCCCAGAGTCTCACACTCTAGATCCAGCCACCTCTGAGAAAACCCCACCTATGACCGCATGAGGCTTTGAGGGGACATCTAGGTATAAGCCAGAGCACCTTCCTTCCTCCATACAGAGTTGTAGCAGTAATATGTCACATCCGCAGGTGTGTGTGCAGTGCATCAATGATATATTAACATTCTTTCCTAGCATACAAAGGGCTTCAGCAGCATATATACAATTTAAAATTAGAAGGATATGGAGAAGTTTAGGATAGCCCTTGTGAAAGGATGACACCCAAACTCTTGAACCTTCCATGTTTCCATTCATTTTATGACAAAATAAGCCAAGAGACAAAAAAAAGACACACAAAGAAATGTTTGAAGGTGATGAATATGTTCATTATCTCGATTGTGGTATTGGCAATAGGAGTGTTTGCATATATTCTACTCATCAAATTTTACACATTATATATAAACAGATGTTTGTATTTTAATTATGCCTCAACAAAGCTGCAATTAAAAAATTTCGTCTGATAATTTCTAAAAAGACTAGCGTTTTGAAGTTGAAGGAACAGTACCAAGAAAAGCAAAACAATTTGTGGTATGTGAGATAATTAATTACAATATATGAGCACTAACTATGATTCTAGATTCCCTGGAAACTCAGACTAAAATGAATTTCATGGCCTGAATCCTTTTCATTGTATGATAAGGAAAAAAAAGCATTAGGCAGATCTACAGAGAACAATTGTCTTGGTACTGATGTGGAAATACAATCCATTTTGTTCATTCTCTTTGTAAGGGACCTTGGTGCACAGAATAGACCATGTCTTCAACTGTGGTTTCAAACAGATGCACTTTATATCAGTGGACATTTCATTTATTGAAGCTCCAACAGTGTTGACAGTGCAATATTCTATCAACACAAGGGAATGATTCTCGCAGAGAATGAAAATAAAGACCAAAGCCCTTTACTTCCTGATGATTCAGGTTTTTCAAGGTTTAACTGGGAAATCAGAAAAAAATTTGGTTCATTCTTTTATCCATCAGATTACCTTATTGCACCCTTAAATGTAACATCTTCTGATGAGTGAGGCACCTGAGGGATCTCACACGTCAGCCTGCCCTCTGCTGGGAGCCCCGTGGGGACTCGGTCTCTCCTGCAGGAAGAGTGTGCCCCAGGGTTATACCCTTCCTGTCTAGGAAGTGTGGTTCCTGTAATCACAAAGTGGAAGCAAATGGGACAGGACGTGAGAAGCAGAACATTGGCTCTTGTAGGGTAAACAGTGATGACCCAGAAAAGAACACAGCCAGCCTGAATTGGGGGGTTCTGGGCAGGACCTCCTGGAAAAACTCCATAGGAGGTCCTGAGTCCAGTTTCATTGAGCTGGGTCTTTCATGGATGGTGGGTGGTAGGATGGGCTTAGGTAGGGTGTGGTGGGGGGTGTGGCTATAGCGATGAGCATTGTGACCTAGCAGGCGAGGCTGGAGTGCCCTGTCCTAGTGAGTAGGCATTGCTCCCTGGGCTCGGGCAGCTGGGAATCAGCGGGTCCGGAACTCAGATGGCTGAGGGGCAGGCAGGAGTCAGACTTATCATTTCCTAGGTGTTAAGGATAACAGCAGGAAAACCAGGTAAGAGGTGGGGACTAGGTAATGTTTTTAATAGGTTCAAGTTCATCAAGTATTAGGTTCTGATTTTCCAAGGTGAATCTGCAAGAACTCCTAGGTTCTTCAAAATGGCTCAGGGTTTCTTTGGGATCCAGGACTGGTAAGAATTGCTTCCATCAGTGCTAAGGGAAAGTGACACTCCATGGATACAAGCTCATATTGGAGTTTAAGAAATATGGCTGTAGTTGTTCAGTGATGAAGCTTGGAAAGCATCTCTGGACATTTACAGACACACACACATTCACACCTGCTAATGTCATTTCTCCTCTGACCATACACGTAGGTAAATGGGAAATTCATGCACAAAATACTTATCTAGGAAAATCAACCCTTTCAATAGGAAAAAAAATGGAACTAGCAGACAGTTGCTGTAAAAATACCACTGGAACAAGTGTGAAAGAGAGCAATAAACTTGTCAGCAGATGAGTACTCAGAAAAATGTTGCCACCGAACAGATGTGACGTTGTGACTAAAGTTTTACTCTTCAGCATTTAAAAGGTTAATAAAAATCATACTTCTATGAAAGAAGGTTATGAATCGCAATATGAGAAAACAATATCAGTTGGCAGAATTCAGTGAAAAGGCAACCCAATACCATCACTAAAATACAAAAGAAATGGAAGAAGAAAATCTAAAAATAGACTCTGTAGAAAGGATAGCAAGATCAGAGGGAATATAAATGAGATGTTACAAAAAACAAAATAAAGGGGGAAGGATTAAGGAGAAGATGACATATAAACCAGGGAAAGCATAAATGCATAATTGGAATCAAAGGAGGAGGAGCAGGAGAAGAAAATCAAAAGGTAGAGGAAGAGGAAGGAGGAAAAAGGAAGAAGAAGGAGGCTGTGGAGGGGAAGTAGAAGGAGGAGGAGAAAGAGGTAGAGGAGGAGGAGAAGGAAGAGGAAGATGGAGAAGAGGAGAAGAGGAGGAGGAGAAGGAGAAAAAATGGAATAGAACAAGTGTTTAAAAATGTAACTTAAGAAAAAAAGTTGTGAACATAAAGAATACCCAAATCTATTGGAAGTATGACCCAGTCAACATTGAAGCATATCCTTCCACCAGTGAACTAAGACATGTGTGTTCAAGTCATGTCCTGGTAGACATATTGGCCTTTAAGGACCCAGAAAGCAAAGGTTGGGGTAAGAAGGAGAATGATTGAGAAGGTGGACATGTTGGTCAGAACACACAAAATTTTAGGAGAAATAAGTTTTAGTAAGTTTTAGCTATCCATTTAACAAAAATTCATCGAACAATACAGTTTTATTAACTATAGTCCATATGCTATGCATCAGATCTTTAGACTTATTCCTCCAACATATCTGCTACTTTCTGTCCTTTTCATCTACATTTCCCATTTTTCTCCCTCATTACACCCCCTAGCCAATGGCAACCACCATGTTCTCTTTCTGTGTCTTTATCCACCCTTAAGAAAAGAGATCTTGCTGTTTGCCACATCATTGATTGGCCCTGGAGGACAGGATGTTATGCTAAGTGAAATAAGATAGATGTGGAAAGAAAAATACTACATCATCTCATTTATATGTGGAATCCAAAAAAAGTTAAATATTCAGACTTAATTATTAGAGGCTACTGTAGCACGAAATGTCAAATACACTGGTAACTCATCTTAGCACACTACAGTTTTCTCCATTCTTCTCATTTTGTGCACACATACAGTATAAGGGCAATACTGGGTCGTTCCTTATTTCTTCTTGTACTAGAACTTCTCTGACCCTGAATTTACTTTTGTTTTAAATGAATACAAAAATACTATCTTCTTAATAGATCTTTCCTGAGAATTAGAATTAAATAAGATAATCAGTGTAAACCACTGTTTTGTAAATGTTCTATAATTATGAGCAATTATTCTGTAACATTTTTTTTCTTCTGAAACATTAATTTTATTAGACTTTCTAAAGATGGAAGTATTGGTTAAATGATGGGAAGATGCATTATTCCTTTGGTATATATATATATATATATATATATTTGTGTGTGTGTGTGTGTGTGTGTGTGTGTGTGTGTGTACCGGAGATCGAACTCTGGTCCTTGCACTTGCAAGGCAGGCACTGGAACCACTGAGCTAAATCCCCAGCCCTGGTCAATATACATTTAAATGTCTACTCTGTGCTGGATGCTAAAAGAGTGTGTTGAACAATAGAGTTGTGGTCCCCAAATCAGAAGCACTTGCAGTTTGGCAGAGAAGACAGATGTGACCCTAAGTCATTATTCACTAACACGGTGTTAGAGAGAGGAAATGGAAGGTGTTAGGGGCATAGAGACTAAGGAGATGTACACGGCCTAATTCACTTCCGAACTGCTCAGCATTTCAAGCGCAGTAAGAGAGTAACACGCCTATTTATTAAATCTTCAAGAGCTTTCATCTCTTTTTATTTATGACTGAAAATAGTTTTTCCTTCTAAATTATCATTTTATATAATTCTTCTTCTGAAGGATATTTGTATACATTATAATCCTGCCTTTTAAAATTTGCCGAAAGGATTTACCTGTCCTTTGTCAACTAAGGGTATAGATGTGTCCTCAAGACAAGAAAATTATTTTAGCATAAGTTTCTGATCTCTCTTTCTCTGTCTCTCATTTTCCTCATTTTTTGTTACTATACCAAAGTTTTGAAGTTTTATATTATCACATATATCCTTCCTTTCCTTTAATATTTCTCCCATTTCTTCAGTATCTACACAGTGTACATTTTCCAAGGATTTTTAAATACTTGACCTTGAGAATTCTCTAACTATATTCGAATCTGCAAGTGAGATCACAGCAGGCAGAGTTTCCATTTTTTCCTACATACACCATGATTACTGACGTGCACCCCAGCATGGTGCAAATTAGCAACACAGCTTGGAGACACAACCTAAACCTCTGCTCTAGAAGAATAGCCCACGCTAAAGTAATTGTGGATCTTTCCGTTTTCATTAAGAGAAGTGATTCATGTCAGTTTTGTAAGATCTTCAGAGTACCTTCCAGTTTTAGAGGGGAGCTTCCCTCAGATTAAAACTGACCTTCAATGTGACCCCCACAGGTACTTTTATACAGTGCATCCTTGACTTACAATCTCAATTCTTGCACAAGGGCTGGTTGTAGCTCAAGTTGGTCAATTGAAGGGTCAGGCTCCTCTACACAGCCTTCGAAGTCTCTCTCCTGTGTACAGGTGGATCTCAGTGTCCTTAGAGAGACACTGGCCCACAATTTCTCAGTTAACCCCACACAGGAAAGGATGTTGTAATGTTCCTTCCAGAATTCTTTAAGGGCTAAATCTGTATCTGAGACCATTTGGAAACACAAGCTGCTGGCATTCAGGTTGTAACTCAAGCTTTTGGTTGTAAGCTAAAACTAAAATTCCTGGTCATAACCCAAGTTGTTCACATGTCAGGCTGGTCGTAACTCAAGGGTCTGCTTTACTTACTTTGTTCTTTTAGAAAGATGGTAGCCCAGCCATGTAAACCAATAAAAAAATCACACTTCAGAAATTTCACCATCAATATTAACTTATACAGTCGTTTTTGGTTTATAAAAATCATTCCTTTTGGACCACATTTCAGTGGTCCAAAGTAAGTCATGACAGTTGTAATCAAATAATTACAATAATTGTACTTGAGTAATCTGGGGTGATGGATAGGCAACTAGAGTGCAATCAGCCGTGAAGACAGATTATCAGCTGAGCTCTGTGAACTTTCAGGAGCAATATGGCTAGCAGGGACTATGATACAGCATTATCCTTTCCAAAAGCCCTTTAACATGCCTTTGGCACATATAGGTGTGGTTTACTTTGGCTTCATCTGATAGTCTGACACAGAGGGATATTCGAGTTGTTTCATAACTGGTACAAGTTACATAGCCAAGGCATACCGCAGTGCTTGATACTACTTTTCTTTGATTACTTTTGTAGCATCTGGATTGTGGAGAGATGAAGCACAGAGTTGGGTGGCTCAGGCAGTATCTACTTATCACCTAGTTCAGGACTATTTGGATCTTTTAACAGCTAGTTAGACAGGTAGCTACTTTTAACAGGTAGTTTAGCCATACCTGTGCGCACAGTTGAATTTATTCATCCTGGTCAGATCTTAAGGGGCTGCACGGACAGCAGCAGAGGGAGGAGCAGGAAGCAGGAAGAGATCTTCTCAGTGACTGAGGAAGGTCTGTCATTGTAGTGAGAAGAGATGTTGCAAGGAGTGACAGTGCTGTGACAAGACTATCTGAGAGGAAGATTTACCAGCACCTTCCTTGCCTTGCCCACAAGGTCTTCTGTCAAGCTTGTGGCTCACATTAGGAACGGAAAGTTGACAGCAGTCCGCTAGTGCTTGTCAGACCTGTGAGCCGTCCTGCAGCAAGCCTTGGGGTTGCTGCTTATTGTCTGCCCATAAGTTCTTGTCTGTAGGACAGGTTGCTACTGTCCCAGGGTTGAGGCCGGCCTTGTAGATGGAAGCTATTGAATCCTGGAAATGCCTCAGATCCTACAATGATGTACTCTGAGTGTCCTCATCTGTGAAGCCATTGTGTTAGATATATTCATTCCCAGACTGGGATGGATAAGTGGCATGCAAAGCTAGCCAAAGGTTCTGATGTATATCTCTGTAAGAATAAATTTGTTGTGTGTGTAGGATAGGAGGTTTTGTTAAATAAATGTCTCAAAAGTGCTTGAGGATCAGAGAATCAAGGATTGAGAAAAGAGCTACCCTGAAAAATTATTAACATATTTCTTTTTATTCTGTTCCTTTTAATTACTTTTTTATCTTTTGCACATTTTATCTCAATACCTGAGAAATTTTTTCTCATCCGAACAACAAAGATAAAATGGTCCTCCTATTAAGAAACAAACCAGAGACATGTGGGTTTCAAAAGAGTGAAGAATTTTAATTTTCATGACCATACTGATCCTGTTTTTCCATTTAGTTGATTTGTACATGTTTCTTTTGTGTTTTACAGCATTTACTGAACATACCAATATACTTAACTAAGAAAAATGTTTGGGATATCAAAGAGGTGAATGATGCTCATTATGTTGAGAATAAACAATAAAACTTGCATTTGCAAGCATTAACTTGTGAGACAATAAATGAATAATTGCTGAATTAAATATAAAAATTCAAAACAAAGTTGTTTAGCCTTCTGAGAGCTGAAGTAACCATTTCTCTACTTTGTGATTCTTAAACAAGTTCACTCATTTATCAATCAGTAAATATTGTATTACACACTTGGATATCCATTATTGTATGTAACAGTCACGCCTCAGTGAGATTGGTAATATTAATTCTCTTTATGGATAGGAAAGTAGAGCATTAAAGTTAAAAGCAGAGCCTGAAGGAGAATCCGGGTTCCATAACTCACTGTCCTTTGCTCAGTGTCAGAGCTGTGTTCAGAGGCGTTCCCTTGATGTGTAGGTGGAGGAAATGGTAGAGCAGGTGGGTGGGGCTAGATACCAAATGAATTTCATCATTGATTCATAATCTGTTACATTTTTAACTCTGCTTACTGAATTTCTCCTGGAAGAAAAAAGAACATTCCTCTATGGGGAACAATTACCAGAGTAATTACCAAATAACTTTTAATGAACTGATTATTTAGAAAATTCTTAGAATTTTCCATTCAATGCTACTTTTAAAAACAGGATTTTCTTTTTTTTTTCCCACATTAACTTTATCGGTACATTTTAGGTATAAAATACAGTTACATTCATCATTGGGATCTTGTACCATTCCATGAGTATCTTGGTTCTTATTTTTTTCCCCTTCCCCTGCTCTCCCTTGACCCCCTCCACCCCTCCCTATTTGCAAAGACTTTGTTTCCATTTTTTCCCTCTTCTCATATTTTTTCCTTTCCTTTTTTTTCCCTTCCTCTACCCCTCCCAATTATTGGTCTTTTAGACCATTTCTTCCTGTTACACAATATCAGTTATACATTTTTTAAATTACAATATTAAGATCTAGGAGACATTACCACAGATTTTACAG
>NW_004624739.1:28227138-28317556 GCF_000247695.1 Heterocephalus glaber | reverse complement strand
ATATTTTGAAAAATGACAAACATTTAATTAACAAATTAATTAAAACATTTAGAAAAATCACTTATATGCCTACTTCAATAATTTAAATGAATTGGCATATCATGTTATATTAATCTGGTTTATTAACTCAGGAAGATAGTAAGCATTATTTAATAATCTGTGAATACATTTTATGATTCCTAAATATATTTTTCTTCCTTAACAGTTTCATATTTGAAATGGCAGACATTTCAGTGGTTCTAAGCTTTACTTCAGACTTAGTTTATCAAACAAGAAGAAAGGACCCTTCCATTTGTAAGAACAAAGCAACCTTTCTTCATTTCCATACAGTTAGAACATGTAGAATTCCTACCACAGATTAGGCTAAGCCTATGATATGAGGAAGACTTGGTCCCTCTTTTCTCTCTGACATTAAGTCCCAAGAAATCTATCTTTGTAAGTCCCACAGTAACTAAGCTCACTCAGAACAGGTTCATTATGTGGTAGCTTCTGAAAATGGACAGGCATGGTGATTATTGGGGACTGAGAAATATGGACAATATTTCCAATGCAGTTCTTAAAAAGTGGAATAATATTGCAACCGTAAAAGCATTTTAGACCTCTAATTAATTTCATGAGGAAAAGATCCTGAAAAGAGAGAGTACTAGGGCCTGAAGTGTGCATGTAAAGCAAAGTACACTGGGTAAATGGTTTCATAGATACAGGAACCAATGGGATAATGTGGATCTGGGAAAGACATAAGGTGTTATGCTCATTTCTAAACTCTGCTTAGATGTCAAACGATGTAAACTTCCAGAAGAAAACTCTTTAGGTCTGCTCAGAGGATAGATCCGAATGCCGATTGTCCGAAAGACAGGCGGTGGGCAGAAGACGAGAGTCTGTGTGGGAGGTGTGAACTTGCAGGTGTGGCCATGGGAGTGAAGCATTTGACCAGATCTAGATGGCGGTGTTAACATTCCTTCAAAAACACAGGTGTTGGTAAAATGCAAGACAGGAAAAGGGATCAAGGTGTTACCTATTTGGGGAGACATTGGTAAATTTCAGAGATTTCAACTGAATAGGAGATATATTAAGAAATAACTTTTATAGGGCACCACTTTAAATACTGTGAGAGACAAGGGAATTAATTTATCAATCTTTACAGTGACCCATGGCTTCTGTTTTATAGATAAGGGAAACAGGCCACAAGGTGTTCAAGTAGCATGTCCACTGTCACACAGCTGGCAAACGGGTGAGCAGTGGATTACCCGAGGAATGATAGCTGTAGTTTCTAAAGCCAGGCAGGATACTTGGTGCTTCATTGTGATTGATGATTAATAGTTCTGGTAGAACTATTAATATTAATTGAGAGAAAATATAGATTATCTTAAAATTTATAGTATCCTTCCCCAAAATGCACTAAATATGGTCAGATTAATACCCAGGAGGTTATAATAGAAGTTAATAATTTTAGAATATGTGAAGATATGATTGATAGCCAGAGAAAGTAGGAGCTTCTCAGAGGCTTCAAAGACACGGGTGATGTCGCTGAAGAAAAGACTGGTGTGGTGGGAAAGGAGGGGGATTTGATTGTAAAGCACATGTCAGGGCAGTTGACCACAATAAAAGAAAACTCAGTTAATGAAGGGGATAAAAAGTACAAACTATGTGTGGCAACTGTGCTATTTGCCTAAAGGGAGATAGGGAAATATTAGGTAAAAACTTTGCCGTCTGAAGTGACTTGGGCTCTTTATGTTCACGTGCTTCAGCACTGGAAAATCGAAAGTAGCTGACTTATTTAAGGAGCACTTGCTACAGTGTTGAGCAGCATCTTGTGCTGAGTACTTTATCACATTTCATCTTCACAGCTGCTCTTTAAGCATATGTACCAGTGCTGTTGCCATTGCCAATGAGGAAGCTGAATCCTGAGAAGTCAGGCTCCGGCTCTAGGCTGAGACGCACATCCATGGCTGAGCCAAGATGCAGTTGGATGGAAATTCCCACTCAAAACCCATGTTTCAGGTGGTTCTAAAACACGAATCCTAACATCCAAAATTAACACAAAAAAGTAATAGATTTCAGAATTTAAAAGATTGAGTATCCAATACAATTCTGAATCCTTGTTCTGCAAGTGTTTAATAAGAAGTTACAGAATTATCCATAAAAATAAGTCTAAATTCTTTAGGATGATTTGGTGGACTAGTAGTCAAGAGGAATGCTGCAGAAGCACTATTCATGAACTTAGGAACATTCATTTGATATCATTAAGGATGAAAATGGGCTCTGATCAAGATTTGCAATGGTATCAAAGGGGAATTGATTAATAAATGGATAGTAATATGGAGGGAGGGGGGGAGGTATGAAAGTGATCAAGTGCTGGACTGCATATGAATTTTAGGAGCACCTACTAACAGGGATTAATCTTTACTTCCTGAAAGAGCAAGCTTTTCGTCATCCGAACTGTTCTGCGTGAGAACTTGGCTTTGACTAGTCAGCCCCTGCGGGAGGACTATGGAACCTCAGTAGGAATGGTAACAGCCCCTCCCTGGAGGAGTGTATTCGAGGGTAAAGGAGACACAGTATAACAGGCTCAGTGCACGCAGAAAGTGCTGCAAATGGTCATCAATTTCCATTACCAGGTGAGCAGCTCCCAGGCAAAGTGCTGTAGAAAAGTTGCTTTGTCATAGAGAAATGGAACCAGACAATTCTAAATTGTCCAAATGATAAAGTCAAAGTTCCATGACTCAAACATCATAAGGTCAATAACTACATCTCCACAGTTTTCTTAAGCATAATTGCATCATTGTTATGAAAATGATTAGCCAAACATCGTGGTGTTTCTGGTCCATAAATAAACCCTGAATATACTAATCTACAGGTAAATGGCAGTGTGTGGGACGTGATCTATGTAAAGTAACTTAATACATACAGTTTATTGGAGGAAATACTATATTTTTCTCAAATTCTTACATTGGTATCTTAGTTAAATATAATATGTATGAGTGCTTTTATTGTCATTTCAGCCATGATTTATAAATACTGCTAGTATCAGAGCTTGTTAAATTTCTGAAAATAATATATGGAATACATATAAATGCATGTCTATATATAGTATATGTAATTACTTCTACAAGTGGTGAGACTTTGCATATTCTGAAATCATTAACAGCTCCCTGGAGCAGATAAATGACTTTAACTGGACTATAAAAACTTAGATACAGTTCTCATTCTGTCTGGCAAAAGCTGAAAAGGAGAGGGATGGTGACTTTTAATAAGTAGAGTTATCTTTCACTTTGAAATGCAAGCACATCTTCTAGGCCTCCTGACAAGTCCTTCCCAGTTTGTGTGAGTGGTAGCCGTGAAGCTACCAACCTTTACTCTGTGCTAGTCCCTGAAAAATAACCCCAGAGATAATTACTGCCAGAGCTGTATTTACCTCAGAGTAAATGGACAAGAAGGAATGTCCAAGTAACAACATCAAATGAAATAAGGTTGACCTAAGCTTACGGAACTTACGTAAATATTTACAATGGAGTTGAATTAAGAATATCTATTTAATAATAGCAGTTTTTATTATATGTGTCTGATGCCATACTAAAATTCATTACATTTAGGTAGAATTATTTACTGTGCACAACAACCTTATGAAGCCAATATATTGCCCACTTTATGTGTGACAAATTGATACTCACAGACCCAAGTAACCAAAACAAGGCAGGCGTTAAAGAAGAGGTCCGAAGCCTTGGGTCAGCATTCATACCCGTAACTGCTGCAACCACCATTGCTAAAAGCCAGAAAACTCCAACCTTGGCTGAGAAAGTAATTCTTGGTGTAGAAGACCCTCACCTCTGCACAGCAAAAGGATGCTGGAGATTATACGCAGCTGATTTATCTCAATGGGGCAAAAAGTGTGTGGTCATTCTTCATGGCATGTTCAGCCTGCTGCCTCTCTTCTTGTCAGGGCAATGGTCTGGCTTTAGTCTGAAGCTTTCTTTGGTGCGTCGATGACAGCCCATCTGTCAGAATGGCATTTTATTAGCTTGTGATATTTTTATAACCAACCCCAAATTTAGTAGCTTTTAGTCTTTGCACAAGTTTGATCTTTACAAAAAGGCTCATTTATCTGTAGAATGGCTGGATGGGGTATCAGAACTATTAAGTGAGAGATTACCTCATATAGTAATTTTCAGTTTGGTGTATTGCTATTACCTAAGGTATAAAATGGCTTTCAATGCAGGATGGCTATAAATGTTTAACATGTGTTCCTCACTTTAGCAGTCTCCACAATAACGGGAAAAAAGTAAAAATAATGTTTTGTGTTTATATAGTCACGTCTCCATGGAGCCCAGAGGCTTTAGTTAACAAGGTCTAAAAATGGCTCTGTTTTAAGGGTTCCATGGGTCGGGAGACTGACAGTGCACGGGGCTCTAGCAGGGCGAACATTGCCTGCCCAGAGCCTGAGGGTGGCTTCCCCCAGCCTTCGTGATCAATAGTGACCACAGCGAGCAACTGTTTTTGCTTGCAGAGACAAGCAGAATAACAAAAGAGTAGTTTGAGGACTCCATGTTGTACTAATTATTGGCATGCTGTGGTAGTATTGTGTATTACCTCCCTTTGTCTTAGCAGTATTGGAATGGTACAGACATACATTTTCTTTTGTTTAATAACTCTATTGCAAAGACTCACATGCCAAAGAATTGCAATTCTAAGAATGTTTTGAAGTGCTACAATTTTTATCTTTAAGATGAGTTGTTTCTTAAAGTTGAGAAGCAAGCACTGTAATGTTCCTGGCTCCTGACCTGTGACTTTAAGTGCCCGGCTGCCTGTTGATAAGTGAGGGACATGATCAGTGTGGTGATAAAATGGTCCATCCCAACTGTAAGTTTCCCACATCCACTTTCTCTGTAAGTCAGGACCCCTGGATAAGTGGTCAAGCCTGTGTGTGTGTGTGTGTGTGTGTGTGTGTGTGTGTGTGTGTACACAAAACACTGAGGAAGAATAGTCCCAGGTTGTATTAGTGGTTCTGAAACCTTATAATCACAGTCACCTTGGTGACTTTTAAAAAGAGCTTGCTGTACCCACCTCTCGTATTTCTGACTCAGTCATCCAGAGGGTCCTGAGAACTTGCATTTCTGAATGTTCTTATATGATGTTGACAATGCTGCCCATCAGGAGCAGTGTGAGAACCAATCAGACTTCTGCTTTACACTCTGCAGAGTAAGTCATAATTATGACCAGATGGAAGATAAAGGACAGCCAGGCTATGTCCCTGGGACATTCACGTGTGAGAGAAACAGTAAAAGAGAAGGGAACTAAGCCATTTCTTTTCCATCTGAGGAATTTTTATTCTAGTCCAAAATAAATACTAGTTCTATGGTCATTTTCAGTCTAGTGTCTCTGTTTGCGTTATATATATTTTTTTCTTTGGTACTAGAGATTGAACTCAGGACCCTGTGCTTACAAGACAGGCAGCAGCACCACTGAGCCAAATCCCTGGCTCTGCATTATATTTTTAATATTCACTCAATAAATATTTATTGGGCACTTATTCAACAAGGGCTTGCATGCAACAGAAAAAAAACAAGTGATTCTTTTCCCTGTGTAGTTGAATTTGCACTTGATGGTACTTCGCTTTGATGTATTCAGTGTATTTTATCATGTATCTTTTACCCTATCTTTAATTTTGCATATCGTCATTTTTCTCTCTTCCTATCTGTAGCACAAAGTTGGAAGTCATAAATATTTTCCTGACCATTGGTGGGGCCCTCGAGGTCCTGGGTCCTTCTGCTGGAAGTTGTTTCTTAGTACGACAGAAAGGATAAGTAAGTCATGGATATTTTTTGAAATGGTGTCATAGAAACTGAAATAATATGAAACTTATAGAAAAGCACATTTATCATTATAATTTGCTTCTATTTGATTACAAATAATATAGAAGCTATATATTACTCGCCGTGTTAGCACATTTTCTTAAAGTATTAATGACTAGTGATGCAAATGTGAATTAAAATAGCAACTTTCACACACTAATGATAAGAATTCTATTGAAATATGATGCGACCATGTACATTAAGAAATTTACAAACATGTTTTACACTTTCTGAACCAGTATCTCCATGGGGTCAACTCATAGAAATTTAAATGGAGATGCACTCAATAAATATACATTGCTATTTATTGTCATAGTACTGGTTCAGATAGCAAAATATTAAAAAGTAGTTTATATGTATTATAGGAGAGTTAGTTACATAAATTATGGTATATAAATAAAATATGTATGCACTACTTAATCAGTGAAAGGTGGTAGGTAAGAGAATGTAAGGATACAGGAAAGTATGACACATGTTTTAAAAATCTATGAAAGGTATGGTTTTCCCCCCAAATTTCTGAACTTAAGTGGGCAAAGGAAAATACTTGGCAGTAAGTACACCAGTCACTAACTGTGCCTCTTTCTGGATTATATTACATCTTTCTCTTTGCAGTTGACCACAGTTTTAAAGCTAAGTCTAAAAAGCACGTTGTTTATATTATATGACATGGAAAGGTGTGTGCAAAGAAAGGTGACACAGCTGACATCTCATCCATAGAGCAACTTCTTGGGGACCATTCATGGACACCCAAGGACTCAGAGCCCTTTAGGAGCAGCAGCGCTCCCAGTTTGGCTCTGCGTTGTATGTGACCATGACCAGTGTCACTCTCTTGCTGCACATGTGTTTGTTTCTACAGAGGTGTACATGCACAGAGATGTACATGCTACAGAGGTGTACATGCTACAGAGGTGTACGTGCACAGAGGTGTACATGCTGCAGAGGTGTACGTGCACAGAGGTGTACATGCACAGAGGTGGACATGCTGTACATGTGTTTTATTCTGCAGAAGTGTTTCTCTTCGCCAGAGAGAAAGAAAAGAAAGCACAGTGCCTGAGTGGAGCCTGTGTCCACGAGGGCTGGGCAGTCGTAGATCGTGCCTCCTAAGCATGTCAGGCTCTCTGGGTACAACCGTTTCTCACAGATGTAGTGTTCAAAAAGTATTTCCAAGAGAAGAGTTTCCATGGTCCTCACATTCACGTCCATGACCAAATCCTCCTCATGATGCAGTAAGCCCGTGACTTACGAACAAGTTCTGTTCCAGGAGAGTCCGGGGTAAATTGGACTCTGTAACCCTGCCCTGACCCTGGCGCACAGACTGAGCCTTCCACAGCGCACCTGTGAGCGTGCACTGGGCAGGTTCTCAGGTCGGGACTGGCTGTCCTGCAAAGCCCTGCTGAGGTGTCCCCACGCGGTCAGGAACGGACTGACCATCTACTGCTGTTTTTCTGCAGTAGGTTTTCTGATTTCCCCATTCTACAGACAGGATAGCTGGGGCCTGCGGCTTGGCTGCCAGTCAGCCCTGATCACGCGGCTGGGAACAAGCAGCCCAGAGGCGTGCTGCTCCGATCGTTCCAGATTTCTCTTTTAGTACAGGTTTGCAGTTTGCGTTCGCCATGGGGAGGGGACCTGTGCCTGATGCAGCTTGGTTTTCTTCTAGTCCCTTTCCCCCAACTGCTCTCCTCCCTCCCTCGACCCCTGCGTCATTTTCACTCTTGTTGCTGTTGCTACTCTAACGCGTGCTCGAGACATAGACTGTAACGCTGACATGCGTTGGTGTGGTCATCCTAGTTTCATTTTATCTGACCCAAACCTCTCATAGTGTGAAAACACTCCCCGCACACCCGTGTTGGGGTTTTAGAGTGAAAACGCATTCCTTTCACTCCTGCCTCAAGTTCAGCACCCGAGTGTCAATTCAGCAGCCTCCGAGCAGGGCCTGGCCACCCCCTTCGCCACCACTACAGAGGCCAAGGCTGAGGGAGTCACCATCCCCATGTCACAGCGCGAGGTCCCCACAGCGCGAGGTCCCCGCTGCACCCCGTCATTATTGGTTGTGTTAAGATGCAAGAGGAGTTGATTTTAAAAGTGGCCCTGTTGTTTTTGGTGCTTAAAGGCAATCATGATGTAGAAGACCTGAAAATACAGCACTGACGCTAAGTTCAGATTGCTTTGCGTGACATATTTTTAGTAGATTTCCAAGGTACATTATCAGTACGAGAATTGTATTTATGAAGAATTCCTTCCATAAGTCTTCTTAAAAAAATCTCTCTTCCCTTATGCGATAGTACACAGCAATTAATGAGGTTCTAAAACATAAAAACAGACTCATTTACCGCTTTTCTTATATATCTTAAATTATATGAGGGAAAAGCTTAGAAAAAATCAGTGAATAAATTAGTGTAACGTGAGATAAGTTAAAATCCTTCCATGGTAGTCAGTGTTTTCCAGTTTTTCCTTAAAGGGCCAGGGTTATGACTATATGAAAAATGATAATATCATTTGAAAACTTTGGAACTAGCATGCAAGCTTTGTATAAAAATCTAAAATGAACGCTTTACTAGTGTAAGGCTCATATTCCTTGTTCCTTTAAGCGTATATGGCCTATTCACTGTCTTTAAGGATGGGCATGACTGGTTTTCACAGTGTCTAATATATGTTCTGTGTGCAGTGAGAAATCTAACATTCAGGAAACTGATTTCTGAATGTTTGTGTGTATAAAGTTTCTGTGTGATTCAACATTTGGAGTCAGGTTTCTTATTCAGTGATTTTGGGGGGTGTTTCACATTGAAGGGAATAACAATTTGGGGAGATTATCAGATGTTCAGTGTGCAGTGCAGTGAGAAATTCCCCTATTTTCCAGCACTCGATGCTGCTAAATCACCATGTTGTGGAATTTCACGGTAATGACAATCAAATTGGTGGTACCACGAGACAGCTAGTTTTGCACTCAAACACAGGCTTTAATGGCCTTGAAAATATTGCCTTCTTGTGAGTATATTTTCACAGGACCTCATTTATAAACACACATATGAACCATGCACAAAAATCACATAAACAGGAACTGCCTGTCTATGAGGGCATCCTTACCCTTTCAAGGCAGAATTAGTGATTCTTCCAATTGTTTCCTCATGATGTTTGGTGCATTGTGCTGCAGCAGCACTTTTTGTGTGGTATTAAATGTATCTATGTATCTTCTTTCTCTCTTGAAATATGGATTGCTTGAAGGCAGCAGCCAATTCCTATTTACCTCTATCCCTCATGTACAATGACTGACACACCATTAGGCTTATAGTATGACTGTTGTTCCTTTTAATTTTGAAATTGCTAATAAAAATAGAGATAGGATTGATATTCCTGAAGATGTGTGCTTTCTTCAGTTTCTGTAGAAATTTCAGAGACTGTCAAGAAGGGGATTCTAGGCAGGTGTGAATGAAGGGAGGGTTTGAGTGACATTTTATGCTTAGGGGATGGCAGAATGGTAGGAGGAGAGGCATAGAGGCCTGAGATTGTGATATGTTTGTGTCTATGTCGTGGACAGGAGTCAGGTCAGATATAAGGGGTGGATGGCTTTCTGCATGAGGTTACCGGGAGTAGACTGATGAGCATCCGAGGTTGCTGAAGATTAACCTGGTGCAGCTGTATTTTATAAGCAGAAAGAAGGGAAGAGAAGGGTGATGTTCAGCTCGCTGCCTCCTGGAGAACAGACTCTCCCTCAGCTGTGAAGGCATATTTAAGAAGTTAGGATACAAATAGTATGAGAATGCATGAAGAGATACAAAATGTAGATTCTCTTGTTTAGAAAAGTTATCCACAGTGGCGTTTGCTTTATTTCCTTGTTTATTGTGCTAGGAAGGACTAGCAAGGAGACTTGTAACCTAGAAATGCAAAGATTTACAGTGAGTTAAAAAATGAGAGTCACTGCTTTTGAAACTTGGCCTCCTGAAAGCTGTGTGAACACCTGTGTATGCAGCAGCTGATGTAAACCCTACATTTTATTGAGTATCCAGTATATGCAAGCACATATTAGACCTTTCCATGTGCTGTGATGGATAACACTGTGAAATAGAAAATTGTAGCCTAGTTTTAGACATCATCATTACAATCATAATGATAATACTAATGTTTTTGCTGTAAAAAGACTTGCTGGAATCACTTAACTGAGGAAGTACAGTATGGAGCCAGAATCTAATTCCACTGTGTCCAGCTGCACGCACTTTGGCATCTCAGAAGCAACCCTGGAAGATGAGCTCCCCTGAGCCCCAGTTTAACACATCACATGGCGGTGTGAAGCTGAGTCCTCTTCCCTAAGGGAGAGCTCAGCTTGAGCCCCAGTACGCTGTGGCTATCCAGGGATCCTCTTGGATCCTCCGGTAGAAGACAAAGCCACCGTAAATCCCAAAGCTGTGTCGGTCACTTGACACTTCTCACCTGAAGCTTGCTTCCATCTTCCACACTTGGAACCCTTTTTCCTACTGTAGCTTACATGAGTTTCCTAAAATCCAAATCTTCTGTCAGTTCTTAGCTCAAATACTCCAGCGTGTCACATATCTGTTTGAATGTTGTGCCCCTTTAATGCAGTGCACAAATCCCCTCCTGGATGGTGCCTGCTGCTCCTGTCTCCTTTCTTTCCATTCTCACTCTGCTGGGCTACTTCCCCACCTCCGTCTTCACCCACTGGGTTTTGCACCCACTGCCTGCCCTCAGTAGACCCTGAGCAGAACACTGCCCTCCTTCCTCCCACACCAGCTGCTCAGGAGTTGGGGTGCTTTCTGCAGAAAGTTGCTCCTGTGGACTCAGATTTGGGTCCTTCCTCTAATAAGCTCAAGGGAGGGGAGGGAGAAAGGGATGCTTTCTCTTCGCTCTTGCATCCCCTTAGTTAATAGTAGGAACTCAGAAATTTTGTTGTGTGGATGAATGAAGGCAGACATCATTTAAAATACACATTATAACATTTGATGCACAGTTTTAGGTGTTCAACAAATATACATTCATTTAAATCACACAGAACTCTTTTTGGCTGCTACTGTTTTGCCCAACCTGATGAGATATTTGCTGCACAGGGAGTTTAAAGCAACTTCGGTAGATCCTGCAGTGGCAGCAGTAGGATTTGGCCCCAGACACTGTGGCCTCAGAGCCTGGACTCTTCACTGCTGCTTTACAGTGTCTCTGAAATTAGGTTCAACAGATCAGGATTTGCAGGGGATGTCTGGGACTTGGGACATTCACAAGCAGGAAAATCTAGAAGCTGAGTTTTTCTCCTTTGTCCGTCACTGACAGTTGTGGGATTCTTGTGCCTCTCTCTCTGCCTTCATCCAGTAATCTCCAAAATTAGAACTCTGGATGGAGTGAACTCAAAGCTCCTTGTTCTTTAAGTAACAATCCTTAACCCAGTCATTCATTTATGCCTCTCTTAAGAAGGTAAAGTATTGAAAAGAAAGCAGCAATGGCTGTGGTGGAAAGAGACATTGCAGCCTTCCTCTACTGACTTTACCCTCCAATCTCTACTCTTGGAAATTGGTAATCTCATCCTGTGCTCTTGGATCAAGGACTTCCACTTGAATAAAGGTACCCTACCAGGTGTTAAATGAGTAGGCACGTTAGAGCTACAGAAGAGGTGGAAGGGGACTCCACTGATACAGTTTACCTGGCTTATGATTTCCAAGGATAACGAGGGCTGCAGTCATTGCCTGGTCTAGCTGGTAGCACATAGTGGGCGCACGGTAAATATTAACTCACTACTCTTAACTCTTAAATTTTATTTTTCCTGTCAGTT
Organism: Heterocephalus glaber; assembly: GCF_000247695.1. The sequence goes on along the minus strand of NW_004624739.1, from coordinate 28,305,937 downwards.
TTCAACTTTATCACTTTTTCCTGTCTCTAACAACACTCATTGAAAAAGAACTAATAAGCTTTCTAGCTAATTTGGTACATGTTCCTATTATATAATCACCATGGTAGCCAGGCTCTTAACTGAAAGCAAACAAATGTATTGGAGGAAAATGTTATCCTTTGCTGTCACAGTGAAGGTGTGCTGTTACAGAAGCACACCTCTTTGTTCAGCTTCACCTCTCATCAGGAGGTACATTTTCCAACAGAGTCCATGAGAATATTAAGTGTAGTTGGATCCACTTTGCGGGAATCAGCAGGTTTCACTGAATGTTAGACAAGCTCACCTTTCAGTTTTAAGGAATACTGATATATGGATATGTCTACAGATTGAATACTAAGTGATGTCAAGGATAAAAATGTTACTATATCTACAGGTCACATTTCTTTTTGCTATTTCCTTCTAATGACCGATGCTGCAGCAGTAAAGCAGGGAGCCAGGTTCTTGCTATGAACTGAAACATGAATATAATTCAAATGCACTTTTTATATATATCATTTTCACTTATTAATGGTGCTAAGTATTAAACTGAAAATCGGGCCGGGGATTTAGCTCAGTGGTTCCAGCGCCTGCCGCGCAAGCGCAAGGACCCAAGTTTGATCCTAGGTACCAAAAAAAAAAAAAAGAAGTTTAAAAAACTGAAAATAAATGAATAGGTTTAGTAAAGCAATTATATAGTGGACCATAGTCCTGCATAGTCCTGCATAGCTACCCAAATTATGTCCTTGATCAAGATTCAATAATGACACCCAGAAAAGGCACCCACAGCAGCTGGGACACTGCCCACAGTGTAGAACTCTCAACAGGTTACGAATGTGTATTCTGGTCCTTCTCCCAGCATGTGTCAAAGCACCTTTTGTTGTAAGCACTTTGAAAGCCACAGGAAGCATTTCCCGAGGGTTTTCTTCAGTTCTGAAAAGATGTGGGCGTCCTTACCTGAATCCACCAGTTGCTTTGACTTTGCTGTACAGAGTCTCCTACTTTACAGTGTGTAAGGTCTCCTCAGCATATGACAGCACAATGTTTACCCCATGATGGTTGGAGTTTAAAAAAATAGAAAGTAAGCAGTTCACTCAAGTCAGCTTCCTAAATAATTTAGCAAAAAAACCCTACCATCTTAAAGCAGGCATTATCTCCTTCTGTTATACAAAGAACTAAAGTATTTTTCTTAACATGAAAGAGTAATCATTGGTTATTAAAATCTCACTGGAATTTCTTAAAACATATACAGTTGTAAATATGAGAAAATGTGAGAAATGTGTTCACATAAACAGTCTAATATGCACTTATCCACACAGTATAAAATGTCTTTTAAAGATGTGCATGTTAGACCTATGACTGGTGAGATGGAGAAATATTGACAACATATAAAATTGTGTTAGAGTTATGACTTAGAAAAGGAGAGTAACTTTACATGGGTATTTAAATATGTTGCTTTCTTTCTGAGTTTAATTTAGAATCATTCTCAAATATTCTTTGATCCCACTTTATTAAAGCAACTGTGTATACAATATTGTGCATGTTATTTGAATATCAGATTTTGTACCTCTGAGAAATCTTATTACTTAAAGTAGCGTTCTTTTACTCCCTAAAATAGTAAGTGACACAGATTTATTAAATAATTGCTCCAGGGAAACATGGGATTTTGACCTGATTGTCACTTATAAGAGCTGACAGACCCTGGCATGGTAGCCCTTTTCTGGAATCCCAGCACTCTGGGAGGCTGAGGCAGGATTCGAAGTTCAAGCCCAGCCCAGGCAACTTAGCCACTTAGCAAGAATCTGTCTCAAAAAAAAAAATTTAAAAGGGCTCGGGATATAGAAAATAGTAACAAACTGCACCAGACAACTTCCAAAATATACCTGGAAATTTCCTAAGGAGCTTGGTAGAAAGAATAAAAGCTAAATTCATTTTATTTATGTCCACATTTGAAAATGTAGTCAAGTAGTCAGCCATGTTCCCTGCAGAGTAGGCAAGCAAACACAGTACTCACAAATTGTGCTTAAAACTTAATTTTAGATATTGGAACATTATGTTTGTTAGATTTTTGGAGAAATATGGGTCAGTCCTATCTGTCTGCTGAAAACCTAGCATCTCTGGTTTCCAGGAATCACTTTAAGGCGTATGTGTCAGGTAGGCTTAGGTTTGATTGACTTCATTTAATAAGAAAAAAAGCAAAATAAAAATAGCTTCAATGTAATAGAAGTTTATTTCACCTTCACATAAAAAGAATTCATAAATAAGCTGTCCAAGGCTCGCGTGGCAACTTCACAGGGCTATTGTGTCTCATACTTTCTGCTTTGTCAATCTCAGTTTGAGGTTCCCATGCTGAAAGGTCAGGAGGGTGCATAGCATTGCAGCACCTGAGGCTCCACTGGCCACGCCTTCTCAAGGAGAATTCCCCAGGGCCCCTCATGTGCCATTGCTTCTGCGCCATTTTCAGACTTCATGCATGCCCAGAGCCAACTGAGGTGGGACCCTTTTAGCTGAGCATATATTCCGGAATTCTGTCATTAAGAGAGAAGGGGAGATGATCATTGAAAGGTAATTATCATGAACATTGAGTGTCTGAAATGGGGTGGTGCCTTGGAAATTGAAGGGTGCTGGTGCCTGATAACTACATGCTCTTCACGCATACAATGGTGTGCATTACTGGTCCCTTCTAAGCAAGTTTATGAGGCTGGGTGTGTGTGAAGAACAGGCTGTGTCACACACCCCAGACTCATTGGTATGTAAATTGAAGATAGATGGTCAAATGTGGGAAAGCCAAGGAAAGAGTTGACTAGATACTTGGAACTTAGACCTAAAATCATAGTTTGACTGAAGACAGCAAGAAATAGCAACATGAGCTTTCCTATCTGGCTTTGGGGAGCCTCTTCAGATACACAGTGAATTTAAAATATGGTGGCCAGAATACTAGAGGGCTGGCCAGCCACAGCTCCCAAACAGTAAAACATGTTTAGTGTGTGTATGTGTCATACATATTTAACACAACCCTTTTACGGTGTCTCATGGAGAGGGTGTACCTACCCCATGAACAATGTGTTTGAATTGGGAAAGACGACAACTGGATTTTAAAGTGGAATAAGAACTTATTAGAAAAAGAAAAAGCTGTAGCAAATCTGCTTAATTATTCTTTCAACTTTGTGTGAAAAATGGTCTGTGTTTACCTTGCAAAAGCACACATTGTACTAAAGGAATCTGAAAATTAGTACATCGTACAGTGGAGCCCATAAATATGCTGGCGTTTTTGTTTCCTTTGCTCTGCACTTTATAACACATGACTGATATATTGTGTCTGAGTCCAAATTTGATAAGTTTAGCTCTTTATCCACAATTGACAGTCATATTTGTTGGTGGTAGCATGGCTGGTAGGGGTCCAACTGACGGAAATTATAGAATTCAAAAGATTGATCATTATTTCGGTTTTAGATGAAATCCAGCAAAATGAATATGTATGGCACCTTTTAATATCTTTCCTTTTTCCTTTCTTTCAATTTACTTAATTGGACAAATAAAATATAACCCACTTGGCCAGCACCCACACATTTTTTGTAAAAAAAGAAATAGTTCCTCAACTTACTAATGATCAGCTATGAGGATCTGTGTGTGTGTATTGTATTTTACAAATGAGATTTTAAAATTTGTGTCCTAATGCACTTTTTCTCAGTGGAATGTATAGATATGGTTTCATGATGAAGGTCTAGGGAGGCTCCATGTATCCATGATGGGCGGAGTTTATGAGTACCAAAAGGAATAGAGTAAAAAGAAGAGAGATACATACTTTGTGGGAAGAAAGGAAGAGCCCAAGTACAGTCAAATGAACAGTACCACCACAGCAGAGGAAGCAGTTAGGAGTCAGTTCAAAAGTACAAAGAAACATTTTGAGGAAGAAGAGAGAGGAGTGATAGGAAGGTGAAGTACAGCAAAGCTGATGGATTAGAAAACCAGATGATAATCTGCCATCCTGTCCCGAGTGACTTGGACTGCTGATGGCTGAAACTAGGCTCATTGAAATGACTAAATAATGCAAAAGAGAACGGATCTTCAAATATACAGAACTCTCCTCAAGGCCTTTATGTCAGGGGACAGAAATGAAGAAATCTTAGTCCAAACTATACCTGTGCAGTCAAATGCAGTTGCGCTCGCCACGGTGGCTGTTGAGTTTGTGAAATACGGATGGATCTTGAGACAGTAATGCTAAGTGAACTCAGTCAGAGAAGGCTAAATATCACATTGTGTCTCTCATATGAGAGCCCCAAATAGAAATAATTTAAAGAGCAAAAAGAGATAGCAAGAAACAGGAAAGTAGACTCTGAGAGGGGAGGGCCGGGGAGTACAAATGATGAAGAGGTGATGCCCGTGTGTCCCAAATGTACACTAATACAGATTCAAAAGGAGAAATGTGGCTGGCCCGAATAGGGATATGCTATGAATGTAAAGTCTACACTGGATTTCAAGGCGTTACTATGAAAAAAATGTAGATTATCTCATTGAAATTTTTATATGGCTTATAGGTTGAAATGATAATTTTGATACATTGGATGAAACATCATGTATTCTTAATATTAATTTCATCCTATTGCTGCTTGGTGTGGTTGTTAGCATCTTCCTACAGGGCACATGTGACTTGCATTTATAACTTACGTTATAAACCAGGCGATCAGTGCTTTTCTACACTTGGACTCCACTTTGCCACCTCAACTTTTGACAATAATATACGAGGGGAAATCAGAAGCTATTGCAAAGACTGTAATTTTTCCTACATTAACTTAGAAATGTAATTTGTTATAGTAGAGAGAATTTGAGCTCCTGGATTCAGCTCAGGTACTAACTAGCTGTGAGGCCCCAAGCAAGTTACTTAACTTCTGTGAGCCTTGATTTCCTCAGCCGTAAAATGAGAATCATAATACTCACCACACAGGGCAAGTGTGAGGATTCAATGGGATTATGAAGGGTTTTGCAGAGGACCTGCCTCATAATTTGCTGTTAGTAAATGTTAGTTCCTTTCTTTCCTTGCTGGTGAGACCTGTAACTGTTACAGGGAAGGAATTGCGCTGTATACCATATGCTTCAAAAGCAGGGCAGTGTGAGCAGGATACAGATATGATTCAAGGTCACTGATTCTTTGGAAAAAAATCAAAATCCTCTCAAGATCGAAACCTGACAATTAAATTTAGCTTCTTTGAAAGAACAACAAGAAAGTTTCTTCAAGTACAGAAATACATATATGTATATACTTACATGTGCGTGTGTATATAAGTGTGTACATACATTTCTACATAGCATATTCTCTATTCCTCAGAGAGCCTCACAAAACAGTATATAGGTAACTATTTTATCAACTAGAATGCACTGATTGGAATAGGAATACTGGTGTCATTACCATTGTATAGAATTTTATCCAATAACAATGACAAATGGAGAAAAACAAAAAGTAACCCCAGATGGGTAAAAATTAAATATTGAAATAACCATGAAAGAAAATGAAATAGACATATAGAGAATAGTACGGTTTAAATATGATTTTCCTCCCCACCTTCTAGAAACTCAGGTTAAAATTTAATCTCCAGAATGAAATGTTAGGAGTTCAGACTCAGAGAGGCCATTAGCCCATTTTCTGCTTAGAAAAAACAAACAAACAAATAAAAACAAGTGCAAGCTCTCTGTCATCACACATTTGATTTCCAACCTTTGAGAACTGTTACAACTTGCAAATGGAAAACAGAAGGTTATAAATAGCAGGATGTCCTTTGGTTCCTAAGACTGCAGGTATGCTGAACAAGGTGAGAGCAGCGACAAAGGCAACGCATTTCCTGGCAGACTTGGAGGGTAAGGTTGGGACTGCTCTTGGGGGAGAAGCTTTGGGCCCCAGCCGTGCTGGGAGGATTCTCAGGGCATAGGAGGTGCTGGGCACTCTGTCCTCGGGAATGAGTGGATCCCTTCGTGTTTTGCTCTAGCCAGGGTCAGCCAGGAGGGCCACTCGATTGAGTCCAGTGTGACTCTTCCTGTGCTCCTCCCTGCCCTGCCCTGCCCTGCCCAGTGAGGCCCGTGGGAGTCTGTGGCAGGAGGGCCACCACCCAATGCAGCCCTTCGCCCCTGGGCTCTAGCGTGAGCTCAGATCACTACTTTTCGTGTAACTTCTCCAGTCCATGATACTATGTGGTTAGCACCCGAAAATGGGCTAACACACAGAAGACAGAATTTGCCCAGCATCAAAGTTGAAGATGCACATCTAGCTCACACACACTGCCCACGTTTCTCTGCTTCCTGAGCCCTGATGCACATCCCACCACAGGAGGGTTCAAAACCACTCCCTCCAGTCCCTCGCCATGTTAGTACTGGTGATGCCCATCTTTGGTCCATCCTAAAAGCTACAATTCCCGATGAAATCTCAGCCAGCCTGTCCCCTTGGAGCTCCTCTCCCCATATCCCACCCAGCCTGGACTGCAGCCTGTCTCCTCCCCAACTGTGTCCAGGACTCCTGGATTTGGTTCCCCACCAGCACCTAGAGTGCCTCCTCTCCCTCACAGGCTCAACACTTTCTTCTGGACAGTGCACTTAGTGTGTAGATGGCGCTTCAAATCAAGAAATAGGAGCAAGGACTTACCATACACCAGTAGTAATCTGCCCCCCAGCTGCACTAAGGAATATGCATCTAAATCTGACCCAACAAATAATCTGATTTGAATATCTTTGGATGAAACATTTGAGGCATCAGATTATTTCTAAATGAATCAACTCTAATTTACACTCCTATTACAGAGTTATACTTTTGAATGATGTGCTTAAATTTTCAAATGCTAAAATTTTTGTATTATGTAGAAATCCGTATTGTAATAGAAGATCCAACCCCCTAACCAGCTTAAACAAAATAAAAGATTTATTATGCCCCATAAGAGAAGGGCTCAGGGTTGGAAAGGCTTTGTCGACAGCTCCAGTGATGTAATTAGAGTCCAGTTTCTCTGTGAACATTTCATTTTCTTCATGTAGATTCATTTTTTGGCAGTTCTTCTTTGATAGCTCCCAAATGCTGCCAGTAAGCTCCGGGCTGGTTTCTTCTTTAAATGCAGAAAAAAATGGAAAAAAAAATTGTGTATCATGAATCCCAGTAACAGCTGTGTGTATCTTACTGACTGTGATTAAACAAATGAACATCTCTACACCCATCACTGCCTGGCCATGCTGATTGGGTTAGAACTTTGTTACCAAAGACCAAGGTCTCAGAGGGTCGGGAAATGTGATCCCCAGGAGGCAACAGGACTTGTTGTCAGGAGAGTGAGGGGTAGTTTCTCAGGAAGAAAAACAGTGGACATTTACTGCACTCCCTCTGGGGATAGTATTCTACAGCCCTCTAGGGTGTTGCCTGTAACACGTGCACAGTAAGAGTCTAGTAAATATTATGTGTTCTGTGAGTCCCAGAGAATTCTGGATCCTGGGACTTTGCTTTAAATAAATAGTGTATTTAAATTGTATAGGGAAGTGACTGGAGAAAAAAGTCAGCGTCAGAATTTGTGTTATTAGCAGACTGATTTGAACTTTGCAAAATAAAAGTTGGTCTGACAGGTCCCTTTACAGAAAAGCCTTTATGTAATAAATGGAAGTGTTTCTCCACTTTATCTTGATTTTTATAATTTTTCTTGTCTTATTTGAATTCAAGCTCTTTTCAGTGGTGTCCTGTGAGCAGCAATGCCAAAATGGAATGGAATTAATTCAATCATGTATGTTTTCATATTAACCATTTTATTTAGTTGAAGCGGGGGGCGGGGATTTAGCTCAGTGGTTTTGCCGCCTGCTGCACAAGCGCAAGAACCCGAGTTCAATCCCCGGTACCAAAAAAAAAAAAAGAAAGTTCAATGTACCAAGTACGGTTATAGGACTTGTAGATACAACAGGATGTCAAGAAGATGTACAGATGTGGGCCCAGCCCTAACATTATTTAAACAGGTTTTAGGAGTCTAATTATAACTGAAATTTCAGGCAGGGGAGTTTGACTCTTTCTAATGTATTCCTTTGCTACACTAAATGTAACCACATTCACAAAGGGTTACAATAAATAATAATTTTAGTAGTAGCATGCTTGTGTCTTGGTAATCCCCAAGTGGAGTCCAGGGTCCATATATTTTAAGTTGATGTAATCATTAAGATAGGAGGTGGGGAAAAGATGTCTGTCATTGAATTTTCTCAGGCAGGTTTAAAATGTATTATCTAGAAAGTATTCCATGTGAGAATGAGGCACTAGAGACATTTCTAGCTAAGTGGATGCACATTGAGGCGATCCTCTTCAGTGAAATAAACAGGACGCACATGGGTAAATACCGAATAGGTTCTCTGGTGTGAGAAACTGAAAGTGTAAATAAGGACTAAAAGGTATAATAGATAATGTGAAATAGGAAGAAAAGGGGCAAAGGGGAAGGGGAAGGGGAAGTGAGAGGGGAAGGGGAAAGGAAAGAAGTGAAAGGAAAAAATATGAGAAAAGGAAAAAACAGAAACGAAGTCTTTTTAAATAGAGAGAGGTGGAGGGGTTGAAGACAGGGCAGGGGAATGGGGGAAAAAATAAGAACCAAGATATGTCATGTAAAGGTACAAATTCCCAATGATGAATGTCAGCATATTGTATTCCTAAAATGTACCAATAAACAATGAATTTTTTAAAAAGTTACTTCACCCAAATTCTGGAGATATTGCAGATGTCCGTCTTACCAGTGAGGTCCCAGCCAACAATGCCCAAAGGCTAAAGGGAGGAAGGCAGCAGCTAGCAGTGGGGGAGTCACCTGCATATCCCCACTGCATCTCGAGGGTTAATTCCACCAGCTCCTTCCACACTTGGACATTAATTAGTTAAAGGATCCACATTCAAGGAGGCCCTAATAATGACATGTTGATGGTATTCCACATCATTTATTCCTCCAGAAATATGTCTTGAATGACTACATTATACCAGGCATTTCTCACAGTAAGGGAAACAAACAGCTCTGCATTTAGGAAGTTTGTACTTTGAGGGAGGCAAGGGAATGGCGAATAGTAAATAGGGCAAACGAGGAGAAGCGATGTTTTGAGTTCAGTGAAAAAATTAGAGAAAGGGGGAAGAATACATTGGAGGGAGCGATGGCAGACAAGCAAGCTTTAGTAGAAGGGTAACTATTTTTTAGTAAAGATGAAATAAGAAAGCAAATAGGGGTCTCTAGGGGAAGCACTTCAGATATGAGAGCGGGGGGAAAGATTGTGACTTGGGAGCTTTGGAGCGGCATGAAAGCCAGTGTAGGTGGTGACAGATGGGGATGGCCCCGGAAGTGCAGTGTGGGTGTGCAGATTGGCCAGGACTTGAATTGAGCCGTTTTCACTTGTGTCGAAAACTGTCTCAATTTAGATAGCTTGACATGCTCTGACTTGACTTGAGCTCGCTTTTCGAATTTACTCGAGTTAATTTTGCCATTGAAGATCAGTCTAAGGGTTTGGCTTTGATTGTGTGATATGGGAGTTTTAGGGTTTTGGACAGCAGAGTGACACCATCTGGATTCCAATTAAATGTTACCACCACCTTGTTAGAAGATCTGAAGGGTGGAGGCTGCCATGGTAGCAGAGGAGGTAGTAAGAAGTGATAAGTGATATTCTGGATATTATTGTTATTAAAGGACTCAAACTTTTAACAATGGAGCAGATATAGGATGTGACAGACAAAGAAAGAGTGACCCCAAGAATCTTTGAGGAAATTGAAGCAGAAAGTAGCCACCCGAGGTAGGAAAGACTGTAGAAGTACAGGAGAGAGGAGGGCAAAGGATTAGGAATTTATTTCTGAAAATGTGAAATTTGAGGTGTCTTCTGACCACTCAAGAGGAGCTATGAGCCTGGACTCCCTGGGAGGGGTCTCGGCTGGAGAGCACATGTGTGAGTCCTCTGCATGTGGATGCTGTGGGCCCTGATAACCCAGTGAAGGTAAATAATATCAGTTCATAGAGGAGGGGATAATGAGGAACAGGAAGACAAGAAGCAATGAAGCCAGAAAAGAAGTGGTTGTTCTTATGTTCTAGAAGCCAGGAAAGGAGGATCTTGAATGTCGGGCATGACGTAGGTCCCTGGGATGGGCAAGGGAAAGACTGACATAGGCCATTGATTTTTACATACAAGTCACTCATGATCTTTTTATGAGAAGTTTTGTTGGAGAGGAGGAAATCTTGATTGAAAGAGGGTAAAGAAAATACAGAAGTAGAGAAACTGGGCATAGTGATCAGAGATAATTTAAGGAAATTTTTATTGACAGAAATAAAGACAGCAGCTCTGTTTGTTAATAATGTGGGACAAATATGAGAATACTTCATGTTTTTGACAATGACTGCAGAAGAAAGAGGTACCCATGCTGGTGTGGTAGAAAGGCAAAATAATTTGAAATATTTTGTAGGTAGAATGACTGGATTCAGCTAGGGCCAGTTTGCTCACAGTAATAAGTTTTACTTAATACAGGGCCACAATTGCAACTGAATGGTTAAATGTTCTGGGAGATCTTGTGGGAATTCTTTTCTAGTTGCTTCCCCTTTCCTACTGAGAGAGAAAACAATATTGGCTTTATTTGCTCATGATTCCCTTTCCAGCAGTACTCTGCTTCACTGATCCCCTCTTCAATACTTTCATCCACTAATTATTTACTTACCTTTGTTGAGTCAAAGTATGATGTAAGGTTATTTAAGTGCATCTGAATTTCCAGGAATATGTGTTCAAATGCCCCTCCCTGGGTTCAGCTTTAGACTAACTGATGGATACACCTCTTGGTAGTGGCACTAGGAATCTGAACTTCCAGCAAGGTTCCTAGCAATTCTCCTGCTCACTGAATTTGGAGAAGCACCACCTTTTCCTCTTCAGGTTGCTTCCTAAGAAATGCCCCATCTGCTCTCATCTCCTGGTGAGTTGTTCTGTCGTTAGGGTACTTTATAACTTATAACAGTACTTAGTACAAAAATCACACACAAATGGACCTGAATACTTCACACTCTTGAAACATTGTTCTAACCATAGTCTTCCTAATACCATTCAGGGAATGAAGAAAAGCTATTTCCACAGTTATGAACACAAGTATGTTTAAGGGACTTTCTTATATAGTTGCTAGATAAACACTATAAACAATGAACTAGCTGGGAAGTTAAATTTTATGTCACACTTTAATCATATCATCAGCAGATTATACACTGTGTCTAGTAGCACTTGGATACCTAAAATCCCAGATTTTAAAGATTCTGACTCATGCTACTGTGTATGTCCTTCACAAAAGTTCAGTAACAGGAAAGTGAGTTGGAAAGCTCATCATATTTTAATTTAAAAGAAACTCCTAAATACAATAGATATATTTTTTAAAATCACTGCAGAGAATGTAAGGAAAATTCAGCCAAAACAAATCAACAAAACTGAACTAATTTCTTTCTCTAACACAAATTATTCAATTTTGTCTCCATTTTTCACTGCAAGCTATAACCTTTGGAGTAATCATAATGTGTGTTACATATATTAAGACTTAGATAAATAAAAAACTATGATAAAGCAAAATATGACATAAAAATACTGAAACAATGAGTTATCACACGAAAATTTTATGACAAATATGTATATTTGTGGTTATAACTTTTAGTGTATTTAAGGATGGAAGAAAGCAGAGAAAGGAACAAGGGAAATAGATCATAATGAAATAATTTTAACTGAAACTTTGTTTTTGTGTCGCTGAGTAATTTTTTTTTTTTTTAATTAGGGTAGCGTTTTTAAAAAGTACTCAATTTTGAGTTAATTCAGAGTTATTAGTATTCTGGGCAGTTTTCCTAGATAATTATAGTGAATTTTTTCCTTGCAGTGCTGTGACTGTGATTTTCTGATTTTAATGTAACCCTTATTTTCTTCAGAAAAGAAAGATTATTCTGGCTTGCTTCCCTCTGAGGGTAAACTAAGCAAGTGCCCAGCAGAAATGACTTCAGGTACAAGTGATTCAGATTGTTCCCATTCATTTACTAATTTAAGTAATGTTCTCTTTCGTATTATGATTCCTAAAATATGTTTCCAAATTACTTTAAGCAATTAGTGGCTCAGTGTCCCGCTGTCTTCCAGGTGAGTCCCTGCTCTTTTGTTTGTAGACGTGAATTCCTTTCTGCCAATTGGAGTGGGATTTGAGATGGCAACACCAGTGGCCAATTTCTTGGACAAATTGCTGTCTGGGCCCCTGAGCGGGGTGGGGAAGGAGGAGTGTTTGCTGCACCATTGAACCGTCTCCTGCATCTGTGGCCAAAGCCTGCACCGGACGCCACCAAGCTGGGAAACAGTCCAAGCGGAGCCGGACACCTTCTGTTTTGAGTAACTTGACTCATCTCTCTGCTGAGAACACATGACAGGTTCAGAGGGAAAGAGCAGAATCTGTTACATAAGAGCAGCGGGAAAATTCAGCTGCATGTGTTGGCAACTTCAATATTTCCATGACGGTGTCTATATAAAATGTAACATTTTGTCTGTTTCCTGTTACAGTCATTTCAATATCAGTTTATAATACCAAACATTACTTTTTCATGTATAAATACAGAAATAGGCTTTTGTTTCATATACCATTTTGAACTGGATTGGTTTTATTTTAGAATTTCAATTCATAACCAGCTTCCCACCTCAGTTCCCTAAAGTGCATAATTTTAAAACAAAATTATTTTGCCATTTTTTTTATAGGAATGTGATGAAACTCATGAATTTCTAGGGAGGTCAAAGAGGCATAGATGGATCTAACGTTATAGCCGTATTTGGTTTTATGTTTTAGAGTAAAGCAGGTCTTACTCTTCAATTAAAATGGTAATATTCACAAGTTGTTCAGGAAAGTATTTCCCCAGGTGTTGGGTGTGCTGTTAGACCCTTTAAAGAATTCCAGCAAGGGACATTGGCTTTCAAAGCTCCTCTAACGTAACATTCTATTCCAGGACATATTCTTCTAAGAAAGAGCAATGTCTACAGCAGGATGGAAGATTCCAAAAACAATCTAAACCCTTATCCAAAGATCCTGATCCCCTGAGTTTATATCATGTGCTATTTCTTGTTTGGTAATAAATATATTGAGGCCCAATTACAGCTCCAGTTTTCTTGGACGGAGGAAACACTGGAGGAAAGCCGGTGCACCCAGGCAGTCCATGAAGGTATTGAGAAGACAGAAGGGTGCCAGACAGCAAGTTCTCCTAATTTGACAATTTGCATTTCTAGAGATAACTTTTGTGAAGCCTTTTCTGGAATCCAGATCCCAGCTCCTCATCTAGAGGGCTAAATATCATCAACTCTGGAAATAGCATTGGGACCCAGCCAGCAATAAAGGAGGTCAGTTAGGCCAGGGCTCTTTGTGGAGTGGATATTAAAACTCTGTCCATCTGGGCCCACCGGTTGCAATGTGCTGGTTTTCTGCTGCTATTTTGAGGACAATGGCTCAAAGCCTCTGTTCAAAGATTGCCTTGAGTAAAGTAAAGCGCCCTGTGGAATCTCAGGTCTCAGTAACTCCTTGGTAACTTTCTATTTTGCTCTAAGGCAGGTTGTAAATTTGCTCGCATTCTCACTGCTCAGTACAAGATTGTAGATTTTTTGAGGGTCCCTTACAAAGAATTTTCAGGATAAATCTGTGTTGGCAGCCTCAAAATTCAACCACAGAGCAGTGAAATTGAATATTCTCTTAAAAGAAATATAATATTCTCTTTAAAGAACTGTACATCTTTTCAGTTCTTATGAGAACTTTGACTACTTCATAGCATCTCAGAGTAGATAAACTAACTGCACAGAAGGTTCCAGAAGGATTATGGTTCACTGCTTCCTTCCTTCCTACTGAAAGTTTCAACTGCAGACCAGGACTGCATAAGATTTCTGTGAAAAAAAATGCAGTTTCCCAATCAAGTAAAGTTCAACAGAGACAAGTTCAAGTTGTTATATTTAAGGTCAAGTGTCCATCTATGCAAATATTATAGAAAGAATTTGAAAGTAAAAATATAAATCTATGTTTTGGTGTCAGATGATAAAAGCAGCATGATACGACAGAAACACTTAGTTTAATTTCTAAAGCCTTGCAAATAACTCACCAAAGGAGCATTAGATCCTTCTAAAAATAATCTTATTTAGAGTAAAAACCCAGTTACGTACATTTAAAAAGGATAAAAATCAAAATGAGATGGTGAACAGTGACCTGGTCAAATTGATTCTAAGGTCAATAGAGAATCACATATCTAAAATTTTAAGTACAGATTCCACCCTCAGGGCAGAGGAGGTGAGCCGCGAGGACGCCAGCAGCACACACACACACACTGTGGAAATGAGAAGACACGTAAACAAGCCTCAAAACCAGACTTCCAGATCACCTACAGCAACCCCAGAGGAAAATGAGATGGAACAATCTGATACTCAACCACCTGGACTCCCTGAACTGGCAACAAAAGAGGATCTGGAAACAATGAAATCAGAAATAATTTCTCAGATAACAGCAAAGATTGTGCCCATGGTGCAAGACATGATTAATAAATCTAGAGAGGACACAGATAAAATTTAAGTGCAGATAAAATTTGTTTAGGAAAAAATGCTTGTTTAGGAATAAGGTTTGTCAAGGGACCCATTCATATTGTCCCCAGAAATCTTCACTAGTCAGACACCACTTCACGTGTTCTGGCCATTATTATTTACCCCATTTAATGAGGTTAGAAATGTGACAGAATCCAGAGGAGAGGAGAGCATATTCTTTAATCAAAGCTTTCATGCAGAAAGTAAACAAAGCCAAATTTGTTAAAGTCAATGTCCTCATACTCTAAAGTCTACCTATCCATGTATCTATGTATCTAATAAATACAGAAGCATAATTATTTGAAAAAAACTTCTGGATAAGCTCCATCAATCTCCAGATTCTTTCTGTAAGAACTGACAGCTCTCAACCACTACACAAAAAAAAGGAAGATGAAGAGGAGGAAGAGGAATGGGAGAGACCGAAAGAGAGAAAGAAAGAAGAGAGGAGAATGTCGGGCCTCTCGCTGAGAGTTCCTGCCTGCGTTCTCTCTACTGTGGTTTCCTCCCTTCCGGGCCTGCTCACCCACACAATGCACCGTTACCCACACAATGCAGTGAACACTGTTAGGTGCTCCTTGGATTCAGGATCCCTTCCTGCTGAGACCTGGCCGGCCCTGGCCCCCATCTCCTGGATACGTGACCGCCACAGCCTTCAGAAGTGACGCGGTTAAATGTTCTCTGATCACCGATCAGGTTTGCAGAAGAGGCTGAGTACTGAATAAATTTCTCCTCAATGTTACTTGGGCTGTAGGATTTAGAAACTGTGAGGGGCTATGGTTGGATATTTTATTTCCCCCTCGAGGAGATGGCCATGGGGTTTGAGAAGGGAATCAGTCAAGTGCAGAGCCATGTCATCATCCCGCCATGACGTCATCCTGCCATGACGTCATCCCGCCGTGTCGTCATCCTGCCGTGACACTGCTCACTGCTGAATATGGGTAGCATCAGTCTAGCAGTTGCTTCTTCTTAGTCTTAGAAAATGAGAATGGAAGAGCTGGAGAGATTGGATTAAATCGTGGATGTTTTCAGGCACATAGAACATCACTGCCCAGGGGTTAGACTCCTAGAATGAAGTATAAGGACTAAAAGAGTACAGAAGAACTGCCCGTCCTGGAAGTTGTAGGCCAGTGTTCTCAACCCTCCTCTCCCCTCCCCAAGCACCAGGGAATAAGAGAGTATACCTTAAGTGGCCATGTTCACAAACCCCGTGATCATCATCTTCAAGGTAATCTTCTCCACTGCTCCTGGCTCTGAGTCTGTAAATAGCGTGAGGTCTTGGCCCTGGGACATCCGTTCATGTTGCGGCGTATTAGCTGGTGGTAGTTACTCTGTGCAAATATTTTATAGGAAGATTAAGTGAATTATAGACATGGATGGAGTTCAATTATGAGTTTCTCCGACCAAACTCATCTGATCACAGAATTAGCACACCGATTCAAGAAACGACCTGCATTTGTAGTTTGTTTTGTGGTGCTGGGGATGGAACCCGTGGTCCCACAGTTGCCAGCCCAGTGCTCTGCTATGGAGCGCAACCCCAGACAAGCCACCTTTCAATTCTTAAACTGACAACCTGAGCTTCACAACATCTTGTTATTTACTAATACTCGTGAGAAGTATGTTTCAGAGGTATCTGTTTTGATGAGAACTTAGAATTAATGAAAGCACTTTGCCATAGATGATTATTTTTCTATAAAAGCCTTTAACAAACTAAACCTTAAGTGGTATCAGTATTATGATCTGTTCATTTTATCCCCAAAAGTACTAGGCTGTTTAAAAATGTCATTTTAACATTATCAAATGTATGCTTTCTAAAGAAAAGGCATTTAGAGGAAATTATAGAAGGTATTGATATTTAGGGCTGCAGGATTTAAAGTATTAAGGCATACAGTTAAAGAGATAATTATAAATGACCGTCATAAATTATCTCTGTGGGATTCTTTCATACTGTGCTAAGTTTGAGGTTAATGGACTCTGAAGAAATATTAAAAATATATTTCTATCAGTTCATTAAAATTTAAAGAGCACCATTGGTGTATAATTGAAGTGATAGTGTTTAATGACCACCAGTACATCCTCCAATATCTTCATCAAGTATGTACTCCAACAAAGACAAATTGTTGTTTCAGGGAAATCAATGGATCTTACCTCAGCTGCCATGTGGTATGGGACATTAGGTTGCTCCCCTAAGTGTGGCTGGGGCTTTGTCATGAGCTCCTGCTGCTTCCACAGTCAAGTGCTGACTCCTGAAGGCTGGAGTTCTCCTTCAGAGAAGCCCATCTGGGCCGGGGATGTTGGTGCCCCTTGGAATCCCAACACTAGGGAAGATAGTGATCACAGTTCAGGGCCAGCCCTGAGAGCCTGGCTCAGAAAAGAAAGTCAAAAACAAAAGCAGACAACAACAGCAGCTATCTGACTGCCTTGCTTCTAGGGTTACAAATCTGTTTTACACTCTTGGTGTCTCCCGCAAAAGCTCAGCTGAGGGAAGCACTTAAGGAAGATTGCTGAAAACGTGTTATTCACCAACTTTTAGTGTACTTCAAACTCTGCCCCTGGCTCGCATCCTGTCCCCCACAGACTGCTTGAGCCCATCAGTTTGAGGCCTGCTGAGACTCCCCTGGGAATTTCACTAGAAAGTTTAGCCTTCAACCTTTGCAGAAAAGAATAATGTGAAGAGAGACATCAAACCTGTTGCCATTTGGTAGCAAAAGGCGGCTGACGATAACATTCATCTTATCACTCCATTTCCTCATATAAATTATACTGTGAAAATTCTCCTTTCTGCTTAATGCACAAGGCATTCTCTGGACACTGAGAAGCTGATAATCTAGGACTTGAACATACTCCATCTTTCTGATTCTGGTATGTGTTCTGACTCCAGAAAGAGCAACGTTAAGCTCAGATAATGTAAACATTCTGCTTCTCACAGTTACCATATTTTACTGTACATTATCTTGTTTTTCTCCCTTTCACCTGGTTTATACATATTTTAACCTACTTTATGCATTTTTCATTGTAAATATTTTTGGTTGTGCATCTAAACCCTTTCAAGAAACGAATGGACAATCTCTGTTAGCATGGCTTACACACTCTTCAAAATCTCTTCCAACTCAGCCTGCCCAGGGCTGTCTCCTGACACAAGCAATTGGAGCAGCTCGAGCTTTTCCCAGCAGCACATGTGGCCCCAAGGCTTCTGTCTCCACTTCAGTCTTCTTTTCCCAGAATATCATCTCATGTCTTTGTATGGAAGCCTCCTCTTCACTGCTGCGCACTTCCATCACACTGTCCTGCATGATGTCTCTCTCTGACCCAAACCAGTCCATCCCCTCTGCCACCAGGATCCTTCACGCTCTGGGCTCACAGCTGTCCCAAACCTGGCACACTGTCTTGTGAACTTGTCTCTGATTTTGTCTTCCCCCCTTGAGAGTTTTAGACCTTTAAGCCTAGAAACTGTGGTAGAATTAGTTGCTGGTGTAACAAAATACCAAAATTTCTTTCCTCAATTCCAGCAGGGTTGGTTCCTCTCTGTCCTCTTCTTACAAATACAGAGATTATAGACAAGGACCCCCTCACGATCCTGCTCCACGTGCATTGCCTCCTGAGAGATCCCTCTCCAAAGACTGTCTCATTCTATGATGCTTCGAGTTAAGACTTCAACAGGCAAATTTTTCAGGACCCGATTCTGTCTGCTTTAGAGATAGAGACCTTGCTCTGTCTGTAGTCTGAACCCTTAGGTCCTGTCCTACAATAAAAACATAACTATCTGTTAATAAACGCCACACTGATGTAAGTATAATTTTTACTAATACTATAGTATTTAAATATTTGGGTTTTTTAAAAAAGCATATCTTTTGTGTGTCACAGAGTAGCCGAAATGTTTTTCACCAGCCTGTTCCTTAAGGAGCCTGGCTCTGTGAAGTCAGGAATAGTCAAAGCAATTTTGCTATGCTGCCACCAAGTGACAGGTAAGTGAAACTACATCACATGTGCCCTAGAATTTAAACCTCTGTTTAGATTGAGCCAGGTGAATCTCTCTCTCTCTCTCTCTCTCCCTCCCTCCCTCCCTCTCTCATGTAATTAATTTTATTGGTACATTTTATGTATACAATATAATGACATTCATCATTAGAAATTTGCACGTTTACATAATCTCTTGGTTCTTATTTTTCCCCCTTCCCCTGCCCTCCCTTCAACCCCTCCATCCCTCCCTATTTACAAAGACTTTGTTTCCATTTTTTCACTTTCTCCTATTAATTCCATTCCCTTCTTTCCTTTCCCCTACTGGGTGAATCTCAAAGCTCTCAAAGGTCTGTAATTTCGGCAGTTCTACATTTAAATCACTAATTGCCTCTGTTAAAATTTTTTTAACAAATCTGGAAGAAAAACTGACAGGGAATTATGTGCAGCAAATATTTGTAAAATAAGACCATAGTCATGGTTCTCTGATAAAATGCTGACTGGTAGGTATCAGATACAAGCTGGGATTTTCATTCAACTTTAATTTTGACTACATGCCTATCATGAACTCATTTAAGGGAGTATCCTCTGGTTTGTGTGGAGTTTACCATTTAATCAGCTCACAAAGAGAAGGAGGCAGCAGCTTTTCTAATGGGGAGAAATGGTTGATGTTTCTCCTCAATTTGCATTGGAATGCAGCAGGGATTTCTGTGGTAGATATAAACTGGACCCCTCCTACCCTAGGAAAGCTAAATGAAAGTTATGCTTTCTGCATTGTGCTTTGCACCCATCCGTTTGTGCCTCAATCAGTAAATATCACCGTTCAAGGAGACCTTGCTGGTCAGATTATTTAGGAAACATCCATGTGACTCATTTCTTCTCTATCGGGAATATCACAAAACGTGTTACCCTGAATTTATCTTGTTTAATTAATTTTTCCCTCTTTACAATGTGGGCTTCCTCCATTAGACACTGAGCTCTGAGGACTTTAAATTCATGATTGTAAACTCAGCTGCTAGAGGACTGCTTGGTCTGTTGGAGGTTATTAATAAATATTAATAAAATAAGTGAAAACATCTCACTTATTAGAATAAATTAGGGTTTAACAGAGGGTGACACCCAGCTGCTTCCTGATGATGGTGTTCATATGGGCAGAGCATCCTGAGCGCCTCTTGTGAGTCTGTCTGGTCTCTATTTCCAGGAGGCCGTGAACTAAGTGCTTTATCTCCTTTATGCCATCCCCACCTACCTTTCCGGGCTTCTTTTTGAGGTCTCTGTTATTTTAATATTGTGTATGATCAACTTGAAAATCCCATTTGCACATTTGTGAAATCGGGCTGGTCCCCCGCTGGATGCGCAGTGGCTCTCGGGGGCCGGGTGGCGGGTTGGGTACAGAGAACTCTGGTGCCATGTGTGCCCGCTCGGTCTCTGACTTCACTACCTTGATGTTTCAACGAAGGACTACTGAGGGACTGTTTGACGGGGCAGTGTGATTTCCAATATCTGTCTTTGTTACTTTTCTCGTTGCTGAGACAAAATACTCAACACCCAAAGTTAAAGGAGGGAGGGTTTACTTCACCTCAGTGTGCAGCGGTTTCAGTTCATAGTCACCTGGCTCCAAGGCAGCAGCATGGAAGAGGCGAAGCAGTCCATGGCAAGCAGGGTGGGCCGAAAGAAGGCAGCCAGCAGTGAGATAGCAAGCAGCAAGGGACAAGGGACAACAGCAGCCCTCTTTCTGTCCCTTATATCCTATCCAGGCTGCCCACCCTTAGGGCAGGTACCACTCCGACCCAGGGCGGGGCAGCCTTAATCCTGGCATCGCAGGTGAATCAGTCCCAGCATCACATCCTTAACCCCAGAATCACACACCCTACATGCAGCAAACTCCAAAAAGCCCCACCAGTGGCTGCATGACGCTTTGGGGGCCATCTAGACACAAGCCGTAACGTCGTCTGAGAACTTTGTGTTGAAATTTCTGATAAGATCAAAGAACCACTAGCAGTAAAATTACGGCATGAGTGGTAGTGGCTTAGGAAACAGCACAGAAACAAAGGCAAAGCGCTGGTTTCAGAAATGTCCCGTGTTCAGTGCTGTTTTGGCACAAAGGATAATATTTACTGAGAAACAGCGTTATCACAGCTGAGTTGAAATGCTGTTAGGAAAGTTGAACTTTGTGCATAAAGATGTGTAGGAGCAGCTCAACTTTCTTGTTTTCTCTCTATTTTCATTTCAATTAGCATGATGTACAATAAACCTGTGTCAAAATAAGTCTAAAATAAGATGTTGGCTTAATGCATAGCTAAAATATAAAATAATGAGATATAATTAGTCATAGATGAACTGGCAGTGTGTTTTACGCTTGATCACAGTTAAAATTGGGATGCATCCAATAAATGATGCATCGCTGTCCTGTCAGTGAAACACAGTACGCAGTGGCTATGACTGCGGAGCTTATGTGAGATATGACAGTGTGCTGGAGTTCAGCGCAGGCACTTGGGATGCTACACGGCCACATGCGACCTTTCGCTTATGCCAGAGGAGATAAACTGGCCATAATCTACCCTTTCAGGTGGTCCAGACAGACCCACCAAATCATCCTGAGAAGAACAGGAGATTTGTCAGTGGGCTACACTGGCTCTACCTTGCTTGTAGTAGTTTTTAAAGAGCAAATTGAAAACTGTTATAAGCTTAGCAAATAAAATGGATAATGATAGTGCATATAGTTGTAGCATGAAAATCTTTGTTTTATTATTTATCACTTTGAATTTATTGAAGGTGTTAGCACTATTTATTTTACATTTAAACAAATTTTTGTCTTCATACTTAAGTGCAATAATATATTCTGCAGTTTCTTTTTCTTCATTCTCTGAACCCTGTTCTTTTTTTTTTTTGGTACTGGGGATGGAACTTGGGACCTCACGCTTGCAAGGCAGACGGCAGAACCACTGAGCTAAATCCCTAGCCCTGAACTCTGTTCTTAAAATATTCTTTTGGCATCAGGACATATGAAATTAGCTTTCAGGTTTGTAGCTAATGGATTTCCAATTAAGCTTATCAGTTACTGACTTTGGTCCTTAAAGTTTTAAATTTTAAACTTTTCTGAGAAAGATCACATTGCCGTTAGACTATAAGGTAAAATAAAACTCCATCAAAAAAAGGTATTTTCTTTCTCCAGACAAGTATATTACTTTTAACAAGCTAAAATATATAAAAAATAATCTATAAACTGGTGTCATTGTATATAGTGAAATACAAAGAAATTAAATTCCTTTATGATGTCTTCATCCAGTCTGATATCACCTAATATGTTCAAAGAGAGTAAGACTATATTTCTTGGCAGGGGATCCAAAACTGTCTAGAAAGCAAGTTCACCATACATTTTATCATCTTCTAAGGGTAGGACCTTTAAAGATCAAAGTATTTGTATGCATAGCACTCCACACAATGTCTAGAGCATTTAATGACATTGAATGTTTATTCAGTCTACATAGATTTGAATATTGCCTCAGTCAGTAGACCAATGGCATTAACTAAGTTACCATCCAAAACCCTGGAGCCTTCATCTGTTAGCTGAGGGTGAGTGAAGAAGCTGTCTGTAATGTTGAAAATTAAACTAGGTAATGCATCTAAAATGTTTAGTTGCAAAACCTAACATGCCTGTGCTAGTTCAAATTCATCTGCCATTATTATATTACCATTATTATTAGTACTTGAGAAACTTTGTAGAAGATGTCTACATAAGAATCCATGCAAGAACATTTAGCATTTTCATTTAAAAATTATGTGTCAAGGACTGTTTAAATTCTTGCAATCTGTATTCTAAGAAAGAAGCTGGACTGTAAAGAAATGTGTAAAAACTGGGATGTTTCACATACTTAGAAGAACTATGAAGAAAATAAAATGCAGAAACATGAGAGGAGCTGGAGGATGGAGAGTGTGGGGTTTTCCCACACTAGTCGGTCTAGTTAGCAAGGCATGGTAAGAAAAGACTGTAACTCAGACTTTAATGATTGTGTCAGTCAGTTTTCTGTTAATATGACAAAATATATGAGTAATAAGATTAAGAGGAGGGAAGATTTCTTTTGGCTCATGGTTTCCGAGGCTCCAGTCCATGGTCTCGTAGCTCCGAGGCATTGGGTCTGTGGCCAAGCAGCACATCCTAGTGTGGGGCACATTCTGGAGCTGAGCTGCCCACATCATGGTGACTGGAAGCAGAGAGACAAAGCAGCCAGGGCCCAGTGTCCTCACCAAGGACACTCGCCAGGTGACCTACAGTGCCGCCACTAGGGTCACCCTCTGAGAGACCCCCCCCCAATACCACCACAGGCAGGGATCAAGCTTTACCACATGGCCTTTCAAGGGGTGACCAGATCTAAATGTGCCAATGATAAAAAGGATTTAGGCTTGCAAAGATTTTAGGGAACAGGAGTTCAAATGAAGAGGAGAAAAGGTGAAGGATCTAATATAAAAACAAACATGGTCTGTTTGGGAGCAGAAAAAATCATGGAAGCAGTTACAAAGCAGCAAAATTTTAAGAGGGTCAAAGAGGAAATAGTTGCCTAGCTAGAGAAAACACTGTGGCTCAGGGTAGGAAGTTGGAAACTTATGCAGAGGGCGATGGGAAGCCAGTGGAATTGTTTTAAGTAGTCCTCTAGGCTGGGTATATTTCTCAGTTTCATATTACTATAACATAATGCTGGAATCAACTTACAAATAGAAAAGGTTTATTTGGATCATGGTTTTAAATGTTATTTTCCAAGCTCTGGTAGCTCCATGTTTTGGGCCCTTAGTGAGAGTACCAGATTGCAGTGGCAGGGAGCACATGTCTGAGCAAACTCTTCATATCAGGATCCAGGAAGGAGGAGGGAGGGAGAAGCAGGTATGGGAGGAGGGGGGAGGAGGGAGGGACAGGGGAGAGGGGGGGAGAGAAGGGGAGGGGAGAGGAGGGAGATGAAGAGAGAGAAGAGAGAGGGGGAGACAGAGGAAAGACAGAAGAGAGAGAGGAGAGAGTGACAGAAGAGAGGAGAAGGGAGAAAGGAGAGAGAGAGACAGAGAAGAAGAAGGAAGAGAGGAGGGAAGGAGGGAGAGAAGAAAGCCTTTGACACATGGACCTTTTCCAGGTACACACATCCATACTATAGCAAATGTACTAATAAGCAAAATCAACCAGTGACTAAAGAAAGAAAAATAAGGAGAAGACTTAATGTTAAGCTAGAAATACTCCCCAAATTGATCCTCAGAATTCATGCAAACCATATCAAAATGCCACTTATCTGCCTTTAGCAGAAATTGACAAGGTGATGTACATTCATAGGGAAAAAATAATGAACCCAGAATAGATTAAACAGTCTCAAAAAAACACAATGAAATACACATCCCAGTTTCAAAAGCTGAAAAACAAAACAAGACAAAAATAGAGCATGCTTCTCAATGTCAAAGTTATCACAAAAATACAATAATCAAAACAGTGTGGTATTGGCAGTGGATACACATATAGATGAATAGACTATAATAGAAAAGAAATTAACTTCTATATGTATGATGAATTTACTTTTGACGAGAGTGTCAAGAAAATTCAAAGAAACCTAGTCTTTTCCACAAATGGCTATGAAAACATGTAATTTCACAGGTGAAAGAATGCAGTTGAACCTGTTTCATTCAATTTATGAAAACTAATAATACTGGATTACCAACTTGGAATATAAAAGTTAAACTATAAAACTCTTAAAATTAGTTGTAAGAGTAAATCTTCATGACTTTGCATTAGGCAAATGTTTCCTGAATATAACATTAAGAATACAAGTGTTAATAGAAAATATACATTGGATGTCATCAAAATTTAAAAATTTTTCCTTCATAGGACATCCTCAAAAAATTAAATGGCCATTTATAAGGTGGATAAAAATATTTGCAAAGCATATATCTAATAAGGGACTTACATCCAAGATATAAAAGAACTCTTACAATTCAACAGTAGAATGATAAAAGGGTGAAGAATCTGAATGAGCATTTCTCTGAGGACAGCATACCGACAACCAGTAAGCACATGCAAAGACACTCCTATCATTAGTCATTACAGAGGACTGCAAATGAAAACCACTGTGACACCAATTCATGCTCACTTGAATGGCTATAAAAATGGCAAAGGAACTGGTGACGAGGTGGAGTAATTGGGACACTGATACATTGCTTATGGATTGTAAAATGAGGATAGGCACATTTTTTAAAATTTGGCTTATTTAAAAATACTAAACATCTAGTTACTGTCCATTTAGTTACTACACCACGACTAAGTGTTTATCAAAGATGATCTAGCAAAGAGAAGATAGCAAAGGCAAGTGAGAACATATGCCCACACAGGAAGTTGTAGGCAGGTGTTTAGAAAGCATTGTTCATCATAGCTAGAAATAGAAACAACCAGTGCGCATCCGTGGATGGATGGATAAACAGTCTGTGGTTTATACATTGAAAAACACTATTTATCCATGAAAGGATGAAGTACTGATACAGGCTGTAGCATATCTGAACATGGAAACATTGTGTTAAATAAAAGTAGACAGAAGAGGCCGTGTATTGTTTGATTCCATTTACACAGAATGCCTAGAAGAGGCAAATCTGCAAGAGAAGGAAGTACATACATATTTGCCAGATGTTTGCTAAGAGTTGAGAATAGAAAGGAGAGGACTAATAATGGGCAGGAAAAGTTTCTAATATAATGAAAATATTTTATAGTAAATCTTGATGACAGTCGATGATGGAAAAAGCCATTGAATCATATATTGTAAATGAGTTAACTTTATAGCTATTTCAAAAAAGCTGTGATTTTAAAAAGCCAAGGGAAGATATTTGAAAGATACTTCCAGAAGATTCCTCTGGGTTTTGTGGTGACTTGTGAGGATTTAATAGTTGTTGAATATAGGAAATTTAAAGTGTTTTATTCATGTATATATCTTCAGCATCTAGAAGTATATTTTAGATAGCATATTGTACATTAAATATTTGAAGAATAAACCCATATATAGTTACTTGAAATAACGAGGAACTTAAATTGACAAGGACATCATGAATTAAACTAGAAAAATGGGAAGGACAGCAAGTTTGAGCTAAATGTGGAAAATGCTAGATTTTTTGGTACCAATGGACATAAAGGTGAATGTTTCTCATAGACACTGGAAAAAAATCAAGTTTATAGCAAAGAAAAAGAGAAAATAGAACTCAATAATTATAGACTCATATTTGTACTGTGAACATTGAGATTCAAAAAGAATATTTTGAAAATGAATATATATTTTTTCAAAAATTTCATGAACCATATTAAGATAACAAAAATGATTGAAACTTGGTTGAAAAAGAAAGTGACGAGTCTTGTGTTTGCTTTGCTACTTTTAAGGTTTTTGTGTGGTACCAGAATACCATTTCCATGAGAAGAATAGTGTTTTGCTTACCATTGTAACACAACAGCAAAAATAATACCCTCAAAGTCATTAAGCATATTTGTCTAATTAATAAAACAATTTCTAAAAATGCAGTACGTAGTTAATATATCATTTTAAAACTGTAGAGTTGAATTGGGGCTAGAAGCATAGTTGTGGTACTATTAACATAAAAAGTTTTAGCAAAATTTTGAGGGACAGTAGATTACTCTAGGAAAGAAAAATAGGCAGAGCTAGAATCCAGCCCAATATTTAAGGAATGGCTAAATGCTGAGAAACTATAACCCAAGTTGGATTTTATATATTACATTGTAGTTCTTAAGTTCTGAATTCTAAAACAAAAATTCTCTGATTCAAAGGCAGAAATGGAAAGATAGACTAAACTTTGGGGGCAAAAAGGGAATTCTAGAAAAGACTAAAGAGATGGAAATTAAATGTCCTGCTGAAAGGAACGTTGAATTACTAAATCAACTTTCAAATTAGGTTATCCTGAGAACTATGATGTATGATCAGAATATACAGTGAGTGTTAAATATTTTAAAGTGTCTATTGCAGTAAAACTCACTTTGTCATTAATCACACTCCAGGTGCACCCCTCTTGTGAACACGCTGATTCCAGACATACTTGCCACTGTCTGGAAGTCCTCCTTCAGGTCTTAGTTGCATGGTTGTGGCTGCCTTGATTTCCTGAGTTCACTTAAAAAGTCTACTTTTCATGATCCTTTTGACTACAGGGAAGAGCCGGATGTCAAACAGTGCTAGATCCACAGTGCCGTGTTTTTATGCACCCGCCTCTCTGTCACGTGGCCCTCTGCCACAGCATTCACTGACCTGTATTTTATCACACATCTAAAGACACTCGGGAAAGAGGACTGCAGATCTGCTTCAGAAAGTGAGGAAAACGATGGGATGAGTGTGTTCCAGGGAGGGGAGGAATCTGAGGGGACCATGGCGTGTGTCTTTTACTGTTAGGCATTGCTTTAATTTAAATATTCACTGCACATTTTGATCGTCCCTTATAGATAATTTCCTTTCCTTAATCCAGGGATGACTGGCTTCATGAGATTCATCTACATCCTTATTCTCCTTCCAGCACTAACAATGATGTCTTTGTACCTGGGTCTAATAACACTAAATGATCTATATTCAGGGGTCACATTTCTTATATAAGTAGTCATCAATAATAGTCCATCCAAGAGGATAGATGAGCGTCACGTATTTCACTCTCTCCAGAATATGAGGTACATATGAAATCTCATATCCTTGCCGTAGAGGTATGAGTGAATTACACTCGCATTCCATGGAGGTATGATCTTCCGGTGTGGCAAATTTTGCAGCTCTGGAAGCTGTGGGTGACGTGACAGTTGCTGCCCTGCTGTGTGCTTTTGAGCGGTGATATTACTTCACATGCGCTGGTTAGAGGAACAAGAGATTTGGGGTGAAGCAAGTGGATGAGAAGCTGCCCCAGGGCCGGGCGGAGCCCCACTTGGCCTGAAGCCAAGGTTGTGCCCAGGTGGAAATTCAGGCCATGTGCTTGCTGCACTTCCGGAGGAGCCTGCGGCTCAGAAGGCTCAGGACGCTGGGCTGTCCAAGGACCCTCCCTTGCTGTGTGGTTTGCCAGCCTCTGTCAGTTTGATTCCAGTTTCACTTGGCTCCAAAAGCCATGGCTTTGCTGTACAAAAAAGACCAAAGTAGCAGCTCATCTGGTCTCCGAACGGTGAAGACTTAACTTAGCAGTCTGCTGATTTCAAAACCTTTTACTCGCTGCCTGTTTTTATGGACAGCTAAAGCACAGAGCCATACATCCTGGGCTCTTCCTGAGTCACAGCCGGAGTTCAGCCGCCATTGTAAGGTAGAGGGAGCTGCTGTCGGTGTCTCCCTTTCCTTTCTGTCTTTGGCCATATTCCTCAGAGGAGCACAATCCCAGCTGCCCTACAGATCTGAGCTATGTTGCTGCTCCCACTGCAGGTCTTACCAAAACTTCACACTTGGTAAATGATATATTTGTGTACCATAAAATTCTAATTCTAAGAATGTACCCTACGGAAACATTGAAAAATATGTCCAGAAATGAAGATGTAATGGTACTATTTATTTATTTATTTATTTATTTATTTTTGGTACTGGGGATCGAACTCAGGACCTTGAGCTTGCAAGGCAGGCGCGGTGCTGCGGAGCTAATTCCCCAGCCAGGACTATTTATTAAAAGAAGAAAAAAGCAATCCACTTTAAAATTAAGGTATATTTTCCACAAAAAAATCCTGTTAAATATAGTCTAATAATCAGCAAATATTTTTAAAAATTGTAATATTTTATGACAATAGATATTTATAAAATAGTTCTGATAATTAAAATAGGTAATTTCTTAGAATTTCTTACATACAGAGTACTATTTTGTTTTTATAGGGACCACCTGGTTTAACTCTTCACCAGTCCTGTAAGGCGATATCATTGTTCTTCCCATCTTAGAGATGAAGGAATTGAATCACAGCGGGCTGAAGTGTTACAGCTGGGATTGTGCAGGTTCTCGGGGATAGAACCCAGATGTGAATAATCAGTCTGGCTCCAGTGCCTGGATTTTTAACATGATGTGACATTGCTTGTTTAGGTGAACATAGCAGGTAGAAAACATCTTATATGGTATAATACTCTTTGCATATATAAACACATGCATACACAACAATAAATGTAGACAAGTTGAACCCTAAAATATTGGCCCTTTTCTCTGAGCAGTATAATTAAGTGCTTTTTTTCTTGCATCTTGATTTTTTTTGTAATTTAAAAAATGTTTTGTAACACATGCATTTTTTTCATAAAGTTTATTGCCACATTTTAGGCATACAATATAATGACATTCATCATCACCTTGTACCTTTACATGATATATCTTGGTTCTTATTTTTTCCTCCATTCCCCTGTCCTCCCTTCACCCCCTCTATGCCTCCCTATTTACAAAGACTTTGTTTCCATTTTTTCCTTTTCTCATATTTTTCCTTTCCCTTCTTTCCTTTTCCCTCCTCCTTCCCCTTCCCCTTCCCCTGTGGACCTTTTCTTCTTGTTTCACATTATCTGTTATACATTTTGATCCTTATTTACACTTTCAGTTTCTCACACTAGAGAAACTTCGGTATTTACACATTTGTGTCCTCTTTATTTCACTTAAGAGTATTGCCTCAGTGTGCATCCATTTAGCTATAAATGACTCTAGTTTCTCATTCTTTATGGCCGAGTAGTACTCCATTTTATAAAAACAAAACAAGAAAAACCACACATCTTCTTTATTCAGTCTCCAGTTGATGGGCAATTGAGCTGCTTCCAAGTTTTAGCTATTACAAACTGTGCTGCTATGAACATGGGTGCACATATATCACTGTGGTATGATTCTTTTAATTCTTTGGGGAAGACACCCAGCAGGGGAATAGCTGGGTCAAATGGGACTTCCAGTCCTAGTTCTCTGAGGTATCTCCATACTGATTTCCACAGTGGTTGCACCAGTCTACACTCCCACCAGCAGTGGAGCAGGGTTCCTCTTTCCCCACAGCCCTACCAGCATTTGTCATTGGTTGATTTCATGATAGCAGCCATTCTTTCTGGGCTGAGGTGGAATCTCAGTGTTGTTTTCATTTGCATCTCTCAAATGACCAGTGATGTTGAACGTTTTTTCATGTTTATTTGCTTTTACTTCTTTGTGTGAGAAATGTCTGTTCATTTCAGATGCCCATTTTTGAATTGGGTCTTAAATTTGAGGGGTCTGATACATATGCATTTTTTAAAAGATAAAACACTAATTAAGACTTTGGCACTGTATTATTTATTGTTCATGTTTGATTTTTAATACATAAGAAAGACTAATAGCAGGCTAAACATAAAAATAAATTTCTGCTAATCTATATCCTATTTTGGAGAGTAACCGTGCAGTGCACTTTTATCTTTATTCACCTTATCCTAGATTGGACAATGGAGGTGAAGCTTCTACTCACTGTGCCTAACGTGCTGCAGACCTTGATGGTCACAGAACTCTCACAAAGCATTCACAATGTTGTCTTCAGTTGGAAATAATTTCTGATATTGTCATCTTCGGTTCTAGATAATTAAGGCTCAGAGAAGTTAGTATCACTGCAAGACCACACAGCTACTCAAAAGCAAAATTGAACTTCAAATTCACAATCTATCCAGACGCAAAACTCCTGCCTCACCCTTCAGCATTTCCAGAATTCCTTCTTCAGCTTTGCTTGATCTCCCAGCTCCCTGCTGCTGTAAACGTCTGTCTGTTAGGAGCAGGAAACTCAGACAGCAGTGCTTGCCAGCCTCCCCGGAGTCTGCATGCCTGTGAACGCAGGATTATTGATAGCATCCAAGTAGACGCCCCGTACAGGGACACCTCTCTCTGCTCGCATAAAGCAGCTGTTCTAAACCTGTGCTGCTCAAACATGAACGTGTTGAAGATTTCCTTGAAGTTTGCTTGGAAGTGCACATTCTGATTCCGCAGCTCTGCGATTCCCATGGCCTCACCTCCCGGCTGACACCGAGCCTGTAGCCGGGGAGACCTCTGCACAGCCAGCTCCAAACGCAGGGGCGGGAGAGGCTGCAGGTCTCCTCCCACCAGCTGTGTCCTAGGAACTGCCACGTTCACGTTCACGGAAGAAATCATCAGTCACCTGGAGACTCCAAAGCAGCAATCAGTGACCTGCGGGTTCCGCAGATTGACCTGAGCAGAGGAGGAGGGAATGGTGTCGAGACAGCTGGGGGTGGGATCCAGGTCCTGGTCCCAGCTGAGGGGCTGGAGCCGCAGGGACAGAGTAAGGCCGGCTCTCTGAGCGTCCGCATAGGCTGGGCACCATTTCCGTCAGTGTGGCGAATATTCACCGGAGACGTGGCCATGTCTGTGTGGTCTAAGGCACACGGTACTAACTTACAACCAGGTAAAATTGCACGGTGCCGTTTGAAAAGAACAACCTTGCCTGCCTGTTACTCGAATACCCCTCTCCGATAGACAGCTTTGCTGACCGCTGTCTCCTGCCCTTCTTCGCCCCTCCTTGCGGCTTTCTTGGAAGAGCTGGGCTGGGGCTCAGGAGAGTTGGGGGCGGCTTATCTGATGCAGCCCCTGTGCCTGTCTCCCCCTCGTTCAGCCAGGATGCTGCCTCACCCAGGGATGGTTGGTTGTCAGGATTCAGTGAGCTCGTAGATGGAAAGTTCCTGTCGCATATTAAACACTATTTATCACTAGTTTCTTTCCTCCTCTCCAGCACAGTTCACACCTGACAAAGCCTCCTACCCCTTCCCCTGCTTAGTTTCTCTGGAGACCTCGTGTTGACCTAGCCTCACCAGGAGGCTGTACCTACTCCTCCCGGCACCCCAGGCAGGTGTTCGGATCACGCCAGGCTCTGGGCTTAGTGACCGTCTCCCTCCTAGGTGCAGAGTGGTGGGAAGGTCCTATCTGTTCTTGTCATTTTGCATTTCCACTAGCTGGCCTGTAGCGTATGTTCAGAAAATATTTCTGGATTGATTAAATATGTATAGTAAGTAATTAATTTAGTATCATCCTATGGCTCTTTAGTTTCTGTGGTGTAAAACCTAAGTTAAGGCATTAAAAGAGCCTGCTCAAAAACTCCCCTCTATCCTGGAGGTAGTGGTCCTCAGAGCATGATTGCTCATTTTTCTCTAATATTGTTTCTACCCTTACTTACAAAAGAAGCCAAACTGTGGGCCTATGAGTTTCGGTCAGTAAAACTCAGTGCTATCTGGGAGAAGGCAGGGATTCAAGGTTTATAGGAGCCCCTAACTCCTAAACTCTGGTTGTCTGCAGACCGAATGGAGGAGGGAATATGCCTAGAGGGAGAACAGCTGTGATAAATGGAACATCTAGTTTTAGTTTTTTTGGTTTTTTGGTACCAGGGATGGAACTTGGGACCTTCCGCTTGCAATGCAGGTAGTGGAACCACTGAGCTAAATCCCAGCCCTAGTTTTTTAATTTTTGAGGAATCTCCGTACTGATTTCCATGGTGCTTATAACAATTTGCACTCCCACCAACAATAGAGAAGGGTTCCTTTTCCCCTAACAGCCTCACCAGCATTTATTACTGATTTCCGGATGATGGCCATTATTTCTGAAGTGAGATGGAATCTCAGTGTTGTTTCAATTTGCATTTCTCAAATGACCAGTGATGTTGAGGATTTTTCATGTATTGTCTGCTCTTTGTGCTTCATCTGAGAAATGTCTTTATTTCAAATGTGCATTTTTGCATTGGGTCTCTAAATTCTGGGGGTCTAATTTTTTTAGTCCTTTTTTTAGTCTCTTTATATATTATAGATATTTGTCCTCTATTTGAGGAGTAGCTGGCAAAATGTTTTTCCATTCTGTGGGTTGTCTCCTCACTCTGTTGGTGGTTTCCTTTTCTGTGCAGAGGCTTTTTAATCTGATGCGATCCCACCTGTTGATTCTTTGTAATATTTCTCTTGCAATCAGGGTTTTGTCTCTAAAATCTTTGCCTACACCTATGTCTTCAAGATGTTTACCTATTCTGTCTTACAGCAGATTGTTTCTATTTTAATATGTAGATCTTTGGTCCATTTTGATTTTATTTAGTGCATGATGAGAGATCAGGAAATAGGTTCAATCTTCAGCATGTGGAAAGCCGGTTTTCCCAGCACTATTTATCTAAGAGGCTCTCTTTCTTCCACTGAAGGTGTTTGGCTCCTTCGTCAAAGACAAGGTAGCTGAGTGTGCTTGGAATTGTTTCTGATCTTCTATTCTGTTTCACTGATCCTCATGTTTTTTATTGCTAATAGCATGCTGAGCGGAATGGGAAGGGGGAGTGAGGTAAGAAAGGGAAAACAGATTTTTTAAAAAGATAGAAGTGAAGGAAAGCAAGGAAAACAGTTTTTGTAAATGAGAAGGGGAAGAAGGGTTGGGAACATGTACTGACAGAGAAGAGAGAGAGAGAGAGAGAGAGAGAGAGAGAGAGAGAGAGAGGGAGAGATCAATCCAATCCGGGGCAAGCATTTCTCCTTAGTCCTGATGTGTTGCCTAAAGCAGTACACTGGCAGAGCCTGACAAGGTGTTTGAATGCTGATTTAAATCAGAAATAGACATCAGAGTGTGAGCTGAGCATCCTTTTCCCAGCCACACTGGAGTCTCCAAAAACGTCTTTACCATTTGGCTGTCTGTAGTAATAGCAGAATGCTTCCTCAGTATGAGCACTCTATTCACCAAAAGTCAAGTTTGAAAACTTGAGAGAAAATGACTTTTCAATCTTTAGTTGGCATATTTTAAAACAGAGAAAGTTTTTATTATTACTATAAAAATGGAAGTGCTATAATTTCAATACTGCATATTTAAATTGGGCACTCAATTCCATTAACAATCAGTCACCTTGTAAAAATTACAACTAAAAGTAATTCAGTATCTAAAGATTTTAGACAGAATGTAAGTTTCTCACATGGGTAGAGTTTGTCTTATTAAGAGGCATTTTTTTCTTACTTTCTCACCACTTGCCCATTGTATTTTGTTTTCTTTGTCTGGACAAACCAATACTAATTCTATGGGTTATGAAATTTGCAACTTGAGACCGAAAGAGAGGAATCTTTTGAACATAAAGTAATCTCAACATGTTCATTGGGGATGGAATTGTTAGAACTACTGATGGTTGTTCATTGGAAGTAGTTTCATGGTGTCTGCTCATGGTGTGTGTTCCAGGATGCGGCAGCTTGTTTAATGCTGTCAGAAAAAGCTTTCCCTGACAAGCTTAGCACATTTTACCTTATGTTATTTTACTGCTTCATCTTCAATATTTTCTTCATTAAATCAAAAGTGAAAAAATGAATATTGCAGTATATGAAGGTAGAGAAAACCCATGAAAGTCACGAAATCAGGTTTGAGTTTAATCTCTTACTTCCTTTGGTTTTCCATCACAATTAAGTTAACATGAATAAGTATTTTGTCACTTAAACTGTCCAGTGAAGTCTAGTAAAATAGAGCCTCATAAAATTAGGAGAAGTATTTTTTATTATTCTGATCATATTTGATATGTGCTCTTAGTTTCTGATGCCAATATCTGTTTCCTGAGAAAGTCCTATTATCAGGACAGCAGACTCTTGCTGGTATGACTTTTTCTCACATATTCTCCTCCTTCTGGATCCTGATGAGCTCTTACATTATTATTTTAAAATATATGTGATACGCTCACATAAGCTCATAAAAACTCATCCCATAGAGATGTATATTTAAAAATCTAGGAAAATTTAGGGCCTAAGTGTAGCTATTAAGAAAAATTTCCCTTCTGCTCATGAATTGCACCCTCTATTTTCCAGGACACTGATTGTACTTATAATTCACAACCAGAGACCATACTGAAAGGGCAAAGACGCTTTTGTATGTATCCAAATAATTTAGATGTATGATGCAGATTATTCTTGGGAAAGTACTCCAACTGCAATCAGCACTACTACAGCAGTTCATCTTCTTCAATCAGAACTAAAATGTTAAAGGTTAACTTATAGAAATGAAATGATTTAAAGCACTTTTATAGGCAAAGTACTTTAAGTATGATTGATTCCTCTCATTACAACTCTCAAGTTTTCTGCTGATGTGGGCAGGGGCGCGAGAGAGAAAAGAGGCATTGAGATCTTGAAATAAGTCTTCAGTAGGAGGATGAGTAACTAGAAGAGATCAGAGTATGGGGTTAAGGGTTATGCCAGACCATGTACTGTCTTATATTTGATGCTGCGTGTTATGGTATAGATCTAAAAAGTACCCCAGAAGTCCTGTGTGTTCAGAGATGGAAGTTTTAGAAGATGATTACATCGCAAGGGCTCTAACTTTATCAGTGGAGTAATCCACTGATGAGAAAATAACTTGGTGGCATTACTGCAAGGTAGTAGAAACAGGTGAGAGCCTAGCTGCAAGGCAGGTCATAGAACCATGAGCGTGGGGACTGTATCATGTCTGTGGCCAGTTCCTCTCTGACTCTTTCTTGGTCTCTGTTTCCTGGTTGCCAGGAGGTGGGCAGCTTTCTCCACCAAGCCTTTCTGGCATCATGTTTTTGCCTTGGAGCCAGTAGACCATGGACTGAAAGCTCTGAAACTATGAGCCAAAATAAACCTCTCGTTTTAAATTGTTGGCATCAGCTGTTTTGTCACAAGTATGAAAAGCTGACTGACACACTACATGAAAAGGCAGAGGCTATGCCTCATGACATTTTACAGACACTTGTTTGCAAGTGTTTGTTAATGGGCTGAAAGTTGATAGCTGGACTATCACAAAGGATAGGGTCCACCTACCATTGTGGAAGCTGATAAAGACTGAACTGGCCTACATCAACCTCAGGGCTACCTCTTATCATACTATAAAAGGCTCAGAGAGAAATTGTATCAATTAGCATGCTTTGGGCTGCAATTAATAGTAAAGCTAACTACAGATGACCCGAACAGTGGGGCTAGGTACTTATTAATACATAATTAATGTCCAGAAGTAGGTAGGTCCATTAAAAACTTAAATTCATTCTTTGTGTACGTTAGTCCTTTATGTATGGTTTCACTATTCATAGTTTCTGTAACCTGTGGTCAACCACAGTCTGATATATTAAATGGAGGAGTCTAGAAATAAGCAGTTTAGAAGTTTTAATGGTATGTCTTTCCTAGTCGTATGGTGGAATCTTGCACTGCTCTGTTCTGTGAATGATCCCTTTGTTCAGAGTATCCACTCTGTGTACGCTAACTGCTGTGCAGGCATGTAATACCACCTCAGTTATCAGGTCCAGGGCTGCAGTGTCTGCATGCATTTGCTTAAGTACCTCCTAACTTGCTTAAGAATGGTCCTAAACTACATGAAGAGATAAAAAGGAGGTGCAGGGCACACAACATGAAAGGGCAGATTTATTCTTGTAGTATATAGCTGTACTGCAGGACATAAAGGAACAACCATAGTATATATGTAAGGTTCAGTACTGACCGTGTTCAGGCATGCCCTGAACGTCTTGGAATGCATCACTGCCAGTGAAGGGAAAGGAGGGAAGATTGTATCCACTGAAGAGCAAAGAAACTTTCCCAGAGCCTCCTGGAGACTTCCTCTCATGATTATTGGACATAATTACATCACAGGGTCAACCTAAGCTCATCACTAGAAAAGGGAAGTAAACAGCTATTGGAACCGGCCCATCACAGTTGGTGCTGGGATCTCCCTTCATAATGGATGAGTTCCCCAGAGGCTGGCTAAAAAAAAAAAATCTAGATTGAATTAGCAATAAAGAGGATATAATGAAAGTGAACAGTGGGTTCTGAGTAGTTAAACAAGGGTGAAACCTACAGAAACTTAAATATATAAATCACAGTCATCGCTCGGACAATCCAAGGTTGCTTTCTGCTTTATTATTATTTGGGAAATTGAAATTTAAAGATTTATCATTAAAATAACTTCAATATTGGATGCATTTATATGTTCTCCTTGACATTTACACCTCCAAATGACTTTTAAAGTCTGTGGATTAGAAAGAATTTAAACCTAAACCCTGTCCTATTGGATTATTAAAATTTCTAAACCCTGTGGGATACATAATCCTACAGATGTCTTGGCTTCATGATTCAAAAGCAAAAGCACACATGATTATATTTAAGAGGCTGAGGATTACAAAAATCAGTAGCATATTTAAGCTTCATGTTACAGAAAATAGAATGCGTTCAGCCATTTGAGCCCGTCTGGCATTGTCAGGCATCTGCAGAAAGCTATGATTCTGTTTTGTCCTTCCCAGCTTCAAGTCCTAAATCTGCTGATTGTAATAGATCAAAAAATACAGTAAGAAGTTTGGGGTTAAATTCTCATTCTACCTTCTACTTCTGAAATTTATTTAGATTTTTGAGTGTGTGAACTCCTTTGCCTCAGTTTACCTAAAGTACCCCTGGTTTTGAAAGGAACTTGAAATAAAGGCTTTGTCTGAAAAAGATCACAGTTTTAATCACTCTAGATTTTTAAGCCACCCTGCAGACTCTTGTAACAAGCAGGGTAGGGTGTCTTCTTTTTACCTTTTTGCTTGCATTGTCTTCTTGTATTCTTTTCTCCACAATTTAGCAGATATCTTACATTGAAAGTCACTATTCAGATCACCTGCAGAATACATACATCCTAAGCCTGAAGAAAATAGTTGTTAACTTGCTGTTCCCTATTTAGGAAAAAAAGTTTGGCAGGATAATATGAACGTCTTTGCTTCTGCATCCTCAGCGGCAGTTATGGGCCCCAGAGATGTGGATGAGGGCTCTTTCCACAGCCTTGCAATCCACAGTAATCCTGTGTGTTTATGTCTGGAAACCCTAACGTAAGACCCTCACACAGCCCTCCCTAGAGCTGCCCGAAGACTCACTTTGAAGGTTCTGCCACCAGAGGGAACTGGCGCTGCAGGATTTTATGAGGCCTCCCTGGTGCTGTATATTTCTAATAAAATCCTGGTTGCTTAATGAGACTAATGCTATTAAACTTGGCAATTTTCACATAAAATTTTCTGTGGAATTCATTACATTAAATATAGAGAGAGCCGTGATTAGTCATTTTATTATAAAAAAGTCTCTTTAGTGGTCCATTTTTTCACATAGACATCTAAATTTCTACAAGGATGAAATTCATCATCAAAAACTTTATAGTGGAAATAACTGGGAGGAATCATGAAAAAAATAGAGACCTCAGAGGAATGATAATAATTATGCAAATAGTATGGTCTCCTATTGAAAATGGGAAACATTAATTTTTAAATATCCACTCAAGATTTAAATAGTTAACTGTCTAACTCTGTTTCATTTATAGAGTGAAGTTATGTAGTATGTAAAACTTGCCAAGAATGTAACTTTTTTAAATGATGCTCCCGTGGATCTTAAAGATATCTACATTTTTGGAAAATATCGAAGAATCTGATAAAAATGAACCTGCTTTTTCCAAAAGTTCATTTTACCAGGAATCTCTTGAAAGATGTCTACAGAAGAAAATAATCCATCCCTTAATTTGCAGTGAGTTTTTATGCTTAATTTTTGGATTGCAAGCATTAGTCTTTTTGTTTCTATTTGCTTTCATGTTATGCAGAACCAGCACCAAGTAGGTATGGCACTGCAGATTGCTTTTCAGATATCCAAACCACTTCAGGTCGTACACGAATGCAAGCTTTTCCTTATTTTACAAGTCTCTGTTGCTGTTTGTCCTGATGTGGTCAAATTTCCCTTACTGCAATGTCCTCAGCGGTTCAGCATTCCCATTCCTAGCTTCAGCCCCGGGCCTCTTTGCTCTGAATCATGAAAATGCCTTCCTCAGGTAGGCACCGCATTTCAAGGACAAGAGTTCTAGAAGACATGTGCAGTGCCTGGTCACTGAACTTCTTGGTCTGCTGTTCTTCCCTAGCTGTGACTCTCATCTACTTCCTGGTCAGCAGGCTCTTTGGGCTCCTTCCTGCATTTCATCCTTTGTCACCTCTTCATGAATAACTCCCACATCTGCATTTCTATAGATGTATCATGTACTTCAACGTCATTATGAATGTGCTCCATTAGAAATTCAGTCTGCATCCAAACCTTGTTTTATTCTTTGTGTCCTCTTTTAGCTCCAGTGATTGTGTTAAAAATCATAGCTCCCCGGTATCCACTGGACTATTGCATCAGCTTCTCAGTAAATGTTTTTCCTCTTACCTCCTTATTCCAATGCATCTTCCATGGAAAAACTTCCTAAATGTCTCTCCCTATTATTTGCTTTATAGGGCCTTTCTGATTCCTTTCACAAGCAAGAATCCATCGTCATGGATAGCTCTATTTGTTCTATGGTCCTCCCAAAGTATTGTGTATCCACAAAGCCTACATAAATCTCCAGCAATCTCTAGGAGTCTCCTCCATCTCATCTGTCCTGGGCTAGCATTTAAATGTTCACATTTGTGAATGTAGAGTGTGTCTCCCTAACTGTGCTCTGGATGCAGAGACCAAGGATTGCATTGTTGTGAGCACCCCGCGTCGTGGACCCAGGTACTAATTCTACAAAAATCACTTCACATGAGTTGGTTAATATAGGCAATGCAAAAATAAAAAAAATCATGACCTCCTCATAGTTTCCCTGGTATTTCATATAACAGGTAGGAACATACCCATTTAGTGTCACCCTTTATATTGTGATATCAGTAGGATTTATTTGACACCATTGGTATGGATCTAGTGCTCTTTAGTAAAGCTTAAAACAATTGCCTTCTAAAATTTTGTCAATAAAATTCAATGAGGAGATTAAATTAAACCCCAGATATTATATATTTTGTGTCATAATAAAAGTCAATATCATGTAATTCAAACTAAAGAGATAGAAGCAAATGTGCTTTTTGGCTTGATTTACTTAGTGAGAAAAGCAGGTTCCGTAGTCAAGCCCAATAAATAATCTGCTTCAAAAGGCGAGTCTGTTCTTTCACTTGGGGTAGCATGGCTTGGTTTGGGGTACCACACAGCCCTCTGGGGTTCCCTGTGGAGCACGTGTGTGCCAGCTCACCAGTGACCACTGACATGGGTAGAGGTTGAAAAGCAGACAGCGAGCTTCAGCCCTTCAGAGAGGAGCAGATTGACAGAAGGAGAGAACTAGCCAGGCAGAAGCAGAGTGATGTGGGGAAGGTGTGCTGTATGCCATGTGGCTGGTGGCCAAGGATACAGAGGTAAGTGGGGGCACTTCATTGAAAAGACAAGTACTGTTTGTGGAAACGAAGGTGAAGCCAAAGAACCAGGGGTCAGAAAGAGCAAGAATAACAGTAGAAGAAAATTTCACGAAGACCAAGAACTTTAGAAGAATTATTCCTGCAGAGTGAGGGAGACCAACCTAGGACATGTGGAGGAATTTAGACACAGATGCTAGGGACCTGGCTAACTCCTCCCGTCCAGCCTCACTCAGCTCCTCTCTGAGTGCCTGCTGCCGGATGTGTTCGGTACTTCCCAGCTCATACCTCAGTATTCTCCATGCCTTCTTACTGCTCAGACTATGTCTAGGGAGTCAGTTTTTGTTATTATTTTACAGGAGATGGGGAAAAACCATCCCCAGATTGGCTGTTTTCTCAAGGCTACCCAAGTACTAGGTGGAAGGATGGACTGAGTTTTATGTAACTTCTGTCTGACCCCAGAATTCTCTCCGACTTGCCTTAACAGTGCACTATCAGCAGGGATGCTGCTCCAAAGAGTGAACATAAGGTGCCACAGTTAACTTGGCTTATTGTTAATCACGCGCATTAACCATATGCTGGGGCAGACAAGATCAAGAGAAATTGTACCAGAACAATTAAACAGTGAAGGAAGACCTTATTGAGACTCCAGCAAGACACAGCAGTATCAGAGTAGGAGAGAGAATGAGCTCCATGCTACTGACATAAGAGCAAGAGGACTGTTACGTGCTAGGGTGAAGTAGTAGAAAAACGAGAGGACAGATGCAGGGAGGTTGGTCGCTGTGATTAGGCCATATATGCTTCTCATGGTCATTCTGTGTGTGTGTGTGTGTGTGTGTGTGTGTGTGTGTGTGTTCTACTGGCGATTGAATCCAAAGCCTTCACACTGAGCTATGTCACCAGGTTTTTAAAAAAAACTTAATTTTGAAACAGGGTCTCGGTAAGTCTCTGAGTTCTCCAAGCAGGGCTGGAACTTTTCTCCTATCTCAGCCTCCCAGAGTGCCGAGGTCACAGGCATGCACGGCCACTACACTGGCCACTAATAGTCACTTACTGAAATTAGACTCCTGTCTTTCTACAGAACCTTGGGGCCAGGGGCACTGTCCCCTTCCATGATAACTCTGAGGACCTTGAGAAATACATTCCTGAGTTGTAAAAGATTTAGGCCTCAATGAGGCAGAGAAAGAAGTTACAATTGCGACTTCTCTCTAAATACTCTTTTTTAAAAAGAAATTTAAGGGCATATAGTCTGTAAGAAACCTGTGTAAAGTTTAGTGGAGCTGAGGGGAACCCTTTGGCAGTTTTTGCCATTGTTAAATATTTTAAGTATCAGACTATGATGGTATTTTTAATCTAATTCTTCCTTGTATCATTATGGCGCATCAGTCTATATACATTTTAGAAGCTTAACAAATACGTTGAATAAATAAGAGAGTGAATACATAGGAGTTTCAGCCTGATTCAATTGGATGGCAACCATTATTGAAATAAATATTTTTTTCTTTGTAATAAAAGGGATCCCTGGTTTTATTTATGTCCTTTTGTGGTCAAGTGTCGTGTAAATGATGGGTTTCCTAAACTTGTTTATCATAGAAAACTATGTGGGTAAATTTTTTTCCCTGCTGGAGAGGAAAAGGTTGTTCCATGGTCAGATGAGTTTGAAAAATGCTAGAATAGCATTCTCTTAATTTCACTATATTTGCATTTTAAATGTTTGAATTAACTTCAGTGCTACAATTAATTTCATCAAGTCTGCAAAGAGCCGTAATTCTTCCTGCCTTTGCTTTTTTTTTTTTTTTTTGAATAGTAGCTCTTCCCCACATTTTCTCATGTTTAAAAAAAAGTTACTCTGCCTTGTGGTAGTATTTTATTTGTTTGTTTGTTTGTTTTTGGTACCGGGGAACGAACTTGGGACCTTGCGCTTGCATGGCAGGCGCCGGAACCACTGAGCTAAATCCCCGGCCCTGTAGTAGTATTTTAAATGACAGTGTTTGGGAGACACAAGACTCAATGAATAGTCTTCCCTTTATGGGGAAATTGTGGCTTCACTGTCCTTGAGCACTCTTGTTGCCTTTTGCTGAGCACCGCACCTTTGGTGAGGAAGTCAAGGCTTACAGTGTCGAGTAACGGGTGTGGGTTACACGGTGCTGGGCAGAGCTGGAGCCCACTCCAGGTTACCTTGAAGTGTAAGGATTTAAGCATCATGAACCGGTATTGAAAAATGCAGCCTCTGAACCAGCAGCTTTCACATCACACAGGAACCTATGAGAGATTTTTTGGGCCACACCTACTTCATCAGAAACTCTCAGAGTGAAGCTTATAATCTGGATCTTTTTTTTTTTTGGTACTGGGGATCGAACTCAGGACCTTGCAGTTTCGAGGTAGAGGTAGGTGTGGCACCACTGAGCTAAATCCCTGGTCCTATAATCTGGATCTTAGGAAACCGTCCAGGTAGCATTGCCAGATAAAGTGGAGGATGCTCAGTTAAGTGCAGTAAATGCAAGTATTTTTAAAATAAGTAGGCCTCAAATATTTCGGGGGACATACTTATATTTTTAAAGATATCCATTGCTTACATGTCATTCAGATTTGGCTGAGCACCTGGTGTTTGCAGAAACTAAATGTGGGACCCCTACTCGGGTGAGTCTCGTGCACTTGAATTTGAGAATCATTTTAGCCCAGAATTATGACTTACGTGGTATTACTTTTATTCTTGTGTTCAATAATTTGAAGCAGAAAGTTACTGTTTTTAATTGGCTGTTGATCTCAGGAGAAGCTCGAAATAAACAATCAGAGAGCACATTTCCCAGGAGGAACAGATTTCAAAATGCCTAGCATCACGCAGGAGACCTCTGAGGCCAGGGCTGCTTCTGTGGCCACAGAGGGAACAGGAATTAGAGGGCTGGGGTTGAAATGAGTCATCTGTAATAAAAATTTCATTTTTCTTCCGTAGATTGGGAAAACCCACCCAGTTTTGCATTGTATTTTTTCAGAAGGGAAAAAGAAAAGTTTTACCAAAATCTCTGACCAGAAAAATGGCCTGGTTAGATTGATAAATGATTATCCACTTGAATTTTACTCTTGGCCATCACTTAACTTGGGATCCTTCTTGAAACAAGTTTCACAAGTCTGAAGAGCAAGAGAAACTTCAAGCATTTATACCTTGCTTACTCCATCTTAGATATTTTTGAAAATAATATCTCTGGGCTGAGAAAATTGTTTCCCAGAATATGGGCAATCTCGTATTCAGATAATAAAACCAGCTCCACACTCTGGATTAGAGATGCAGTGTGGCTGTTGGTTAAGTGTCTATAAAAAAGGTATTTCAGGAGTCAAGTCTTCCATTTTTGGATAGTATCAGAAGGCCAGTTTCAAAACAATAAAACAAAACAAACAAAAAGACCTCCCCACGCGTAATTCTGTTATTTCCACATGATCCTGTTTTTTTCTGGAGAATGACGGATCCGTCGAAATGAATTCAGACAAAATCATATTTGCTAAATTAGTTTACCTGAGCTCAGTATCATAGCAAAAGATGTTACCGACTGTATTTTAATCAACAACCAAAACTCCAAAACTTTGGAAGAATGTAGAGACCAGAACCACTATAGGAACAGAGCTCCGCCCATGCTAGTCCTACTTAGTATCTTTGTGGCCACTTGGTGCAAGCAAACAGTCAGGATGGTCCTCTTCTCATCTGTCTTAACATCATTCTACACGTCACATGTGGCCTTCCAAAGGAAACCAAATTAATGCTTAATCAGCCAACTCATGCCTCAAAAAATCCTCTATTTTTTTAAGTAATGGTGTGCTATATTATTAAGTCAACAGATACCTTTACTTAAACCCGAAGGAAACCTAGAAAGTATTTATGAACATAAGATGTACTTTAAATTAACCTCTCACAAACTATAACCTTAATTTGATATCGGTGTTAAAGGGGATTCAGTGGTTTGTATTGTTACTGCTTTGAAAAGAATATTATCATTAATAAAATCCCAGCCACTGATATTAAATGATGCAAGTTCAGTGAACTAATTAAGGATTAAAGCAGAAAATCTCTATTGTGGCGTTAAATCAATCCATAGCTTCAGAATTCATTATGCTAAGCATTCTTGTAATTAAAGAACACTTAAATGAAACACATGCAGATAAATTAAAACTGAATTTCACAAGCTGCAGCTCGTAATGACATCTTAATAGATACATAAAATATATTCCAGTAGAGGATGTACAACTTAGTCGCCATGTAGTTTGATACAGAAATTGCTAGTGCCCCCTACAGGGCCAAGAGCGGAACTCCAAGTGGTGTTTAATAATGATGCTGATTGGAAATTTCAGTAGAGATTACAGTTTCATAAAATGAAGGTTATTTCTTACTGCTTAAATTATACTTACATTTTGATACATTTCAAATGATTTATAAAATGACTATTAAAATACAGTTTTAAATCCCAGGTTTAATAATTTATAACTGGGTTTCGTGCAGTTTGAAACCACAATTTATTCAGTTTTTATTTGAAGTGCCATGCAGTAAACCTAGCTATTTTAAGCCCATTTGAATCCCATTAAAATATTCTGTAGAGTTTTTAATGAAACATCCCATGCCATGACCCCACCCCTAACTAGTTAAATCAGAAATCTCTGGTGGCTGCTGGGGAGAGAGTTGGTGAGTATTTAAAAATAAAAAAATTAAAAACTAGATAATTAACATGCAGCCAAAGTGGATCATTCTTTTGAGGGAAGTTAGAAACCTGTTTTATCAACAAAAATGGGAGATGGAGACGAGAAGACAAGATTGAACATCTCCCTTGCGTCTGTTACTCCATAGTCTTCACAGAAAATCCACACCATTGCATTTCCACCAGCAAAATATTTTTACATAATGATATCTAGCTTAGGAAACGAAATCACCCAAATTTTAAAATTCTTAAAATTATAAAATATACTACAATTGTTCTTACAACTTT
This sequence comes from Heterocephalus glaber, assembly GCF_000247695.1. Next base: position 28,261,357 of record NW_004624739.1, on the reverse strand, counting down.
TTGTTGACTGACTAGCCTGACTTGCTGCAGCCTTGGCTATGTTATTGAAAGGTTGCCATCGAAGGGTCTCTGAAGGCAGAACAGGAGGCAGGCTGATTCCAATTATTCAGTGTGTGTCAGAGGGGTCAGATTTACAGCCTTGGAGGCGTATGTCCATTACACACCAAACGATTTACTAATGGAGTTCTATGGTGCCTCATTCACCAAGTGCTAGACATAAAATGGTGATATAAAACCTGGTCTCTACTCTGGAGAGGCTAACAGTCCACTAGGAAAAGTGACATTATATATTGGCATAGACTGCTAAATAATTCAGATTTCATGTATAGAATTTCCAGTATGTATTCCTGGAGTTCAGAAGAGATCTCAGTCAATGGGGGTGAGCTTATTCAAAGGGGCCCTAGGAAGACAGCTAAAAGTAATTAGCAAAGGTGTTCGGTGAACTGACTCTAGTCTAGAGACGAGAATCAAAGAGAGCCAGGAGTTGAATGTTGGGATCTGTAAAGACACAGAAGTAGTTAAGGAAATCCAGAATCATTAGAAAAAGGATGGAGAAAACCAAAACCAGTGTAATGTGATGTTAGGGAAGTGGCTGCGGGGAGAACAGTTGCAGAAAGCTCAGCCTGTTGATGATGTCAAATGTAGCCAAAATACCAAGGAAAATGGTAGGACAATGGAGGAAGAAAAGGAAAGGTAGAATATTAATAGGATAATGTGGAAGGGAGCTATTTATTCTTTTTTGAGAGAAAATCTGAGCCATACGGATGTGTGATTCTCCCCCAAATTACACAGTTAATCAAAGGCAGAAGTCCTGGCATACGTCACAGACAAGTATCAAATAAAGATGTATGGTATGTACACGTGTGTCACATAAATCATATTTGCAATCATTATCCTGAAAGCTTCCTCCACAGGACTCTGTCTTATTCATTTTTAGGTCCCCGTGATACCTACATGGGAAGTGAGTAATCGATGTGAACTGAAATATTAAATGATGGAGAGAAGTCATCATCATAATTGATGATCACAGATTGTTTCAATCTCTGTCAAGAGGGCCATTCTCTGAATTCTTCTCTGAGTTATCAAACTGATCTGCTAAACAAAATCTATCATAATCAATATTGTTATTATAATCCATATCCCCAGTACCAAATACATCTGCATAAATATGGATGGGATATTATTACTTTCGTACTTTACCTCAATTGGTTTTCATGTTGCAAAGATGGTCGACCTGAAATATATTTGCCTTTTAGAATTCACTGTTTCTGTTTTGCCACCATCACACTGACCACTGACTGTGTGGCAGTGTTTATGACCCTGAGATGATAGCGGAAGGTCAGCCTAGAAGTCTGGCCCTGAGGAATGCGCAGCCCAGCGGCAGGCACACACTTGGGAGCCTTTCACCCTGAAATTCTGAAGAGTTCGTATTTCCTCAGAATGTGAGAAATAAGCAGCTGTATGAAAATCCAGTTTTGTTATCTACCCATAGTAATTCTTGGTTATTGCTCTTTTATTTTGAAAAGTTAGTTCCACTAGGAATTGAGTGGCTGCATTAAGTGTTTTTAAAATGGGGTTTGCTAAGTGAACGCTTCTGTCTTGGTAGGACTTCAATTAAACTATTCTAGAAAAGGAAGGGAACTGTCTAACAATGCCTCACTTAGGTATGTTTACCTTCTGCTCTCTTGCATTGTAAATCCAGTTCCCAGCTGGGATTCAGCTTGCACTAAAATGTTATTGAAATTTACTTTCCCTCCTCGCTCTCACGCACTCCAGCATTTCCCTTGATTGCAGGAATGATGCGGGCAGAGTATTTTGAAAACAACATGATCCACATATAAGTACGTTTTCAACAAGGCATTATTTCATGTGCAGCTGAAACCCTGGGAGCTAACAGAGGGAATAAAGACCTTCTCTGTCATCCTCTAATCTTTGCCCTGTGTCACAGAATGGAGCCTGTGGCCAGCACAGCGACCCCTGTAAAATCAGCTGTGAGGGTTATTTCTTCCCTCTGCCAAAGTACACAATCTCCCACTAGAACCAACCTCAGGCACACCACACGCTACACAGAAATGCACAAGCCTTCACGGAATGAGAATGCTGAGCTGATCCACAGAGATTAAAGGAAAAGGGCAAAATCAACCTAAAGCAGCTAAAGCGATGCTGCTGTACCCTAGTTCTGGGGTTTTGATTTAAAAATTTGGTGCCATTTTCTCACTGGAAAATTATCTGGAGGAATCTGGCTTTGAGAGCTCACTTACTCTGAAAAATCCCACTGTTCTAGTGCTAGGAAAGCCACATACTTGTGCAGGAGAGCTAAGAAAAAGTGCGAACATTCCTAATTACATCATCCATGCTCTTGGCTCTTTAAAATAGAGGGATGTTGAGCTATGACAATGCTATGCATTAGATGTATAACACTGGTCAGTGTGCCAGCCTGCCTTGTGGTTTTACTTTCCTTCATGTCGTTTCCATATAAAATCAAAGTTGCCTCTCTGTATAGTTGAGTATTACCTCAGCGTGGGTGACTGAACTGTGCCGGAAGCCACGTCAGGAGAGACAAGCACTGTTGGGAACTTCCTTGGCCAACAGCACATTGAATCGTGACTGGCCATGGTGTTCCAGAGCCACCCTTCCCAGCACACCCATTCGAGCCAGTACCTAACCTGCGCAAGGCCCCCGGCGGCACTTAGGGTCTGATCACCTTGGCCCAGTGTTTAAGGAGCCTACCAGGGTGGGATAGTTACATTTTAGAAGGGGCCTCTGAAGACTGTAAAGGAAAATGTCTCGGTGTTGTGCAGAAGGCATCTTTAATCCTCTCAAGTTTCATCTCCCGGGTGGCTGCCCGGTTTAGCTGTACAAACCCACACCCCCCCTCCTCCCTCAGAGGGGAAATCAGCTGTGGAGAGAGGAAGCACTCTCATTTAACTGCTCTGTAATCAGATAATCTTCTCAGGGTAATCAGGAGTGGGTTATAAGGTAATTTGGAAACAGATGACACTGATGGTTTGCAGAATTGAGGTCTCTAGAGGTGGTGACACATGTAGCTCCCAGTGTCTGAGGAGAGCCAGTCACACCTCTGGGTTTCTGAAGAGTTTCTGGAGAAAGGGGTCACAAAGAAGGGGTAGAGGGTGGGCAGGCCTGTGGGGTTAGGGTGTGGACATCACGAGGTGGGCACCCGGGGTCAGGGCCTGGAGCTGAGCCGGTCTAGGACCAACTGTGTTTCCTCCCATCGCCGTCTGCTCCTGGTGACTCACCTTCTCACCACATAACAAATCCACACTCACAGCAGAAGAGGTAAAGATTTTCATGTCAATAGATACACAAATATGCAAGTATATCATTATCCTTGATTTTCCAATTTGTTAAACTCTCTTCAGGGTTATTAATAAGGAAAATTGCCACAAAATATTCGAGGCAGCTTACAAAACACAAAATAGAAGATGAATATAATTTGCAATTAAACCAAAGTAAAAATTAGTATGTGTGGCACAAATGTAACTGAGAACAGATCTCAGTTTGGCATTTGGGGAAGTTCAGATGGAGTCAGATCGAAAGGTACGGTCATGTCCTTTTAGTACCGACCTTCTCCATCCACCTGTGGCCAAGTGCCAGCTCCAGAGGCAGCAATCGGCAGAACTTAACTTTGAAAATCTTCTTTTGTCTATGTCTTGTATTTTGGGTAATATTTTGGCCATTCTTTTAAAGTCATGATACACACTATATTAACCATTCTTATTCTCTATTGTGTTAATGAAATTTTTTATTTTTTTCATAAAAGAACAATGTTTTTATATTTTCTTTATTAATATCTGCTTGTGTTACATAAAAATAAAAAATCAAGAAAATCTAATCCAAAACTTATTCTTTATGTAAAATAACACCAAATATTTGAAAAGCAGCATTCCAGACTGTAGTCTTGCTTCCCTTTATTGATATACGGGAATGCTACACCATGTAACAACGTGTAAGTGGATCTACGTGAACGTCCACGAGCACAGAGTGGGCGGTGGGAAAGTGCGAGGTGCCACACGCTAACGTTAGGTGACCACCGTGAGGCGCGGAGGGTGGGCTTCCCCCTTCCTGCAGGGCCCTGGGACTGTCCGGAAAACCCAGTGGCTACAGCAGACCACAGCCAGCCGGGTTGAGCACTGCATGCAGGACTCGGGCTCTTCGGGGTCCTGACCAGGCTGGAGCGAGGAGGGGTCTGCATTTATAACAAGTTCCCAGGTGGCAACAGTGAAGAGGACGCTGGAGCCAAATGCTGAGAACCTCTGCCTTACAGCGGGGTCCACTGTAACTTCTGGTGATAAGCAAATCTTCTCTTAGCTCTTACCTATTTTCATATAGGAATAAAAGGTGAAATACTTACGCTAAGGGGATATTGGGAGGTTCGTTAAAACAGGACTTGTAAGATCTCAACTTAGTAGAAACAGAGTAATGCTATGCCTTATAATTTCTTACATGATTGGAGATTGACCAGATAGTGACAGATATAAACATACATATTTAAAAGAAACAGTTTACCTGACCTTGTTCTCCTTCCTGGAATCATCACAGAAAATCATTCACTTTCTACCAAAACACAACTCTAGTTGATTGCTGACCATTGCAGACAGTGTGTAAGAGTTCTTCTTCAACTCAAAGTGTTTTGCTCCTCAAAAACCATACCGGGAAAATTCAGAGTGGAGACCTAATGGGTCCAAGCAGTAACCACTGATCACATGTAGCTCATGAGTGTTTGCAATGTGGGTGGTGTCGCTAGAAATGGCTGTTAATGGATCTCAAAGAGAGATTGCTGTTAGTGGATTTTAGAAACTAAGTATGAAAAAGAAATGAGCATGATGTATCTTATCAGTACCTTTTACAATGATTATAGATCATTTATTTTGCTTTTTACAAATATAGCTGCTAGAAAATTTAAAATTACATATATGGCTTTCATTATGTTTTTGCTGTAGATGGTAAAGTAAAAAGGATTGGCGATAGAGATCACTATTTTTAAAAACCTCTTACAGATTTCTTGTTATATTTTTAGTTTTTTAACGACAAAAAAATCAATTTTTAATACAATGTAATTTTATATGTCTGATATGGCTGTTATGCATTAAATTTTATTAATTAGATATGGTTAATTTAGTATAGTCTCATGGCTTCAATCTAAACTAAAGCAGCATGTATTTGTCTCATATACCTATCCAAGAGTTCAGTATATTTGTTATCTTACAATTCAGGGAACTTAGTTCACTGTCCCAAGGTTCGTGATGTATATTTACTCTATACAAAAAATCTGTGATTGCAATAAATGTACCTGGAAGTAGTGCTACATATATAGCTGTGTGAAGCTGTGTGACGTACCAGGCACACGTAACCAGGGTTCCTTGAGTAAGGAGGGATTGTGCTGGGCCACACGTAAAATATATGATAGAGTTAATGTAGAGTAGGAAAAAAGCTTTTTTATTTTAAATTGCTTTTAAAAGTGTAGCCTTTGGGGCACAGATTAGATATGACTGAAGCAGCATTCACTGAGGAAGGTCTGTTTGGACCACACAGGAATTGTTGAATTTGTATTTTATAAGATCTCATAGAAAGACCAGGAAAGCTCTGTGTGTCAGTTATGAATAGAAGGATCGCTGTAGTTGGGAGACCAGGGTGTGAATGTCATCTTCACCACTGAGTGTGTTCGACTCTGGCAGCAAAGAGTACTCCCTGGTGGCCGTAATGCTAAGCATTGTGACAGTGCCCTTCTACGTTGGCCAGCTTTCCATTGCTGAATTTCCATTTCCAAATGAGCACCTGAGGTGTTCATTTTGGTTCATGGCTTCAGAAGTTCCTGTCGGTAACCACTGGCCCTGTTGCGTTTGGGCTTGAGGCAAGGCCACATGTCATGGTGGGTGCACCTAGCAGAGCAAACTGCTCCTCTCGTGACCAGGGGTTAAGAGGAGAGAAGCAGGAGGAGAACGGAGTCCCAGGCCCCAGGGAGAGTGCACCCCACCCCAAGGACCTGAAGACCTTCCGCCAAGCCCCCCCCCCCCCGCAAGAGCACCACACTGGGCCAAACTTAACACATGGCCCTTTGGGGAAATTCAGACCCAAGCTCTGTCACAGTCTCACAAGGCCGCTGTAGGAGAAGGCTTAGAAGATAAAGTCGATTTGAAGCTTTTAGCACAATGTCTGCCCACAGTAGGGCTTCCGTGCACCTTGGTAAAAATGAGGGGTTGCAGATTTGTGTCTACGTGAGGGTGGCTGGAAGCATTCCACAACACAGTGGGAAGAGGTGCTGCCCTGATAGGACAACTGAAAGTACTGAAGCAGACTCCGCCATGAGACTTGCTTTGGGTTAGACTCAGGGTTGAAATGTAAGCAAGAATCAGGGTCATTGTGTCACTCTTGCAAAACCCAGCCGAGTGCTGTGGGAGAGGGGAGCAGCTGAGACAGGCACTGCTGAGTGCATAGGCAGAGGTGCCATGGTGTCCTGCAGAAGTAGGGGTGCTGGTGCCCTGCCCCAGGGTAAGTGGGGAGGACAGTGACATGTTCAGAGAAGTGCGATAAACGTAAAGTTCTTAGGTCATAAGCCTATTGTACTTATGAATAATTCTTTGTTTTTCATCTTTGAGCACTTTTCTATTGTCAGTACAGTATTTGTTTCTAAAACCCTATCTGTCATTAGACCCATCTTTCATTAATGTCTTTAGTTGCTCTGTTGTGGCTGCCTAGATGTCCTGAGTCTATTCAAAATATTTACCTTTCATAGTCAACAATGAATACTTTCCTAATCAAAGCTAAAACCTGTGGATTTGGGGAAGTAGCAGAAGTTGCACACTGGCAGGCCTTGTGAACAGTGTCAGTGAGGACACACCGTAATGTTTATAGGAGCCTGCCTTTGCGTTGGATGGCACTTGGCAGCAGCGATCACTGTGTTTTCTGTAAAGACACTCATAAAGGAAGACTTCCAGGACTGCTTCAGAAAGCAACAAAACTAATGCAGTGTGTTCAAAGTGAAGGGGGAATTTTAAGGGTAATTAATAGCAATGTTTTTTATTGTAATAGTTGTTTTTTTTTTTTTTTGGTACCAGGGATCGAACTCGGGACCTTCTGCTTGCGAGGCAGGCAGCAGCACCACTGAGCTAAATCCCCGGCCCTTATTGTAATAGTTTTAAATGTAAATTATCACCATATATTTGGTTCACACATCTGGCAGATACTGTGCAATTTATCTTCCTCTTATGTACAGATCTCTTAGCCTGGAAAGGTCATTTGTTCTGGGTCAGTCTCAAATAGTTCAGCTTTGATTAACCCCAGAAGGTGCCCACTGTGTTAGTAACTGTGGATCTGTAACCCAAGTGCCAAACATGGAAACGGGTGTTCACTGCAGGAAACCCAGGATGTCACACACGTTTCTCCAAGGAAAAGAACACTCAGGTTGACAGAGAACAGTTCAGGCTAAGTGAGTTTAGCCAGTGAGTTCAGGGTACCTGGATCTAATCAATATGTATCATTTTATTTCCCATTTTCTTTAAATCCTAAGCAGAATTTCAGAAGAACTCTTCTGCTTAGATTTCACAACCAATATATACTTTTTTTTTTTGCATCTGCCTCCCTTGAATTATTTTTCAAAGTAAAAGCATTCAGTATTTGTAACAGAATTTGCTTTGTTTTAATGAAACTTTTTAGTCCTTATTTTCATTATATGAAACAAATTATAAAGTGTACATTTAAGAATAATTTGTGTATTGAATTGCAGCTTCTACTGATTCCAACTTGAAAAAATGATATATATATATACGTTATTTTTTAACACATGAGTTTTACTTTAACAGATCTTAGAAAATTTGTATATATTTTAAAGACATTTTTCAGTCATCACACTTTTGTGCTATTTATGAATTTATTATACCATATTTTCATGCTGTAAGTGGGGTGGATACATCCATTAAAGCACTGGGAAAGCACATTTTCTTTCTTCTAGGTACAAAAGGGAGCGTTTCCTTGTGATTTCAGCTCATATAAAGGACATGGTTACTGACTGTAGTTTTAGCTTCTCCCCACTCCTTCCCCCTGCTCCCTGGTGCTGGAGACTGAAACTTGAACCCAGGGCCTTTTTTCCCTCAGGTGCATCCCCCACCCTTTTTATTTATTTTTATACAGCATCTCATTAAGTCACTCAGCTGCCCAGCCTAGCTCAAACTGCCTCTTCTCCCCAGAGTGCTGAGGTTATTGGTGTATGGATTTTATATCTGCTGCTCGTAAGTCTCACATTCATGGTAAAATCAAATCATAACAAACAGACAAACCCCTAAGTTTCTGGAAGTAACATCTCACCTATAAACCCATGTTGAAAGAAAAGTGGAAATCTAAGACATAACTGTTTGCATCAGAAGTGGTTATCTGTAGTGCTGAGAATCACCTGAATTCAGTTTTCTGAGAACACAAACAGAAAGCGTGCTTCACTGTCTTTGAATGGAATTCATCAATTTGAATGCTTCTAGTCCATACTCTGTATCCCTTATCAATATTTTGTATTGTACATTATGATTTTTAGATAAGAAATGATGCTGAATTTTGGTTTAAGCTTGTATCTTATACTGCCAATATTGATATAATTTAGGTATTTTTAGCTTTAGGAAATTCTGTGCTTTCCTCCACTGATATGTTATGGCTAACCTCACTCAAGTGGAAAATGTTCAGATCCCTCATTTTAGCAAGGTAGTCTGAGCAAATCGACTACACTTCCTCGTCATTCAGCTACAGAGGTGTAGGTGGTGGTGTGGCTGTCTACATGGATAGCTTTATAATTGACATGAAAACATGATGGAGCCCTCCTCCTGTAAATGGTCAGAGTCCTTTCTATAAAACCACCCCAGGCATGGCTTTAATGTTGTTATTTTCCACATCTGCTTTTTCTTCTGAGCCAACTGCTAGAGTTGTTGACCTGCTACCTTGATTGAATCTGGTGCTGTTTTCTAAACTTTTCTTAAATTGGCCTTCTCATTCTCGTTGCACGAAGGCAGAAAAATTCCTACATAACTCTTCTAAATTTTTTAATCTACTAGAAGTGAGGTGTGCATCTTTCTCCTGTGCTTAGTGGGCTTGCAATCCCTTATGTTTAACTTCAGACGTAGATTAATATGCTGGCAGACAAGGGTCGAATGAGTCTGTGGGAACTTCACTGTTCATTGCGCATTGCTTTGGGGAATTTTTTCAACATTAGAACACTGTCACCCAGGATGCTAATGCGTACAGCAAATAGACCATGACAAAGAGTGTTGGAGGACAGGTTTGGTTTGTCTTCTACTGCTGTTCGTGGCATATAGGGTATTCATGGGTAAGCATGATAATGATAGAAGAAAGGGGAAGATTCAAAGGCTTAAAAACATAATAGGAGAATAGCAGAGAAACGGACTAGGAATAATTTGAGAGGCATTGAAGTCTATGACACTCACTGTTTGCAGTTGTTAGCATGGCTCTAAAGAATGATGTCTAGGAATCCTAGAGAAGAACACTTATTTATCGCCTGACTACCGTGAGCTGCTGTGGATGTCCCAAATTTTGCTCAGAACTTCAGGACTTCTGTAGTTTTCTTCTGGGACCACTGAAAGAGCAGATCAGATTCTCTCCACTGTCCCTGCAAGGACTGGATCTTCCTTGTGTTTAGTGAATAGCAGAGTCTGGCCCTATTGGACATTAAAACGCATTAAGACGCATCTGTCATAGTCAGAGTCGCAGAGTTTTGTGCAAGAATCACAGGTGAATGGCAATGGATACAGGCCCGGAAATAGAGCCGAGGAGATTTGATGTGTGGCTGAGATCGTGCTTTTGTTCAGTGACAGTCTGGAGCAAGGGACTGACTGCCCAGAGAGACACGAAGCTGCATTTGTCCCGACTCCTCTCATCCCATTGAATGCCACGTGAACTGAGTTTTAAACATAAAAAAGAAAGAGGTTAGAGAGACACACACAGAGAATAATTTAAGGAAAACTTTTAAAAAGTATTTTTAGCAAGATGGCCTTTGTCAGTGTCTTAGAAATCTCAGAAGCCATGAAGGAAAACAGGGAGACTTTGGATGCTTACAGATCATATGCTTCTACGGACTTAAAAAGCCTCCTAAACGAACGACAAACAACAAACTGAGGAAGTATTTGTAAATCACACGTAATAGAATGAGTGTACATTCTGTGCATGGAATTTTAAAAAAATCACAGCAAAAGATGTGCAACCAGTCATGAAGTGAGATGAGTTGGTCAGAGGGAATGGGGAGTGTAGAAAGAGCGGGATGGGGATGAACCTTTGGCAGACGGAGCGACACGGGCGTACACGGCTCCCTGCAAGATTGGCAAAGACAGAAATGCTTCATCGGCCATGTCTTCAGGAAGAGAAGTACCTTCATACACCTGATGGTATACTGTTTTTTGAAGAACAATTTAATAATAGCTGCAGAATTCGAAAGTGTAACTGCGTAGCTTTAGGCCCAGTGTTCCATTTTAGCAAACTTATCCTATAATCAGTCATCTTATCACACTATGTGTAGATGATAATATTTTAGTCCCAAATTTATGTTTTTACTAACCTTTTGAATTGATGGCATATATTTGCATACAAATGAACAATTCATAGTGTTTGCCTCTTTAAAAGGCTGATAGGAGGATTTTTTAAATTCTTTATATAATTTTATATTTCTATTCTATTCTATTATATTATAATTAGGTAAATTAATTTCATTGTACCAAAATTTTAACAGTAAATGATGGTGCACTAAAGTATCTTCATAGAGGGTGTAGAAATAATGATATACTTAGGAAAAACTGAAGTTCATATTCTATCTCACATTAAAAATTATAGTTGAAAATGTGTAAGATAGTAGCCTAGATGACTTTTAAGAAAGAAGTACAGCATATGTCACCAAAACATGACAGATTTTGAAGTTTGAGTGAATTCTGCACTTTATTTACTATTCCCATGCCCTAAAGGACTCTTCTATATAAGAGAAAATGAGATTGCTATCTTATTTTCTATCAGGAAGAACTCAATGTTTTTATTGTTCAAATTTCTTCACACACAAAGTGCTTTTAGATATGTTGGTTATTTAACAGTGGCATGACGAATGGTATCATTTACACAAACCCTGAGCTATTCAGAAAGTAGATTTCTTATTCCTACAGGTTGCCAACTTCGTGTGGAAGGACCTATCATTATATTTTTGGCCTTGTGGTTGCCTGATGATTGCAAACCTTTGGGTTTACAGACCTCTTACAGTAAGAATTTGTCCATTAGTATCAAATAGTCCACTGATAGGTTTTTATAATGAGATTTTTTTTAAGGGAGGAAAACATTTTCTCGGTTCACAGAGCCCTTGTGGTCAGCAGAAACATAAAATAGAGAGGATTGTTGCCCATTTTCTGTGCCCTGTCTCCCCATGCTAACTAGGGCCATGGACAGGGACAACTTGAGGATACCCACCGGCTGGGAGGACATAGATCTTAGGAGCCACAGATTAAGGAAATAAGTCATGAGAATTGAACTCTGTCTTTTTGGGTGAACATTTATTATTGGTGAACATGCATGTTTATAAAATCACCGAAATGTGAGAAGGCGGATGTTAAAATAAAGAACACAAGGGCCAACACTTCAAACTCAGCAGCAGTAAGTTAGAGACCACTTCCCGCCCACACCCAGACGTGCCCCAGATAGGACAAAGGGAACCCCACTGTCTCAGATTTAAAGTTATTTTTCCGCTATTTTACAAGTGTGAGCCTATTTCCCTGGAGATCATTATTTGATTTGATTTTGTGACAGTTTTATTAGTGTATGTTTGCGGCACTTTGTGGTTGCACTGTTTTGGGGATCGGTGTACAGATCTGGCACATGCTGATCATTTCCCACCTATGTACCTTCTTCCTTTCTGCTTTCCCTCCCATCCTCTTCCGAATCTCCAACCAGTCTGCCTTTTGGTTTCCCATCAGCTCTCCTTTGTTTAACTTTTTAATGTACTCATGGTTTAGGTTCCTCACATAAGAGAAGGCAACTTTCTGTGTCTGTCTTTTTCAGTGAACATTATGCTCTCGAGCTCCACCCTCTTTCCTCCACATGACCTGGTTTTGTTCTTTTTTGTGGGGCAGTAGTACTCCATTGTGTGTGCATACCATATTTTCTTTAGCCGTCTCTCTGCTGACGGGCATCTAGGCAGTTTCAGAGTTACTGTTGTAACTTGTGCTGCTACGAACACAAATGTGCGTGTGCCACTGTCCTGTGATGCCTTCCTCTCCAGGAAGATGCCTGGGAGGGCTGCAGCTCGCCAGTTAGTTCCCCACGATTGACCCCACTCCCTGCCCACTCTTCTCCTGTTCTCAGCTTGCGTTGTCCACATCCAGCCCTCATATGAGTACACTCAGTCTCTGCTGCTTTGTCTCCTTCCAGCGTGTGCTGCTTTCAGAAATTATGCATGAAGCAGGTAGTTCCAATGAGGAATTAAAATGTTTAAAAATAAAAAATATCCACAAGCAACCTACACTTTAGAAAGACATTTAAAAACCCGAGTTCTGTTAAAGCAAAGTGGTCCCGTTGTTTCCCGTGTTCAGAGCACACCTCTGGGCAGTGTAGCAGTGTACATGTGAGCGGTTCATGTGTGCGTCTGAGAACATGCTAGCGCTGTATTATCTTTACACTTGTTTTTTCCAACAGAAAAATTTAATGGTGCACAGGTTTTACCAGGAAACCTAATGCAGAATGCCTAGCAATTCTGGAAATCTAGTACTTAGCATGAAATATTCTTCTCAATCTTAAAAGACACATTTTTTTCTGAAATGAATGCAATGAAAATAATTAGAACTTAATACCAGATACCAGCTTCGGTGCTATACCCTCTTAATTGGCAAAGTAAAGAAAAAGCAGGCACGCATTAGCCACAAAAATAGGATAATTCAGCAAAATTAAACCATGACTAATGTGTAGAGAATAAAAATAAAGGTGAGGCTTTAGACTAAATTCATTTCCGTCATATGCATGTACCATAAAGTCGTGCTTAGATTAGTAAAAACATCTATCCACAGCTAAAGCATATTAGCATTAGAAACTCAAAAATAGTATTTAAAGCTATAGTAGTTAAAAATGATTATAGTAATTTTTCTTGGAGTTGAAAATGATGTGATATTTAATATTCTCACTAATATGCTAAAGGGGGAAATGTGCAACCAATTAAAGAATACCCCCATCACTTCAGACTATGCTGCAAAACAACCTAAGACGAGTGTCCAATGAACTTACAATTTCCTTTGTTAAAATTTCTCAGTTGACAAATTGTCTGTATTTGTCATTACAGCATATTTTGACACATGTATGCACTGTAGAATGATTAATTCAAGCTGGCTACCATATGCGTTATCCCACACACTAATCATTTTGTGTGGCTGAGAACACTTCTCATCATTCGTGTATGCAGGCTGTTATTAAGAATTTTGGTCTCCAAGAAGAATAGCAGATCTCTTGTATTTAATTCCTCCAAACTAACTGAGATGTTATGTTCTTGGACCAACAGAGAATAATGTTTAGGATCATGTCAACTTTATAAAAATCAAATCTAATTTCAAATTAGAAAAGAGTGATGACCCTTGACTCTGTTTGGCAGTCTATTTTGTGGTGCTTTGATTTGCTTTTGGCCACCGGTATTCTTGGTGCTCTTAGAGCAATAAACTTCCTGTGCAGTTCATGCCACTTTGGCACCACGTGGCATTGATGTGGAAATGGCAGGGAGGACAAGCAACAAAATCAGCAGTGACTAATCATATTTCCAAAAATGGAAACAACTTCTAGCTTTAAAGAATCATATCGACTCAGTTCATGGTGATTGTTCCTGAGTCAAAAATATTGCAAAACACCAAGCTTAGTAAGCAGCCTGTATTAGTCTCCCTTTTAAAAAGAGAGATAAAAAATCATAAATAGGGTAAGACTTGCTGGGCACTTGCGTTTTCCTCAGTCTATGTGGAGAATTCAGCAAGAGTTCTAAGGATAAGACCTAAGTTAAGGCTGGAAAAAGGGAGTTCTAAGGAAAATGTAATTGTAGAAGAGAAAGCCCAAGGACAGTTTAATAATACCTTCAAGTGTATTGGAGGCTATTCAATAAAGCTGCTGACCAGCTGCTCCTAATCGTCTTTGAAATCCTAAGTTCTGTGGGGTCACAATTGTAATTTAATGATTTAGATCATGGAAGAGATAAGGGCAGCAGAGGGGAAACTAGGAAACAATCCCGCAGAAGGCCTTAAGAACTAAAACGGCTAAAATCATGTGCTCATGTGAAGTTTTTTCTCCTGAATGTAAGATTGCTTGAACAAAAGATTTTCTCACTCGTTATTTATTCTCTTCCTTTAAAAAACATTGAAAATGAGTAAAATTTGCATGAAGAAAACATCTCTATTATATGGACAATTTCAAATGGCAGGTGGTAAGGCAGAGTAATTCAGGGTGTGGATTATGGAGTCAGACAGCTCAAAACTTGTATCCCAGCTCTACAACTTTTGACCTGAGTGACCTTGAACTAATTCCTCTGATGTTTAGATTACTCATATGCAAAACAGTTACTGCAACGTACCAAATAGGTTATTTTAGGAATAAATGAGCCGTATGTGCAGTGCATGGTATGTAGAAAACACCTAGTATATGTAACAGTGGACAGCAGGAGGACGGTCATACCCTAGAGTAGTGTAGTTCACTATACACTGTAGCATCCTGACTTGGACAGCACAGAAATGTGTTCAGTATAACAAGGAAATCCCTGAAATTAATGCAAGAAAAATGTATAGTAAAATGTGCACATAGTAGTCATTTCGTCCAACACTTTGACAAACTTCATACTTGTTCACTTAAAAAATATTTTTTCAGGGTTAAAATAAGTAGAATGGGACTTCTCAAAGTGCATTTAGGGCCCCAAGTCTGTGTGTGAGGGGCCAAAGGCAGGGACCTGAGGAAGAGGTCCCCAGGGGAGCACCATCACCGAGGAGCCGGAGCCGGAAGGGAGGAAGCAAAGCCTAAGGCCAAGGTGAGAGACGGTAGCCATGCAGCCCATGCAGGCAGGACGGCTGCAGACAGAAGGGCAGCATGGGGGTCAGCAGACCCGGCAAGCAGTCCAGTCCGTAAGCAGAGGCAAGCAGACAAGCCAGGCTGGCCACAGAGGCAGAGGCCCTGGGGCAAATCGCGCACAGGGGCACAGAGTGGCGCAGGCTCAGCTCCCGCCCTCTGCTCCCTTTGTGGCTACGGAGCTTAAGCGCCCCAGCTTGGACTGCTGCCACTGCAGCCATCAGAGCCTGCTTCCTGGGTGTGTCATGAGAGAGAGGACAGTTCTCTGGCAAGAGCACCTTTGCAACACAAAGTTGGAATGAGTATCTTCTTCCTCCTCGGGGATCAGTTGCTTGTGGTTTTGAAACGTGATATTGATGTGATGCTTTAATTTATTATTAATACCATATTTTAACTTATGGCTTGTAAATAATGCCTTCCCAATGACCACTTAAGTTATGAAACTGATCTTCATAAATAATTTACTCTAGAAATAATAAGTGGCCCTAGAGGGAATTGTTTACTGGGCTTTGATAATCAACCTGGCGTAAGTAGCTTCTTTGTCTGCCATTCTCCTAATTGGTTGTGTGGTTCCGTTATTATGATGATGTTAATGCAACTAGATTTCCATTTGCTTTCACCAGTGCAGGAAAACATCTGATAGTTTTGATATATTTACAGTGCAGTTCATACTGGAAATCACCTGTACCTTGGTTTTTATCAGTGATAATGTAGGTCAAAGAAGAAATTTATGTCAGAAATACACTACTCAATGCATCGTATCAAATTAAAGATGATTTGCTGGGTGATTGTACATGAAGATGAGGTATTTTATTCAAAGTTGTTTGTATGTTCTACAGTTATTTCTAATTAACTAGAATTCTACTTCGAAATTAATCATTGCCATGAAATTATGATTCCCTAGACTTACAGCTACTTGCATTTCCATTTTGTGTGAAAGGATATTTCTCTATTATTTAAGTATACACAGAATTTTGCTTCACCTAAATATTCAGATAAATTTATTAACTGCAGT
The DNA here is from genome assembly GCF_000247695.1 of Heterocephalus glaber. Next base: position 28,245,276 of record NW_004624739.1, on the reverse strand, counting down.
ATCTAAAACATTAGCTCTCAAGGAACCTTAAAGCAGTAGTATCAGCATTATGTGAGAACTTATTAGAAATGTAAGATTTAAACTTAATCCTAAACTACAAAATCAGACCTTTGCTGACTTGGTCTCAGCTGTTTGGGTTTTACCAAGATCTCCAGGCAAATCTGATGCACAGCAGAATTTGAGAGCCATAAGTCTAGTCGCAAGATTCTAGTGGATCAATTAGTTGCTCCATTTAAATTTCTTATATGATTAATGTAATTTGTGCATCTTGCTGGCTATTATGAAGGATATGCAAAGGGATTAGACATAACATTCCCCTTCAATAAACATATTATCTGAGATACTCACAGATGCAGAATTAGATTATGAGTTTAACATATGCCACAGTGCAATGTATTATGAATTACCAAATTAAAAAGATGGTACAATATTGTCATTAAATTGTAGTGGTTAAGCATCACGCTCTAGAGTTAGACTGCCTCCATTCAAATCCCAGCTCTGCTAGGTACTAATTGGTACCTAACTCACAGGATTATTTCGAAACTAAGGATTTAAACTAGTACCATGATGAAAGCTGTCTAAATTTTATTATTTTACTTTCAGAAGTATTAGGTTCCAGGAAATTCAAAGAAGTTTGTTTATTTTGTTTGGAAATCAGGCATTGGGATGACTTACAGAAAAGAGCAAACATTGCACCCTGATCCTGCAGTATAAGTTCAAGTAGGTAGAACAGTAGCAGAGGGGAGGAATAGGGCATCTACCCCTCAGAAACTAGGGTTTGGCCGGTGGATCACCAAGAAGCCCTGCACCTATGTTTTTCATCTCAGCTTAGATGGTTTCACGATGCTGCTCTATTTTATTTCACTAACCCTGATCTTTGACTCAACTTGGGTGATCCGGTATTCTGGAAGGTTGTGTTTTATAGGAGAAGGGGGCCTTACACCTGGGTGCCAGGCTATGGCACAAATGTCAGGAAATGGACTTTCCTCCATGCTCCACAGTCACACATTTTATTCTTCTAAAACTATTTTCAACACTGCTATTTAATCGCTTATTACAGCATATTTAAGCAAGTCAGTGTATAGCCTATCATACATTCAGTAAAGACTTGATAAATGAATGAAAAGAGAAGTTCTTAAAATTATTGATCAGCTTCCAAAATACAGCCCCTCCCTTCTGTTCATTAAAAACTATCAGCCATAAGACTTTGGGGAGATTAAAAATCTCTTTGTAGGGGAAATGTTAGTGAACTATGGCATTTGGGTTTGGAAAGAAATAAGATTTGAAAGATAAATAAGGATGAGTTTAATATTTATCAACTTCATAGTTACAATTTTGCCAAACAAATAAGTCACTTTTACTCCTGTTATATGAGAAAGGAAATAATTACCAGTATACAAATCACCCATAATACTATTTCACCCATGGGAAATTAAGCGGAAATACAAAGAAGAAAAACACATGATGTTCACATGTGTAGCTATATGTGTATGTTAGATACAGTATCTTCCCATTTAGAGTATTGTTTCCTAATGAATACCACATAGTCTGGAAACAGTCATTTAAGACAGTCAACCAATAATTAGTCAAACTTTACTGTTCCAGTAAAGACCAGAGACCACCCCCCCACCTCAACACAAAAGGGGGCAGGGAGTTGTAAGGAAAGTTTTGCAGTTTCAGTGAAAGAATGTGATTTGTTCTTCCGTTCACTGTCCTGTCATGCTTACCCCACATAGATGATATTAGCTTGGAAACATAACTTTCCACAGAGAAAACAACATGTTAAATGGAAAGTTCCTAGGAAGGAAAGAACAGGGCATTGCAAGATCAAGATGAAGTCTAAGAGATAAGAGTAGATTTTTAAAGGAAATAGAAGGAAAGATGAGAAGGAATTGAAATTTTTTAAATGAGAAAATAAAACTGTAATGTATTAAGCCAAAATCCGTACCAATAGAACATAATGAAATGGTGTTAATATAATTCCTTTTGTGACTTACAAAAATCCTCATTTCAAGAAAACTTAGCAGTTTCAAAACCTAGATTTCTCTGCAAACTCTTCTATTAATCAAATTATGATGATATTAGAATCCGGGATCACAATGGTTTAAGGTTTAGCCACAAACTTGCCTTTATAATATTCTCTGGAAGTCTGTATAAAAGAAATAGAAATTTGCTCATGACATGTGTACAAAATATTTCATAAAATTATGAAAAATTAAGAAATACTAAAATCTACAGAGAAATGCTTAAATACTCAGGCATAGATTGTTATTCAAGAAAATAAAACTCATTTTTATAGAAGTTTTTAATACTGTGGTCAAATTCTCATGTTAAATGAAGAAAGTAGGGTACACTAGGATGAAATATGGAAAAGTCCAACTGGAAGAGTGAGTGAATGAATGAGGAGGGAGAAGTAGAGGAAGATGGAGAAGGAGAAGGACAGCAAGGACAGGGAGGAGAGAGAGACAGAGGAGAGGGATTAGGATTACAATGCTAATGGTTTCTCTGGGTAGAAAGTTGTAGAACATTCTACATTTTCTTTATGTACATTTGTATTATTTAAATATAAATGTTCTGCCTTGAACATGTTACTCTTCTAATCAGAAAATATTTTAAGCATCCTTTTTTAAAATCCATTTTTATATTTTATTAGTGCAACATCTGCGATTCTGATCTTTCTTATTTTACTTAAAGGAATAAACTACAAGTCATCTACCCAGGTTTCAAATACATTTTACACAGATGGCTATAATAAACCTGTCATTGTTTGCTCTTAGTATGTCAGCAATAAGACTTAAGCGTTTGTTAGTTTTTGTGCCATTAAAAATCTATGATATTAAAATGCTCTGTGACAGATCAGCCCAAGGGGAAGAGATCATACAATTTTATTGCTAGAAAAGACCTGAGAGGCCATCCAGTTCAGTACTTTCATTTTAGAGACTGAGGGCATAGAGTTTAAAGAAGTAAGGGACCTTGCCTGAGGTTATGTTCTCTGTCCCACAGCTGAGACAGGGCTGGTTTCCTGGCTCTGGACTTGTACTCTGGGCCACTTCCTATTTCCAGACCACACTGTGTTTGATTATACTTGAACCATTTTCCATACCACTAGTCCCCCACAAATTATCAAATATGGAAAACTTGCTTTCAGTTCCGTTTGCTCACACAAACCTTTGGGTACCTTACTGAGATTTTCTTTCAGACTTTGACCACTTGCTAATCAACCTGCCTTGCTGCTTTAATGTATACAGTACTTTTCTTCTTGGACAGTAACTCTGGGTAGAAGATAGACTAATTTCTGGTAGTGTGTTAGCCTTCTAACATGTTAATTCTAAGATATTGCCTGAATACAATTAGATTATCATTTGAAATTGTCACTAAAGGCAAAAGTTTCACATAAGGATGAAAGATAAGAAAAATTTTTTTAGAAAAGTATATTTTTCCTGATTCTTGCATTCCAAGTGGGCTGCATGCCTATAAGACCAACCTTCATTTCTGATGCAAACACTACATAATATACCTTATATATGAAATCCAGCAAAGCAAGGACTTTCTGGATGGGCATTAAAGATAGGAGTGGGCTTTCTCATGTCCCAGGGTAAACTAAAATAAATAGTTTTCATTCTTTTTGCAACAGGTATTGAGTACTGTGTGTCTGGAACTGCCAACAAGCTGGAAATACGAGCATGAGAAAAATGGGAAAATCTTGAATAATCATCTTTTTAGTACTATGGCAATAGCTTAGAAATTTATTTTTCAAATAAATTTTACCAAACTAAATAAAATATGAGAGCAGTTTCGGGGAACAATTCCAGGAAAGCACATTTCGAATTCTGTTCTCTCCCTTTGCAACTAAAGCTTAAAATCTAATTCTTGGTCATTATATGAAACATGGATTTATAGCTGTTACTTTCTTGATAATAGATAATTTGCAATTGTAGAAATAACGTGTAAGCTGTATTTTTCCTTGATGCTTATTATTGTAGGCTCTGAGATAATGATTGCTATCAAAAACAGTACCTTTTATATGTATCAGAAACTGAATCCAATCTGAAAATGTATTTCACTCAGGTGTTTTTCTCCCTATGGATCCTGGACTCTATTTTCAGAGCTAATCTCTTTCCTGTTCTTCTCCTCTTTTGTGGTGTGTGGGGGTGGGGAAGCACGCAGGCGCTTTTACACATGACAGAATGGAGACAAAGGATAAGACAGAAGGTTCTGGGTTTGAAGATATATGAGAAAGGTCCCAAAGAAGGGCAGTAGCGACATTTCTGAAGAATAAGCACATACATTATACATGGCTTTTCTGCTTTTTATTTTTCCTGTGTCTAGTACCACTCTAGGAATCAAGAGTTCTGCTTGGGTGAAAAGAAATCAGAGCCACATACTCCTTGCAGAGCCCTACGTCTGACCTAGAACAGCGTTCACAAGAAGTAGATGTAACGTGTCTCATTCTTCTTAACCCTCATGGACTAATAAAATGAGTGTTCGCTGCCTAGGCTTTTAAATAGAGACCTACTTTCTCATGGCCGGTGGACAGTGAAGCGAACAGGCCCTGAACACTGCCCTCCTTTTCCGGTCCTCCCAGCTGATTGAGGATCCTTGGAATATCTGAGGCTCCTCCCTTCTCCTCAGGCCTAGAACAACCTGAGCAACTTAGGAAAATTCCTTGGGACTTTGCTGTAGCCACTACCAGATCTCACCCTAACTCTCGGAATTTACCAGGCCGAAAGAGCTGAGAGTCCTCTCGCAGGCGTCCTCGGGACAGTCGCAACTGGAAACAACCACACCACTCGGCGCGTGATTATGAGCTAATGTTCTTCTGGTGCATTTTCTCCATTTTGAGTGTTGGAAGAGTATGCTTATGTCATATTGCCTAGTGTCGTCCAAGTTGGAGCCAAGGACACGTTTGTTATTAGCTCTATTTGCCATAACATAGCAAACACAAAGCCATTACGATGCTGTACAGTGAATAGTTTTTGGTGAGTACAGGCTAAGTTTCGTATTCCTAAAATTGTACTCCCAGTATATAAATGTACTTGGTTCTGTTTTCCTTATTTTTAAAACAAGATGATCTCAAGCCAAATTGTTTTTAATTATTTCTCTACAAAGAAACCACAAGTGGGACAGCTTTATCCTGGCCACAACGCCATAGGTTCCTGTTTATTTCATTGGCGCCAGTGCCTTTAGTATGATATTGTTTTATTATCGAGAAGAAGCAGGATTTTTTCACAGTGCCTGAGAGATAGCAGGGCCAGTAAGGAATGAAGAGCCAAGATGAAAATTATTTCCCTAGTCTGTGGTTTTAAGTTTAAAAAAAATAAAGGCTAACAATTTGGGGTTTTTTCTATCAAAGATAAAAATAGATCAACATCTTTTCTAATTTATTTGTGATCTAGTTAAGAGCTGTAGTTCAGATTCAGTGTACAATTAAATGTTTATTTCCACCAAAAAGAGAAACTGACATATTCATCAGAGAAAGATGTGCTGTTATATTATAGTTCTATTCTTTGTCACTGGAAGAAAAGAATTATGTGTTAAAGAAAGCACTGTATAAGGATCGGGGAAAATACAGAGTATATTATAACAGCATTGAGGAAATAGGTAACCACATAGCAAATCGCTTCCCTGGTGTTGCTGGTATATGATATGACTTACTGCCATGGAGTGTTTGGCAGCAAGAATTAAAATGTTTGCATTTTTATTGTGCTATTAAATGCCTGGGACATGCAATCCATCGAGAGTAGGAAATTACACTGCACGGAGAAGTTACATTAGAGTGGGCATATTATCCTTCTGCCTCCAATGAGACAGGCCAAACTGACCATTTTGCTTACTTTCATTTTTTAAGTTTAGGACCAATTTAACTTTTTGAGGTTTTGTCCACAATAGCTTAGTGATAATCGACTGTAATTTACAATGGCATGAGAGAACATTCATACTATTTATTGCCAATGTTTTTGGTAGCAGCCAGCTTGCATTTGAACCCTGAAATTGGATACTTAACCTACTGATTAAATATTGACCATTTAAGTGCAAAAATAAATGCTTCTTGAAGTGTTTACTTCACTAGAATTTTATTTCCTCACAGTTACTTTAGAGACTTTGGAATATTCGCAACATTGGCTAAGAGATTTAAAAGCAAAATAAAGAGTATGCAAGAATTGGCCAATTATCACTTGTATATTAATATTCATTAGCCGTGTAATTTATATTTGATGATATTAAAAAGCAACATTTTCATACATTCTCAGTATGACATAATTACTTTATTCAAATATCTTTTAGGAAGTGTGTGCTGCTCCCTCTCCATTAAAACTAAAACAGAATCTCACTATGTTACTATTACCTGGGAGTGGGCTAGGAGTGAACGAAATTACCTGTGTGGCTGTGTGCATTCATGCTTTGGATCCTGAAGGGAAACGAGGAAAGGACGGGAGGGGAGAGGGAGGCAACCCAGTGACCAGGTGGTACAACTCAGACCCTTTTGTGTTTATTTTTATTGTATCTGAACATCCATTTTCATCCCAAAGCTTTATCTATCTTAGTGATTTTCATGCTAAAAGGTAGTTTTTGTAATAGTTACTATGGATTTTATAATTTACCAGAGGTCAGTACAAACAGGGGCATTATATATTCTGGGAAATTAAATTTTGTAAGTTAACATGTACATGATGTGTTGGGCCCTAAACACTGTCTGTCAGCACTAGAGGAGGCCCAGGTCTTGTCCACCACTCTGTCATGGAAGGATGAACACTGCTCTGATTGCAGACTGCAGCTACCTTGATACAGTCATTGCAGTCTGTTTCTTCCTTCTGGGTCGGCCAGTGAATCATGAGAAGAAACGATAAGTTGAGGTTGCTTTCTGTCATTCTCTACCCAAGAGTAAGACTCCGATGTTAAATTCATAATCTTAATCCAACATGAATTCCCGCTTTTTCCATTGACTGACACGACAGTGGTCTGGGCTGGGAGTCAGAGTAGCATCGCTGCCAGCAGAGCCCTCCTGTGGAAATCCCATTCCTCAGGTGACATTCCATACAAAGAGCGGCCCGGCCTCCAGATTCTGCTGTGAGAGCATCAAGTCATAATAACTTTTCTCAGCAGCAAGGGTGAAAAGAAATCAGAGCCACATACCACATACACCTATCACAGTCGGGCCATACAATGGGCCGCATGTCTCAGGACAGAAGACAGAGTAACCAATTTGGAATATTATAAAACTGGCTCCACTGAGCAGTTTAATTTGTGTAGATTAATCCTCATCCTCTAAATTTCTCTTTGGCCAATGAGATTTCTTGGTTGCCTTTGTCCAGACAGGTTTCTAAATTTATATGCACACATTTGCATAAATTGATATTAAAAAGTCACTGGAAATATAATAAAGGCAGAAGAACTGTAAAAATGTTAACTGTTGTAAATACTGTGTTTTTACAATGTTTAAGGGGTTTTATCCTGCTGTACTTAGCATATATTTTGCAAGCATTTTGCCAGGAAAAAGTATGTCAAACAGATGAGAGCAGAACATCCTAGGTCTGCCTGTGCCAGTGTTTTAGAGATGGTATAGTAAGTAAAGAGTGTGATGGAAATTTCATTGTGCCCTTTCTAATATGACAGTAAACTTTACACAATAATCAGTCTTGAGGCAGCTAAGTCAAGTGAATTCTACAGTCTCTGTGTCTATGTTAGAGACAGCAGAGTTCAAGTATAACTTCAGTGCATGTAAGAAGCACTTGCTGAGAATGTGAAGACCAGTAAGGCTTTGCATTTCCCCTTAGGAGCTTATGGTGGTGGGGGCCCTGGTACTCATGTTTCCTGAGAGATACCTCAAAGGCACAGAAAAGCACAGAGGTGGGGCTGGTAACCTCATGTTGGCTGAGGGTTTAATTTCGTGGAAGACACAATCTTGGTGTCTAAAAGACAGGCAAGAGTTGTCCTGAAATGGGGACCATTACTCAGAAAAGCGAATGAGAGTTGAGCGAAAGTGAAAGAAGATGTGTGACTCTTTAATGTCAGGTTTATTAGTAATTCGCAGGTGATAAAATCCCCTCACTTGAGGTGTGAAGTTCCTTCGGTTTAGACAAACACAATCATGTGATTACCATAATGAAAGTTTACAACATTTCCCTTGTGCCCCAACCCCTTTGTAGAGGTGCCCTAACCCCACCCCAGGCACTGGTAACCACTCATTTGTCTTCTGTCCCTATAAATTTGCCTTTTCCTGGATACTATTTTCATGCAACAACACACACTGTGGTCTCGGGGTCACATAGCATAATGCAGCCAAGAGCCACCTGTGCCGTTGCATGTATCAGTAGTAAATCCCTTTTTATTGCTTAGTATATTCAATTACATGGCTGTAGCCTTGTTCGTGCACTCCCCACTTGATGGGCATTTAGGTATTTCCACTTTGGGGAGATTATTAATAAATTGGCTACAACTGTTTAGGTGCATCCTCCTCTTGTATGGATATATGTTGTTCCTTTATCTTGGGTAAGTTGGAGTGAGACTGTTGAGTCATATACACGATATTTTAAGCAGCATGAAATGGGCTACTCACAATTTGGTGCTATGGTAGCACGTGGAGATTTGGGAAAAGAGGAAAAACAAAGCATGGGCAAGACTAGATTGTTCAGTGCTTTTAATTTATTCCTCAGGCACTGGGGAGAAGGGTCGCATTCCCAATTCATCTGAGACATGAAGGAGAGCCTGCCCTGACTGGAGTGGACGCTGGATAGATCCCAGGCTGAAGTTAAGAGAACCATTTAGGATTCTGTTGTTATTCCAGAATCCTGCAATGTTGTCTATTTCTGACAGTTTCCTATTAGAAAACAAAAATATGGCACATGTTCAAGATTCCCATAGTCAAAACTGAAAAATAGTGTCCAGTTCAGGAAACACACTTACCATGAGCACCTTCAGAGAGTTCAGGAGTCCACACCCTGGGGTCAAGTCTGAGCCAAGCACCTTCTCTGAGAAGAAAGGCCTTCCCTGTGCAGGATGCCCACATGCTTTCTTGGGACTGCCCAGTGCAGGCATTGGGACCCAACAACTTCTTTAATCCCAGGAGCAACTCTATGCAGTTAGAGTCATTATCATCTCTATTTGCTGTAATGAAGAGCGGAGATGTTTTAGAGTTCTTTGACCATGTGCATAACAAAATTACTACTTACTACTATGATAATCTATTTATTACTGTGCTCATCTTATTGCTATGAAAACCTATGATAAATTGCATAAACTCTGTGAATTCAAATCTCATATGTGCCAAATGGATATCACAGCATCTACTTCATATATGGGTTTTAGGAAGATTGAATGAGACAACTTATAAAATATTCCTAAAGCATTGCTGATGGTCACTGAATATTTTCTATGGTGAAATGCTAATTGCTAAGTTGGAAATTAAATGTGGGTAATTAAAAGGCAAAGGCAAAATGAAGCCATCAAGTGAACTCCAAAGGTTGATAATTAACTTATACTAATAGTTCTAAATATCAACTTAAAAACAACATAAAAGGACAATTTTCTCTTGAGAGCCTTCCATCCGCTTTTAATGCAGGTTAAATGTGATTGTGTATAACTTGCATGTAAGGCACAGGCATGTGACCCCTTGTTTGTGAATTTCTTTCCTCATGACATGAATTATTGTAAAATATTTCCCTTGTAATTAAAATGTACCTGAACGTTTACCTTGGTAAATAAAATCTTTACTAAAAACAAGTTGGAGATACTCAAGGGACAGACAACTATAAGAAGAATAATAGTCCTGCTCTATGCTTTTTCCAAGACCAGATTAGACTATTAGGTGCAAGTTATGGGAGACAGTTTGGGGTAAAAGATAAGATGGACCTAATCGTTAGAGTTGTCCGGTGGAAGAAACTTAGTTTTTCATTATGCAGAATATCTATATCTATCTGTCAAGAGTGATTTGAAATATATTATATTGAGAGAAGAAGTCAGATAGATGTCCTGATATAATCTCCTGTAATACAGTCTGTCATCTTTGGTACTTTCAACTGTAGGATACTGATACACAAGAAATACCCCCCAAACTGTTAGGTGTCAGATGTGCCGAGTTCATAGTTTCACAGCATTGAAGAATGAAGTCGCAAACCAAATGAGGAAGTTAGGGGAGTTTTATTGTAAATAAGGAGAGGAAGAATAGCTCATGGGTTTCCAGGTGGGATCCTGAGTGGCTGGCCCTTTGTCAGGGGTAATTTACACAGCAAAGTCATAATGTGGATCAAACTACAATCATACAGGATTACAAACTATAGGATTACAAGCATAGCCACTTGGCTAATATTGAGCTAGTAGGGAAATGAGTCACATAACAAGGGTACATGGAAAGATCAAAGACATTTTGGGGAGGAGAACGTGTTGGTCACTCACCAAAAGGCTGACCAATCAGGTTGGCCTCTCTGGGCCACTGGACCCCGTGGTGGGAATTGCAGTGCAATCTCAAATTGCTGCTATCTCTGGACAGGTCTGCAGGTCTGGCCATTGCACCTCCATCTTGAGACTGGCTCTCGTCAGATTGGCCTCCAGCCACAGTCTTTGTGTCTCATCCTCCATGCTGAGTTCCTTGAGGGCCCAGTCCCTCTCTGACTGAATATTAATTTCTATCTAACTTTGCCATCTATAATGTTGCAAGAATTCTCTATTTTTCCTTCTTTATATCTTAATAGAATATCACGTCATTCAAAACTCATTCTTACTTTTCAAATGTACTATTGCTTTCATATTTCTTATTATTTTTAAATTTCAAGTGATGTTGACATTTAGGCCACCAAAGTATCTTTTCGATAACTAAAGAGCTCACTGAATGCCCATTCGTTTTTAAGGCATAATTTGCTTCAACATTACGCATCTTGTTACTAGTATGAGCTATTAAGGAAACTTTTCGGTAAATATTAACCTATTTGGTATGCATACAATCAAGTGAACTATTTGTAAGATATGGCCACATGTGTTTGCATGTAGCACTTGACATTTTTGGCTCATTTCCAGAATCATCATTATATTCAGAAAAAGTGAGTAGGCTGTTTGAAATATGATAGGTGTTCTTATTTTCATTGATAGAACTTTAGCATAAAAACTGTCTTTGAGTTTGAAAATTTGAGAATATATACTTGGTATGTAGCCCTTAGTATTTTATTTTTTACATCTTGTCCATATAGTTTATTTTCCCATTCTAAGCAACTATTATTTCCCCTCTAGTATTGTCTCTCCTTATATCCTTTGGTCACCATTTCAAGCCTAGAATCTTCACTTTATTTGCCCACTCTAATCCATTCTAAAACTGCTACAGAATTAAGCTTCATAAAACACTGCATATTAAGCTTTTCAGTGGCTTGTGAGCCATAGAGAAAAGGAAAAAACAAAACCATCTGATGAGTTCGAATTCCAGCCAACCTCAGTATGATTTTACTTGCCTGAACAATTTACCTTTGGTACCAACCTTAGACTCATCCCTAGCAATGTATTTCTGTTCCTGTCTCCATAGTCCACTGATGTAAATTCATCTGCACTCCGGAAGCAGCTCAAGTTCTGTTCTCTCCAGGAAGTATTCTGCAGGGCACTTAACCCCGTTCTGACTTCTGGTAGTGTCTGTTGTTCATGTGCTAGGGTTAAGATGTGAAACCCCCCCCAGAAGCCATACATTCAGAGGTGGGGCCTCATTGGAAGGGGCAGTGCTGAGGGCATGAGCCTTTGTGTTACACCTGTCCTCTTTGCAGCTTCACATGTCAGATATTGTGTCCCAGAGACGGGACAGCATTAGTAAAGAAGTGAGCTCCTTGCTGTGACTGAACCTGATCATGTGTTTAGAAGCCTTTTGATCTGGTTTGTGTGAAAATTTTGGAAAGGTTTGGAGATGTAGGCTAGAGAAGCTGTAGAACGTAATGAGCAGAGACTGATGGATGATTCTGGCTAAATGCAGAAGACTAGAATTCTGATAGAAATACAGATAATAAAAGCCAGGCTTTGGAAGTTTAGGTTGGGAACAAGGTCTCTATTGACAGTTGGTTTAGGTTGGTCATGCGTGTTACACTTTTTCAGATCTTTTGTCTACATTTTGTTCATATCCTGAGATTTTGCAGGAGTCTGAGATTAGGGTGGTAGACGAATTAATCAGGTGGAGGAAATTTCCAAGCACCCAAGATTCAGCCTGTGGCATGGGTACTGCTGGCTACTTTGGGCAGATCTAGTGTGAAAATCAAGAGCAAAAAACACATGTGAAAAGTCTGCAGTTTCATCAGAGAAGAAGGAAGTGCAGAATTGGGCCAAAGGACAGTGAGGTTGCTGAAAAGATTAGCAGAGAAGCCAGGTACTTTGCATCAGAAAGATAGGAATGATGGCTGGAAGGCAACTCAGGAATCAGCAAGACCCTACTCTTTACAAGCTCAGTGGTGCAAAACTATGAAACAGAGAGTCTCTGTGATGCTTTCTCCAGAAGGACCACCTAGGGAATTGGTTCCCCAGGGTTCTTTTCACAGTACACAGCCATCCAGACACTTAGAGGTCGCTGAGGTCATGGATCAATGGGGCCTGGCAGCAGAACTGTGTGTCATCCATGTGCTTTTGGTTTTTACAGTCAAGCAGAATTTAAGAGTTAATGTGGTCATGGAGGCTTCCACCCAGAATTTGAGGTCTTGGAGGCCAAGGAAGGAGCCCTGAGAGGTTGGTATGTGAAGCTCTGAGAGTGAAGCTGAAAGTGCTGTGTTGACCCAGGAAGTTGGAGTTGCCATCTGTCCTCCACTCATGGACTGAGCCTGTCTGCCTGGCGCTGGGACCCTCTTTCTCAGACAGGCCGTGACTTATGTAAGAAATGTGCTCACTTCCCTTTGTACCCCACCCTCCACAGGAAGCAGACACAAATGTGGGCTCCAAATGGGTGCTGCAAACGCACTCGCACAATTTGGGGGTTTATCTCCAGCAGAAGGCGGGCCCTGGGCTCACTGCTTTGCCATCAGTGTGGGAAGGGGCATCACGGGATATGGGAGAGGCTTTGGTTATGCAGCCCTCCCCAGCGCTCTGCTTTCCAACCTCTTGTGAGTGTTGTGGCGGTTGGAGCAAAAGAGAAAAAGTTCTTTGTGGTCTTTGTTAAATGCAACTATCCTTTAATCTCCTTAGTCTTATAAAGGGAACAGAGAAAATTTTTTAAAAACTGTAAATTTAAGGGCCAAATGTCTTTAGTCAGAATGTTTTTACAGTGAATTAAAAGTCTTAATATTTCTAGCATCTGTGCAGGCTACACAGATGGAAGTATTGAGGTTGTCAGATACGGAGCACGGGACAAATGTAAAAATATCCTGAAGTAAGATTTGCAAATGTGAAGGCACTGAAGTATAAAACCTTCTAAAAATGAGCACAAACAGCTTCAATCTGTGTCTCATAACCTCATCATTCTTTTTCCCTGTGGCCTCTTAAAAGGTAAATACACGTTTTCACTCTTTATGTCCAAATTCAAAATGTACAGGAAAGAAAGAACTCTGACAAAGTGCAGAATGCACTTTGGACATAGGAGCTTCTTTGTGACAGTACTGGGTATTAATTGAAAGTGATTTCATTATCTATTTTAAAAGTCTAAATTCTTTGAGGTAGAGGAAAGCTAAATGTCAAATATAATGTTTTCAGAATGAAAGGGGATCATTTGAATAAGCTCTTGGCAGAGCCAATAACTGTTCCATTAAATGATTAGATTTTTATATTCCTTTTACCATTTGTTTCCTGTTAGAAAAAGCCTACCTTTATTTAGTTTTGGGGGGCATGTGTAGTCTCTTCTTATACCATGACAAAATTCCAATATGGGAGTAAATATTAGCCATTTGTGCCTTTTAACTGGGGTCACTGATTTTAGTAGGCTTAGAAATGATAAATATGAAACAAAATATACCAAGCACTTTTCTTAATATTATGTCAGTGTCAGTTCATTTGTCTGTGCCTCAGTTTTCTCATTAGTAATGTAAGTACATGCCTATAATAATACCTTTTTGATAGGGTTCAAAGAGGATTAAAATATTAGTTATATTAAAAGAATTAAAAGACTGGTTATATTAAAGGGCCTTAGAACGGTGCCAACCACATAGTGATGCTCACAGAATGAGAGTTCTGTTATCTCTTAGTCATAGAAGAAGAGAGATGTAATGAAATCAATACATGATAGGGACAAATGCATGGAATTTCTAGCACTGTTTGGTCACTGTCCACATATTAAAGAGACTACGGTCACTGAGATCATATAGTTGCAAAGAATGTAACTAATCTCACACATTTTAAATTATACTAAGAGAATATGTGATCTTTGTATCTTTTACTAGGATTCATTTTGGTTGAAATCAAAGTAATTCTAATGTCACTCCTTTCTTCGGATCTAACTCAGTAACCTAAAAAGAGATCTAAATCTTCATATTCAAAATCAAAAGAGAAAATTTATTTTGACATGCTTGCTAGTATTGAGTTAAAATTTCAATATGTTAGAGAGAAAAATTTACCATAAATTGCCTAACACAAGGTGGCCTCACATGCTTTAATTTATTCATTACCGATAATGTGTGTAACAAATCAATATTAGCTAATAATAGGTTGTTAAATGGGGATAGGAAATATGTGAGGAAATGTAAATATTAGACTGTCTGACATTTCTACATTACCTATCTCTTGGTGAAGCAACCTACCAGGATGCAAACAAATGAATGATTTCTTATTTCATTCTATCTTTCTCTTCTTTTACATAAATAGAGCTACCATATTCCAGAGCCGAAAGAACAAGTTTCCAGAGGCGTGGTGTGAGAAGAGTATTAGTTAATGTGTGTGTGTGTGTGTGTGTGTGTACATATGTGTGTGAGTGTGAAGAGAGTCATAGTACAGAAATGTCACATCCAGCACTTCGGTGCTACCACAGCCGGTAAAACTATTTAAAATGGCAATGAAACCGTCCATCAAAATACTCATTCATGCGATGGAATGAAAGAAAGAAGCATCGAACCAGAAACAAAATTATTGGAAGGACAATAAAGCAGAGTTTGAAATAAGTTACTACCGTGAAATATTTTATGGATATCTTCCCAGAGAATGTGTTTAAAGTGTATTAAATTTCTTCATAAAACGTTTACTTTATACTTGGGGTCTTAAGACTCAGAACTGCAACACTAACTTTAATTGTACTGTTTTGCATACAAAGATCTGATGTCCTTGTAAAATTTAGCCTAAATTCCCTGGTTTCCTCTTATCACTGTGGTGTATGTGTGACTTTTATCACCCTTATTAATTTTCTGTGGTAGTCTTTGTCAGAGCAGGAAAAGCGTTCTTGTGGAAGCTGCATAAACTGCAGAGAAATATCGCTTGATGTTGTCTGGGGAGTGAGCTCTGGAAAGTGATTAACATCCAGAAAACAGAAAAAGTCCTCCCTTCTCTGCTGAGCAAGAGGAAGGGGCGGGGTAGCAGCAGCCGGTGTGCTGGCCCTGTGATGCGCCGTCTCTATGGTAACCAGGCGATCGCGTCAGGGAGGCTCTGTTTCAGCCCAGATTGGATACATCTTTATACACACATGGACTTTCTTCAAACTGCAAAAACTACGGGGAGAATTCTAGGGTGAAAATACTGGAGAAAAGCTGTATAGTTGAATCGTTTTCTCTAAAAGTTAAAATTAATCCAACAAAATAGTTTAAGACAAAAAAACGACACTCTTAGCAGTAAAGCAAAGCCAATGACAAAATCTCTAGTCGAAATCATTGAATAGGGATGAGAAGAATCTTAAAATCCCTCCACATTATGTCTGCTACTCCACTAACACAGCTGACAGCCACCGCGGCTGCTTTGTTAGAGCCACAGTGGGACGCGTCCTTAAACACAGCCTCCTCCCGCCATTTATTGTAATCAGTGAATATGATGAGGCATCCTCTTCTGTTGGAAAAACGATCAACAGATAAACCCCAAAGCCAGAAAAATAAAGAGGAAAAAAATTACTCAAAATTTCTTCTAATATCTAAAGTACTTACTACACTGGTAGGATGAAGAGCACTTTTAGCCCTGGTAGGATAAACTAGCAGGATGGGCATTTTGTTTTGTTATTGTTTTTTTCCACTTTAAAGGTACACTAGAGAGGAAAGATAAAATGTTTATAATCACTGAGAGAGAGAATTATTTCCTGCCCTTAGTAGAAATTTAGTAGAATGCAAGAGGAGACAGAAACAAACTAGGAAAGCTTCTCCGAAAGAACAGATGGCACTGGAGAAAGAGACCCCAAGAATCTGAGCTGTTCTCCAGTCCATCACACTAAAGAATCCATAACCAAAACTTCAAAGTTATTATCCTTTCCCTGTGAGATTGGCACCAATCCAAAAGTGTCGTACTGCCCAGCATTGGCAGTGGTTTGGGGAAATGGTCACTCCAGTATTGTGTTGAGAAGAAAGTATTCATCTGAAATTTTTATGATATCTACCAACATTTAAAATATACATAGAGATATAGTCCATGACTCAGAAATTCATTCTTAGGAATGTTACCTGCTGTCCTACTGTTAAAAAAAAATGACCCAGAATATCTGTTCAAGATCATTTGCAGCAGACCATCACTAGAAATAGCTCTAGTGATTCTCATTGAGGAAACGCTCAGTTATGCCCAGACGGGAGGCTATTCCACGGCAAGTAAACGCCCTAGGAGTCCTTACGCCCTCGCTCTCGTGTGAGTAGAGTTCCATGTTCCACTGTTAACTCAGAGCTAGTGCAGAGCATGGGTGTTGAGCTAAGTAAAAAATAGATTTCATGTGTATGACAGGAGACCAAGAGTTCAGAGCAGGGGTAAAGAAATATTTTTTTTTCTTTCCATTTTATACATTTTGCTTTGTTTGAAAATTTTGCTGTGCACCAGTACTGTGTGCTCACTGATTGTGGCCAAGGAAGAGTGTGCCTGTTGGCAGAGTGAGGGGCCTCAGGGAGGACCCGGATCACCACCTGACCAGCTCATTACCTGTTCCCAGAGCTGGGTATCAGGCCCACTATCCTCCTGTGGGCCCAACATTAAAACCTAAGATGCTTCTCAAAATCTGTTGTCATCTCTTCAAATACCAAACCAAAAATACATTCTACCTACGGAAACCTTAGATAGCATAAAATATTTAGGTAGCATAAGATAAAACCTTAGGTGGCATAAAATATTTTAATTAAGATAACAAACATAAATTTCCTTTAAAAAGTTGTGTATGTCTTAAATTCAGATAGATGGTGCACAAATTATATAGGCAAACGTACCAGGCCATGTTCATCCTGCTTTTTCTCCTCTGCTTTATGATATGTTATGAAGAAGCCAACAGCTGTGTTTCACACAACATCCCGCAGGAGACTTGCCTGACCCTGGAAGGTGAGATGCCTTGGGTTGTTTTACAGCATTCCTCCACGCCACACAGAATGCCGATGTCAAGGAGCAGCTGCTTGTCCTGTAGGGGAATGGATTCCCAACCAAGATAAACTCACTGCCTGTGAACACTGCTGCACTTAGCAGTAGAGGGAGAGTGTGGTAGCTGGGAAGGACTGATTAGATGGGAACTGTAGAGAGGAGAGGGTTGCATCTGTTATTTAAGGAAAGGCTTTATTGACAATGGAAAGTACATGCCAAAGAGGGCCATGTAATTGGGTAGGAAAAAAAATGGATTTGAAATAGAAGGAAATCTGGCCATGTAGAATTGTGTCCGGTGTGATGGCCTTTTTTAGAGCTAGGACATTTCCCGTGCAGTGATTCTCAGCACATATTGAGGAGATGACTGTTACATTCAATGTAGACATTGTTCTACCTAACGCTTAGGTGAGCATGTTGCACCCTTATTAATTAACCAGGCCTCAAGATAAGAGCATTTATCAAGCTTTTTCATGTCTAACAACTGCGTGGGTACACACATGTATGGTCCCTCATGCATGTATTCACTAACGGTATCTCAGCATTATCATGGTGTGACAGCAGGAGACATTCATTGGAAATGGCACTTCAAATTTTGAATTTTAATCTCTTCCTGGGCCAACATTATTCAGTATGATACTTTTTTCCAACGCTGGACAGTAGCTATGAGCTGCAGTTCTTAGCCACACAATCTTACTGAGAGCAATCAGTACTATATAGTGTCCTAATTTCTTTTTTTTTTTT
>NW_004624739.1:28159097-28205561 GCF_000247695.1 Heterocephalus glaber | reverse complement strand
CTCACACTAGAGAAAATATTTGGGATTTACACATGTGTGTCCTATTTATTTCACTTAAGAGTATGGCCTCGATATGCATCCATTTAGCTATAAATGTCTCTAGTTTCTTGTTCTTTATGGCTGACACAGTAGTACACCACTATGTATAAATGTCACATTTCTATATTAGCTCTTTAAAAATTCCTCTTTTACAGATGCCCCATGCTTTTATGCCATTAATTTTCCCACAAATAGAGTTTCTTCTGAGTACTTTGATTTCATTCTAATTCCACTTGCTTCCAAATATTAGTATTTGTCTCAGAAGAAATTATAGATTACTTAAAGGAAACATATTCTCAATAAGGGTACTTTTTAATAATGGCAATAATTTTTAACATAGTTCAAAATACTTAGCTATCTAGTGTAGTGTAAACTAAAATATCTTGACGATTTACTAAATTACATTTTAATTGACATTAGAAATTCTAATATCATGTATTCACATTTTCACACAACTATATTAGGAAAAGATTCATATTAATCCCAGATAAATAAAGGCAGCCTCTGAGGCACGTGGGAAATAAATGGCAAAAATAAAGTAATTGTGTGTGTTCATGTTTGTTTTTTTATGTCTACACAAAAGCATATGTGTGTGCACTTCTTATTTGCACTAGATTTTCACACATGAAATTCACCACCAGAGCAGGCAAACTTGCATCAGCATGGACCTCACATTTGTACAAAGTGCTTTGTCTTCAGGCTGATATCTCAGCATCAGCTGTGATGTGGACCTGTGTCCAGTCCCCAGCGGGCTGCCGGCTGTTCTCAGCCCCGGTACTCCTGGGAAGCCTCCACCAGCAGGCTTCTCTTACTCATTTAAGAAGAATCCACGATGTTAGTCTGAATTATCTTTGGAAAGCATGTCCTGAAGGTGTTTCTATGTGTTGTTGTTCCTTGCATAATTTTCCTAGGATCATATTCATCATGTACAGTATCCATCTTTTACTAAAGGCAGATTCATTTTCTGGAAAGTGGAATAACTGGCTAAATGGAGATTGATTCATTCATTGATTCATTGACTCATTTAGCAAACACCGTTGAATACTTGCTCTGTAATAGGCCTGCCCTGGGCTACAGAAAGTGAGTGATTTGGGAAACACCTTCCCAAGCTCCAAATAGAGAGGCGAGGCAGAGCCGGGAGCAGCATAACAGAAGGGCTTGGCAAAGGAGCATGAAGTTCGGGTAATGAGTGCTTGGTGCATTGGCCATTTCTTTCCTTTTTAGAATATGCGTGAGCATTTTCATAATAAAGAGGTGCATTTTAATAAGCCCTTTATCAGGGTTATCATTCTCAACCATGGATGTACATCCCATTCCACTTACAGAACCCAAAGGACTTCGGATGGTTTTTCTTGGGATCCTTTTCTGAATGTGTCAGCCCCATTGTCCATAATTCAATCTGTTCTCCCCAGCATCAGTCTCCAACACTTTCTATGCTGAAAAGGAAACAGGTAGTAATTCCCACTCAGACTCTGCACCTGCAGATTTGGGGAGCCCACCGCAAAGTCACCCCCTTTGCCCTGGCCTGCTGGCCATTAAACCTTGAGCTTTGGTCATGAGCCTCTGCTTTGTTGATTGATGCTATTGATTTTGTTACCATACTTTCCTTTGTGTTCATTTCCTCACATTCTGAACATAATGGGGAAAGGATATTCTGAGCTGCCCTCTGTTTCTCCATCAAATGCCAGATCAAGCCTCGCTTTTTATTGCTTTAAAGAGCTAAGGGAAAGAAAACAATATTATCTGAAAATTAAGAAGCAATGAAAATGCCTGAAAACTTGGACACAGGAGTTTCAGCCGATCACTTACATTCACATTTGCAGATCTGAGGAACCATTGGTCCTTCATGAGCTCCCCACAGGGGGTTTTCAGTGTGTAGAAATGGCCCAGCCTCTCTTCTGCGCTCTTCTCCCATGAAGAGTGGTGTCACGAACTAAAAATGTCCGCATTTACACCTATTTTATGTTACTACCTTTCAGGAGCTCGTCCATGATGTCACAAATGACGGAATGTCCCCCTCTTTTGTGACACCGTAGTGTTCTGCTGTGTGTGTAACCCACTTAGTCACTCACCTAGGGTCAGATCACCAGGTGACTCCCTCCCTGGATGACCGTGGACAGGGCTGCCACGGAAATGGCAGCACCGCTATTTCTTTGACACACTCATGTCAATTCTTTTGGATATGAGGATTAAGCTTTTAAAAATGATATGAACGCTCTTCCAAAGAATACTTAGGAAAATAAAGGATAAGCTTTCAACTGGCAGAAAATATTTACAAAAATGTGTAATAAAGCACTGATACCAAAATATTGAAAATTCTTTATAAGCCCAGTAATTATAAGCCAAGTGAGAAATTTCTAATGGGCAGTAGATGGAGGTAACTTGCTAAAGGAGCATGCAGGAAGTTTGTGGGTGAGGAGAGTGCTCTGGATCATGACTGTGTGATTGTGGTGGTTTTGACACGGCTGTGTTCATCAGGGTATACCTAGAATTGTTCACTAAAAGTGATGGACATCATTGATCATAAGTTATACCTCAGTAAACAAGGACCAAAAAAATCAAGGAAAAGTAAGAGTGCTTTCAGATCCCCCCAAATGATGTAAAAAGCCAGGTATGGTGGTGTGCACTTCCAACTCCAGGATTTCGAGAAACTAATGCAGGAAGGTCGCAAGTTTAAGTCCTGCCTGAGCAACTCAGCTGGATCCAAATAAAAGAATGGGCTGGGGATTTAGCTCAGTGACAGAGCCCTTAAGTTTGATTCCGAGAACCCCAGCACACACAACGTGCACATTCAAATTAAATACACTATTTAATTAAATACACTAATTAAATTAAAATACACTATTTTAAATGGTAACAAATATTATCAACACTGTGATGGGCTAATCTTAGTTTTACTAACTCTAGATTTAATTCATTTAAATGCTTGCCTCAAATTGGATTCTCTGGAAACAAGCATGAGACACAAAACTACCTTCAGAAGGCTCCTTGGGAAGAGCTCTCCGGAGACCCTGGCTAGGAAGTGGGGAGCCAGGGTGTGGTAGGCAGGGACACTACCCCGAGCTGAAGGGCATCGTGGGGAGCTATAGCCCCAGCTCTGCTGGCCCTTCAGAGCTTGGCCCTCCATGTATATCTTTCAAGTTTCTTCCACAGTACGTTTTTATTCAGATGTTTAAATCTTCTATTGTACTTGCTCAGAGACACCCATTGTAATGTTGGTTAGAAAACAACCTGAACAACCATTCATAGGTAAGGAGTCAAATAAACTATTGCACACTCACAAATATTATTAGGGCATCAGCAAGTACCAGGGAGATGTCCGTGTACTCAGCATGTGGGGGCGGCGAGGGAAGCGGGGTGGAGAGATGCCTGTGTGTCCTGCCTTTGGTGTAAAAGAGGGTGGGAGGGTGTTGGAATTTGTCTGCTGAGGATTTCTTAAAGACACTGAAGATTCTACGAGAAACAAAAGTGTCTAAGAACAGGCTGTCGTGAAAGTCATGCGAACTTGTTTCCCTGGGCACAAGGATAAGTAGTGAGACTTTTTGCTGCGCACCTTTTCCTATTTTTAAAAATTTCAGCTCTGAGGCACATTATTCAAAATGTTAAAAACACAATGGTACCTTGGTTCACAAACTTTTTTTTTTTTGAGACAGGATCCTTTACATAACTGTGTTTGCAAACCGAATTGGACGAGAACCAAATCAAATTCCACCGTAAGGCCAACATTGAGCCTAACCACTGAATTTGATTTGGTTCTTGACCAGAATGTGGAAAGAATTAAGTTCATGAACCGAGGTCCCACTGTGTGTTAATCTGAAAAATAACAATGTAAGGGCTAGGAAAATATCAATCGGGCTAGGAAAAAATAAAAGGAAACAAATCCTCCCACTGGCCCTTGCAGTGTCAGAATAGCATCTGTGCAGAGCCATCCTGCGGGTTAGAGGTGGGTGACGGCCACCCCTCCCCTGTCTCTGCCGCTGTATCTGCTTCTGTCCCTCTCAGCCAGCGTGGACGAGTCAAGTCCCATGGAGCCTTCAGTCCCCCTTGGGTTCTCACCCACCGCAGCCAACGCTGGGATCCCAGAAACAACCTTAGGCCCCTCGGGGTCTGAGCCCTCTCCCCAGCGCGCCCAGCATCACATTGGCCAGGCCTCTGGCCCCATCTACCCGCGAGGCTCTGTCTCCCAATCTGCCGCTACACAGGCGCCTGAGTCTCCTCCTGAGGAGACGACACCGGCCGCAGGACCTCTGCTGCCTTCTCACTGCGGAGCAGGCTTTGTAGATTTTCCCATTGCCGCGGACCCCTTACCTCCTCCGACCTCACCAGCGAGCCACCCTACTGCACACGACAATCTTTCCACGCAAACACACGCTCCCTGCATATTCCTCCCCGGATCGCTTCTCTTCACTGTGTGATACACGAGCTATTTACATGCGTCTGCTCCCTCTGTCTCTCCCTACGAGGTTTTCACACACCTGATGGTTGCTGAAGTAACCGCCAGGCCTGAAATGCTCTGTACTCCGTAATGGGCTTTAATTGTTTGTGTAGTCAGTAAATATTTGCAAAACAGTTAACTCTTTCAGATTATATTGCTTCCCTACTATGTAGAGACTTGGGTTAGTCGCGGAAGAAACAAGCCCATGCCTTTTCCCGTGTTAGGTATCATTTAAGGATATATTTTGCTATGTTTTTTTGAAAACGATTTGCAGAAACAGCAAATGATGTCAGTGCTTTTGGTTGCTAAGTTTTATGAGGATTCAGAAGTGGATGATTTGAAACTCCCCTGTAACGGTGGTTCTTAGCATTTGCACGTTTGCATAGGCCTACTTTCATGCTGTCCTCTGGACGTTACACTCTGAATATCCATTGGTAACTTGATTCTGTCGCCCGCGACTCTCTCAGAGACGTTAATTCCTAGCATCGGGACCAGAAAGTGTCTGCTGTTTTCAGTAACTGATCATGGTTCTTTTATTACTGTGTGTAATAATCCGAATCTAATCGCAGCTCATAAGGTGGAAGGAAGCAAGAGAGTTTCCTTGTAACGGGACAGAGATAAAAGTGCAGCGACAACAGAAGGACCTAGCAGAAGCCACTTAGGCCAGCGCCGGGGGGTGGAAGGAGCAGCGTTGCGTGATGGAAACCACGCCAGGACATCACGCGTGGGCCATGCCTCAGTTGGCCCAGCGGGGAACCCCAGCTCCCGCACAGCAGGCTCCACGGACACAGCTGGCCTCTGCCGCGAGGGACAGGCGGGTGGGGTGGCAGATGTGGAGCGGGGCTCCGGGTAGCTGCGCAGCTCAGAGCCTTGCGGCGGGAAGGGGCAGCCCGGAGTGCAGCGCGCGGTGACCGCGCAGGGAGCCGGTCTTTGTGGCCTCATCACCCACCATCCGTGCTCCCAAGGGATGAATTAGCGGAGAGTAATTCTCTCCTGACAAAGGAAAAACTAAAGCAGAGCCTACAGGGCCGTCATCCCCCAAAGGAGGAGAGCTGTTATGTGGAAACAAAACGGGTAGCTCCTGCTTCTCACCAGAGGACACCTTTGTTGTGATTTGTGTGACTACACATGTTTAATTGATCCATGACAATGGCAGACGTTTCCGGGCGTGGCGCGGGATTTAGATACGCGGGTATGTGTATCATGTGCAGGGACCAAGTCAGGTAACTGCAAATCCATCACCTCAACCTTTTTTTTTTAAATCTGTGTTGAGAACATTAAAAAAAGAAATCATTTTCTTGGGAAGAAATCCTTTCTTTTGGCTAATTTGGAATGTGCAATGAATTATTGTTAGCTGTAGTTAACTGACTTGCTGTATGAAGCACTAGAATTTATTCTATCTAGCTGCACTTTTGTATCTGATAACCAACATCACTGTCTTCCCTGGTCACTTGCTAGCTTCTAGTAAACATTACTCCCCACATCATGAGAGCACCTGACGCAGCTTTCACATTTGAGTAAAACTGTCACGTTTGTCTGGATTATTTCACTTAACATAATATCTTCTGTTTTCATGTTTCTGCAAATGTCAGATTTTATTCTTTTCAGGGCTGAGTAGTATTCTATGGTATAAATGTATCACACTTTCTACATCTGTTCATCCGCTGATGGGCAGTTAGGCAGTTAGTTAGATTGCTTCTATTTCTGGCCTGTTTTGGATAGAGCTACTATAAATGCGGGGATGCACATATCTCTTCAGCATATTGATTTCATTTCTGTTGGAGAAACATGTAGTCAGGGAACTGCTGGATAACATGATAGCTCTAATTTTAGTATTTTGAGAAAATTCCATACCGCATTCCACAGTGGCTGTACAAATCACATCCCATCAGTGTAAGACAGTTCTTTTTTATTGGAATCCTTTCTAGCATGGTAATGTTTCTTGTCGTGTGGTCATAGGTATTCTAAATCACCGAGATGCTGCCTCACTGTGATTTTGATTTGCATTTCCCTGATGCTCAGGGCTGCTGAGCATTTCTATTTTGGCCATTTGGTCCACTAAGGTCTTTTGTGTCTTCTTTAACCTATGTATTTGTTTTCTTGCTGCTGAATTGTTTGAGTTCCATGTATATTCTTCTTGTTATTCCCTGTCAGATATATACTATGCCATTATTTTCTCTCAGTCTGCAGGTAGTTTTTAAAACTTTGTTTATTGTTTCCTCTGCTTTCAGAAAACCATTAGTTTGATTGAATTCCATTTCTGCTTTTGTTTCCGAGGTTTTCAGGGCTTTGTCCAAAAAATCTTTGTCCATACCAATATCATGGTTTGATTTTTTTAAATATGATTAATAAGTATAATAACGAAAAATGAACAAATATAATGAGGAGAGGACAGAAAGATAAAAATCACTAATTAAGCTTCCATACCCGCGTGCACATAGATGGACATGTGTGTGTTGTATTTTTATTTTGTACAGTAGTGTTTTTAAACACGTTTTTGATTTTTGGGTAATGATAATTTGTAAAAGGTAAATGCAGAAATTCGATGCCACGGTACAAAAGAGGACAGAGGGAGAAGATTCCTAGTCGCCTTTTATTGCAGTATCCTGTTTTAGTCTTGCTTCTCCGAGTTTACGGAGGAACATGGGAACCGGGAAGGTGAATGTTCCTGCAGAACTTTGCGGCGTTCCTCCCAAAATGCCTCCAGAGGGCAGCAGAGAGCTTCGGCGCGGAGCAGGTGGCTGGGCGGGCCGCTTTTCGGGGCACTTCCTGCACCAGCCCCGCTGTCAGTCACAACCCGGGTTCAGCTTGCTGACTTCTAGGACCGTCGCTGCCCTTACGTGAAAGATCGCAGGAAGCAGAGAGCTGCGTGGGGTCACCTAATGGCGACGAATCAGTCAACAGTCACGTGTCTCCTTGTCCTACTGAAATAGCTCAGAGCTTGGGGCTAAAGGGGGGAGAGTTTTTAAAAATTGTTTTGCAAAAGTATCACAAAAAAGAACTTTGAAGTCCTCACAAGTATAGATTCTGGTGTTTTACCAAATTAAAAGTGGGTCACCATTAGTCACACTGGGCCAAAGCTAATGTGATTCTGCTCTCTGCCCATCAGTCACAGGAGCCTGGGCTCAGAGACTGGAAATCAGGCTGAGGGGCCAGGAGAGGTGGAGAGTGTGGGTCAGGGCGCCAAGCGCGTCCCCGAGCAGTTTGCATTCGTTCTGCGAGTGTCATCACTTTGTGGTGTGAAGTCACTAATGCGTGTTCGGAGCAATCCATGCTCTTCGCAGGACTGTGGCCCCTCAACTCCTGATTCTTAACAGGTGAGAGGGTCATAGATGAAAATCCTGCTGTGATCGCCGCATTCAGAGTTTACATTAAGAAAAAGCACAAAGGGAAAGTGACGGGAATCGCTTAACTACTGTACTTAAAAGAACAGCTTACAGCACCTCCGGGCATTCGTTTTTCAAAGACCCAATTAGAAAAGGAGATCTAATGTGTTCATCCCTAACCGAACTGATCTCCACCTTTGGAGAGCCGGTGCTGAAGCCAGATCAGAGGGGACAACAGGAAGGTGATTTTGTTTTCCTGTAAATGAAACTGCCTCTTTGTGTTCTAGAAGAAATACTTATTTAAAACACGAACAGCCAGGAAATGTAAAGAAAATCTAAATTAGCCACAATCTCCTTAGTTACTCATTTGGAGAGTCTCACTAAGAGTGTTCTAGTTCCTTCCAGTCATTTTCCCCCACATCCAAAGATAAAGTTTTGCTTCCGATTTTTTTGCTTATGGGATAAAGTTCTCTCCCATCAGAGGTATTCAAATGAAAACATGGTTGTCCTGCAGGGCCCTCCAGCTGCTGGGCACACAGGTTATAAGGAGCGGAGCGGTGGGACAGCTGAACCGTGGAGTCTGTTTGAGACTGTTCTTGTGCGAGGTATGCCACAAAATGGAACTACTTGGTCAAAGAAAAATAACATTTCAGGTGCCAAATTAGGGTCCAAATAGTGTGCACCAACTTACCTGGCCTCAGACAGTATTTGAGTCTTTTTTTTTTTTTTTTTGAGAAGGGTCTCACTATGCAGTTCAGGATGGCCTTGAACTCACTGTGTAGCCCAGACTGGCCTCAAACTTAGACTGATTCTCCTGCCTCAGCCTCCCTAGTGCTGAGATTACAGGCATGCACCACCACGGCTGGCTCTGTTTGTGTCTTTTTTAACATCTTTGCAAAATCTGATAGAGAACATTTCACTCTTTTCTAATTTTTTTATTTATATAACTAAATGAAAAATAATGAAATTCAGTTGCATGTCTCTTCTGAAAATTATCTACTTGTTATAACATTTTACATCTAAGACCTCTTTATTCATTAAGGAATTATTTTTCTCAGCTTTTCATGTTTTAGTCTTTCTATTTATTTATTTAGTCGAGATAGAACCTCATTATATAATAGAGACTGTCTCAGAATAGAGACTGTCTCAGAATTTGCTGTGCTGTCCAGGCTGGCCTCAAACTCACAATCCTCCTGTCTCAGCCTCCCGAGGTGTGCACCACCACCCCAAGCATTCCCTTCCCTTTTGATGGCTTTCTGCTCTATGAATGTCTTATGTTTGAATTCAAACATGAAATCATTTTTCTTTGAGATTTCTTCTTGAATTTTCATGATTTTAAATTTTTTTCCCAGGGACCATATATATATATATATATATATAAATTTATTGTAGTATTTCTAAAAAAATTAGTTAATCTATGTTATGTTTTGTTACTTATCAGAAAGTAGGGACATAATTAATTACACCAAAGCATTTATTGCAGAGGCATTCGAGTTTTTTAAAAATACATTTACATCTCAATATGAAACACATAAAACACACATAAGCCCTTACACAAGTACCTATAACCACAATAGAAGTATTTAATTTTCAACCTTAATATATGTGATGAAATCCAATACTCCATATCCTTTTTACTTCAATTCTAAAAGATTGATACTATTGTTATTACATTTTACATTTAAATAAATTGAGGCACTTCATAGTTTTATTATCTGGCTTTCTAATAATTATGCCTCTTATGTTTCTTACCTCTTTGCATTAGCTAGAGCTTCTCTTTTCTTCTTTTCATTCCTCTCCCTGCCCTTCAATTTCAGCCTGAATGTGACCCACAGATTCCTTTAAAAATTAATGAGTGGTTTTGATCCACTGTCTGGAAAATAGGGTTTACTGAATTGCTGTTTGGTAATCTGTACTTTAATTTTATCCTGAGTTATTGTACTTTAGTGCATATTTAATAACTTCAAGTTCTATTCTATCATTGCTTTTTTGCATAAAAGTGCAATGTTTTGATGATTTTAGCTTTGTAATTTGCTTTAGTGTTTTATAGGACAAGTCCTTTCCTCATCATTGTAAATTTTCAGAAATATCATAGTGTATTAGTCTGCTTTCCATTCCTGTAACAAATACCTAAAAATATCACCTTAAAAGAGGAAAGGTTCACTATGGCTCACCATGCTGGAGATTTTAGTCCAAGACCCATTGGACCCATTGCGGTGGGCCTGTATGGCAGGAGCACGTGGCACAGGCATCCTGTGTACCTCATGTCTCTGTGCAAAACTGGGGAAGAAGAAAGGGCAGGTACGTCTTCCTCCCCTTGGGAAGTGTGCGCTGCTCCCCACAGGACCCGAGAGACCAAGGGACCTTGAGTTCCCACCAATTAAAGGTTCCCCACCTCTCAATCGGCCATGCTGGGACTAAGGCTTTTCCATGTGGGGCACATGGAGATCTCAGGCAGAGCATCTCAGGGCGTTTCGCGTAGTTACGTTTGTAGGGCAACTTAATTATTTCACACATTTTAATTTATGAAAGAAACTTGGATTTTTATAAGAAATTATAATACTAGATTAATATGAAAAATGTACTGCTTTTCTTTACAGGGCAGTGCAGTATGTTCTTTCATATTTCTCAGTATTATTCAATGTATCTCAGCAAATTCCTCATGCATTTCTTAGGAAACTTATTTCTCATTACTTTATGCTTTTTCTGCTTCTATTATAAATATAGTATTTTTCAAGTATTTTCTAAGAGATAGCTTTTATTTTATATAATAATAATATTAACGGGTGAAGCTTGTAATAAATTTCTAATAGCTTACCAGTTTATTTTCTGTTTTTAACACACAGGATTAGATCTACACACCATGGTAATTATAATAGCTAATTTCTAATTAATTCTTAAAGCAGTGCAGATTTTAACCATTTTGAGTGTAGTTTTCCTTGAGCCAATTGTTTATATATTCATATACATATTATTAATACCACATTTTGCATAGAAGTAAATTGGAGCCCTTTATTCTGAGTATTACTTTCTACCTGTCTTGCAGCGTGACCTGATGTTTCTTGCCTTTCCGCCTTAGCTGGAGCGTTCGAAAGTGTGTGTGTGAACAGAGATGCGTGTCGCCATCCTGCTTCCGTCCTTAGCTGTCTTCCAAGTGCCTCTACTACACCACTGGTGAACATGTTGCTCGTTGAGAACACCTAGATGTTCTTGAATGTGTTAGATAACTATATTTGAATTCAAATTTGTTGAAATTTTTGAAATCAGAAAGAAGCATAAAATCAGAATAAAAATGCAAGTTCTCTAATAATTATGTGCTATGTCTCGTCTGAACTACTGACCTGACATCTTAATGGGTTTTCTAATGCAGATTGTACATTGTAATGCAAATGTACATTGTGTTTCTCCCAAGTTTCTGAAAATATGAAATCACATTCTGATGAAGATAACACTTCTTCTAATTAAAGATAACCTCCCCATGTTTACCTAAATTTACCTAAATTTAAAGAAGATGGTTTTGAGTCAGTTACTGGTTTGCTCTCTGACTGGTGATTCTTG
This sequence comes from Heterocephalus glaber, assembly GCF_000247695.1. The sequence goes on along the minus strand of NW_004624739.1, from coordinate 28,194,203 downwards.
ACTATGACTGTAACTATCATATCAGGTCTCCTAAGTTCCTCAGTATTCAAAATGAATAAATGTCCAGAAACCAAGCTGAAAAAAGCAGGTGCTTATTATAGTGTAATGTTACTGACCTCTGGTGCATTTACTGTATCTGTAGTGTCAGAAAAGAGAGCTGTTGACACAGGACCGGAGATTATACATTTCCCACACCTTTTATATAGTCCGATAAGTTTAAGGGATTTCAAAGAGATGACTACACCAATGTGTTTTGTGAACATAATGGTAAGAGTTGGAATTTATGCCATATTATGGTTGAATTGGGTCCCCACAAAATTCCTCTGTTGAAGTCCTAACCCCTAGCGCCTTAGAAACTGACCCTTGGGGATGGCATCATTATAGATACAGTGATTGAAGATGAGGTCCCTGCAGAGTGGGCCCTGGCCCAGTACGAGTGATGTTCTTATACAAAGGGGAGATTTGAGCTCCCCGAGCTGTGTGGGAGAAAGCCACATGGAGACTGGATACGGGTGGTACTCTGAGAGAGGGCTACCGGAGCTGGGAGGGAGGCCTGGGGCAGACCCCCTCCCTGGGCCTCCAGAGGCTTAGGGTTCTGACCGAACAATGCATTTCTGGTTTTCCAAGCCACCCAGGTTGTGCTGCGTACTTTGCTTTGGCAGCTGTAGCCAGCAAATGTATCCTCCAGTTATACCCAGGAAGGTGATAAATTTTACTCTTAGAAACAAACAAAACTTAAGATGGTTTGAGGCATACAGTACATTGTGAATAAATACCCCATAGAATTATCATAGGTAATTGTTTTTTAACCACAAGCCAAGCAAATGTTAGGCTACTATGAATGCTGGGAAATAAAATGAGTGCACTCTTTATTATTTTTATTTTTAAGTAATAATCATTTTCTTTCATGGAGCTTTATTTTAATTATGGATCAGATTGTTCAAACCATTTCCTCCAAACCTCTTATCCCAGTTGATTTGCTAATGAATCTAAGCATTCTAAGTGGTACAATTTTTAAAGTCTCAATAGTATTTTTTACACTCATGATCATTCTTTTTAGACAAGGGTTATTGAATTAAGTGAGCTATGAAATAGTTGTAATTGTACTCATTCATAACATTCAATGTTAAACCCGTTTGTTCACAAGTTTAAAAAAGTGTGTTGCAGAAACTCAAGTATTTCAGATAGCTATATTTAATGAATCAGATTGCATTTAACTGTAAGCTCTATAAAACATTTTATTTTGGGTTATATATTGGAAACTTAAGTAATTTTTTTAAGAATTTGAAGGTGGGTAGGATAAGTGTCCGCTTACTCTGGGGTTATGTCAGTGTTGTGGAAAATAGAGTCCAGTTTAAGTCACAATTCCCGCAATTAAGGCAAATTGAATTTTGAACGAACACTAATTGAAGTGGATATGTGTAATTTTGGGGAAACTGTGGGGTGTGGATGTGTATTTATCAAGTGGTTTCTCCGCACAGAGAGTGGAAGTTTAAAAATTTAAAAAGACAAGAGAAAGAGGAAAAAGGGAAGGAAAGAAAGAAGAGCAGCGATCGATCACCCTTCCAGTAAATGTTTTGCTGGGTGAAACAGCCACAGGTGTGCAGCGCAGTGGGTGGTGGGGCTGCCCGCTGGCCTAGGCTGTGCTGGGAGCTTTCACTTCCGCACGTCTGCAGACTCTTCCGTGGCTGGCAGGTCATCAGCTACTGTCCGAGCACACAGAAGTAGGGAATTCGGAGCGCCCCCTGAGGTGCCCTTCAGCAGGGCATGCAGACGCACTACTGCAAGGGGCTGGGCCTGCGAACGGTGCTGAGGTGTGGGCCCAGACCAGGCCCGCTCCCTTCCCCAGTGCTGGTACCGCAGTTAAGTGCTTCTGCCGGGTCCCGTGCTGGTACAAGCAGCCTTTAAAGCTGTCAGGGGAAAATTCAGAGCTCTGTTATTCCACCGTCTTAACCCTTGTTTAGAGACGAGTCTCTCTGGATGCTGCTATAAATTTAATGAGGCACTATAAGAACCATTTTTTTCTAAAACCCTCTAGAAAAGCACAGAATCCAAAGTGCTCTCTCTCCAGAAATGAATGCCCGCAGCCACAGTCGTGAGCACCCGGTGCCGCTCGCAGGAGGAGCCCTGAAGGAGACCAACATTGACGGTGGCCGGAAGCCAGGGCGCTGCGGAAGGACCAGAGCGGAACAGAACAGCAAAACAAAGAGGAAGGTTGTGTGGTGTCGCTGACGCCGAGTGTGGAGGCCTTGTCAAGAAGAGAGGCCTGTGCGCAACGCAGTGGGGTACTGATGACACACCGGTCCGGCGACAGATGCCGATGCCACCGGGTAGAAGATCATTTGTCCCACAAGTCACTTACTGATTGCAAAAGACAAATTATACATATATATTCAGGTAGAAAAACCCGACAGACACCACTGTCACCAGATGACCAAAGGATCAAACCGTGTCGCTCACAGAGAACCCGCCTTCCGACTGCAGCTCCTGTAGAGCGTGACAGGCAGCAGTCAGTAGAATCTATGAAGAAATCTCCAGAAAAATATTGAACTGCTTCTCATTAAGCCTACAGCCTTATCCTCCAAGTTAGAGCAAACACAGAAATTTTAAAACGACATCTGCAAAGAGAATCTAATGCCTCAGGCCGTCCTAAAGACAACTGACCAACGTTCATCAAAATGTTAAGGTCATCAGTGAAAAAGGACAGCTGTTCAGGATTAGAAGAGTTTGCAGAACATAACAAAATGTACTGCATGACATGTGAGCGTGAGCATATACAATTGGTAAAATAGCTAAGGAAATGTTTAGGGAAAATTAGAAATATGAATATGTACTTCGTGGAAGATAATATTTAGCAAATTAGTGTCGATTTGCTTAGTTGTGGTGCTGGTGCTTGGGGTTGTAGGAAGGTGCCGTTATTTTTGGAAAGTGCAAACTGAAGCATTGGAAGGTGATTTCCCGACAGGAAATCCACACTTCACCTACACAGTTACCTAGCAGAACACACCCACACATCCACGCAAACAGTGAAATGTTACAGACCATTGGAGAACGTATGTGGTGGGCATAAACATAATCATTATATGCTTCAAACCTTTCTCTGTGTTTTAAGGTGTTTCTAAAAAAAAAAGTAGAAGTGTATGTGGGGAAGGGAGTGGCAAATGTTGCTGAAAGATTCAGGAAGATATGGACAGATTTAGCAGGAGAGGGACCGTGTGTTCTTGCGAGGGAGCGTTTTTAACTATTGAACAGTGGATGAAGAAGTAACCAGAGGTGCAGAGAGGGAAGCAGAGGCCCGAGACAGAGCCTGGAAGAAGGTAGGGGTGGGTGCAGAGGCAGAAATAGCGCTCTGATAAGGAAAAGTGTATTGGAAGAAGAGATCTTTACTCTTCTATTTTTATTTTTGGCTCTTTGGAGTTTTTCCTTTCCTTTTTAGCTTGCTCTAGTTTTGCTTTAAGAGGGGAAGAGGTGCTTGTTGAAGTGACTGTAGAGGGGAGAAAAGGTGAAAGAGCAGGGAGAGAGAGAAGGAGGGAAGGAAGAGGCTGTTTCAAGGGCTCTGCCATTAGAGGAGCATGAGTGAGAAGCCGAGGACTTTCTCCGAACCTCCGGGGATGAACAGCTAGGCCTCACTTGCACTCTCCTCGGAGATCCCCTCCTTACCTTGCATCCTTTCTTTCCCTTTGAAGATGCCCCCCACCGAGTTAGGCAAACTCAGACCCAGCAAACCTGGATGCACACGTATGATACGGTAGTACATAGGACCAAGAGGTGGAAGGCTCTTATAGAAATAAAACAGAGCTTCTCAGACTTCAGAACCCTGAGCCCACCCAGCCAGCCTGTGGACACACAGACCTGTGAGGATCAGGACACCTTCCCTTTGCTGATGGAGAGTCAGATGCCTGAAGCCAACCCTGGTTCCTGACCACACAGCTCCCGAGGCTGCGGGCACACGGTCTCCTGCACTTCGAGTCTAGGGTCTTTGCTGTGTGCCAGACATGCACAATATATATTTGCCTCTGTGACTTGTATTATCAGAAAACGTCCACCTAGTCTTCCTAAGGTACATAGAAATCAGTGTTGCTAATTCCGCAGAGTGAAATGCAAACTTGGAGAAATTTAAGCTGAATTGTCCACCCCTATTTTCATTTGATACTTGGATATGGACAAGTGTTTCCCTTCCCCGGCCCTCCGGGTTTCGTTGGTTTTTAACAGAGACACGGCAGAACTTCAGATAACATAAAGCTTATTCCAAATATCCAAGCTTCTATTGCTATAGAACAAATTACCAGAAACACAGAGTGACATCGTAAATTAAACATCACACATTGACCATTATTTCAGCCTTCGCCTCTGTCAGCACCATTAGCTGAGTTCTCTGCTCAGGCTCTCACTGGGCTGAAATGGGGGTGTTGGCTGGGGCTTCCATCTCTAGTCCCAGGTTCTGGAGTCTTCTTCCAAGTTCACTGACAGTAGGCAGAACTTCGCTGCTTGGGTCGTAGGAATGAGGCTCCTGCCCTGTTGGCTGTCAGCAAGGAGCCACTCTCTCCTAGAGGAGATCCCCTGTCCCTAGGTCAGTGACCTTCTCTACAGAATGGCTGGAGAACCTCTCTTCAGTGGGCTAAGTCAGAATCCTCCACGTGATCTTCCCCCTTCACCATGTGACGTAACCGAATCTGGGGTGAATCCCATCATATTCACAGTTCCACTCTCATTCAGGGGACAGGAGTTAAACAGGGTATGAAATCTGGGGTGGGAATGTTGAGACCGCCTTGGAATTCTGCCTCCCACGTACAAAGAGATCTGCAGTTACTTCTAGGCATTTCATATCTGACGAGACCGCTACATTTTCTCATAATTACATTTCAGAAAACTTTCTGAGATTCAAACCAACAAAGATATTCCCTGGAAGCTTGGTTTAAGTCTGTTCTAACAATCAAGCAAACACATAGGACAAGCATTCCATTCTCCGTAAAACAGTGAATTTGTTATCTGTCTTTGATGTGACTGTAATTGCCTCCTTTGCTAATGCTGCTCCTCATTTTTAGAGACTACAATAGCTTTCTTTTTGGAGATTATTATCTTTCCACTACGTATATTTCTGTAAATATTCAGCTCTGCCTGGTAGAAGTGAGTGAAGATCTTGCCTGGCAATTAAACAGGACATGAGTTTATTATTTAGCATTGTGTTATATGTTTTTAAAGGCTGTGAATATAATAATAAAGATTAAAACACCACAGGGAGTGTGCGTCCCTGGCAGTTGTAGGTGTTAATTATGTTGTCAACTGGAAGAATAAAAATCCATCCTCCTGAACTTGGATCATGGCGGTTTGGCCAAGGGTCTAGTTTTTTAAAAATTTATTGTTATTAAAATGTATTTGTTTGTAGTCCTAAGTACTGGTGTGCCTTGAGATTTTTTTTTTATTTGAATATGGGAATCCAGATTAAATCAGACTCACTCTTTGGATCCCAGAGCTGCATGGCTTAACAGTCGCTAGAGGGCTGTGGATGGTGGCTGGGCAGTGTGAATGGATCCTTACCGAGCCTGGAGCTTTGGTCACAGTAGGTCAGCTTTCAAAAGTCCTTTAACCCCAGGCACATGAAGAGCTGTGATTTTGCCTTTGGGCACTTACATATGGTAACCTATGTTTATATGCACTGAAAGTTTAAAATTTAAAAACAAAGGAAACTACTTATTTCCAATAACTAGTAAAATCTACAAGATACTGTGTAGAATGTGAATACTTATGGCCATGATTTTTAAAAAAAGATTCTGTCTGAGTTCCTAAACATTTGATTTCTAGATACACAAGAGCTTGGTCTTGAAGGAAATTTAATAGTTAATATTTTCAAAATAGAAAATCTTGATGTGCATTTTACAAAGGTGATTGGATTACTTAACGTCAGAGTGTGATTTCGAAAGATCACAGGCATGAGCGGAAGCAACATTTCATTTCTCCTTCCAAATGGGCTGTGCTGTAAAGCCAGGGCGCCTCCACTCTGCCAGCAGCAGCCAGGGCATCCCTGTGCAGTCCCTGACGCCCATCCACCAGTGGCTGTCAGTGCTCTTTAGCAGACTGAAGACCCGATCTTGATCTTCCGCAACCCTGACGGGGCCGGAGGACCCCCGCCTGCACCTGCCGCCCGGCCCTGACCAACTAGCTGTCTTCTCATTTTCCTCCCTTGTGTTTTTGAGTACAGAGGCAGTGTCTTGGGCCACATATAAAACTTATGAAGTAGCTTATGTATATAGCTAATAAAATTTCCACTTTCAAATTTTATTGCAGCATTAGGCGAGAAAAGAGAGTAAAGCGGTGTGGTCCAGGCTGCAGGCCCTGGGGGTTCTTGCCCCTGCGTGCAGCCTCCTGTGATCCTGCCACACCGCACGGCCTCCTTCCGTTTCTTGGGAGAGATGCGTGCCTTGCCCACGGACCTCTGTCCCTGCCGTGCCCTCTGTCCAATCCTCACACCTCTCAGTTGGCCCCCATATCGCCTGGGCTTGGATCGTACTTCTGCCATTTGCTGGAGCTGCTCCTCACTTCCGCCAAGCCACTCCACACCTTTGTCGGCTGAGCTTACGGGAAGGACCAGGATGCTCCCATCGTTCTGAGCACCTCACTCACCTGGCGACTCTGTCGGTGAGACTGTGAAGTCATGTGTGTCGTGGCTCGCAACACTCTGGGTCGCACCCCCATGCCAGGGACCTTGTGCGGTGGGCTTGCCATTCATTCATTCTTCAGGGCTAACATGGTGCCAGGTATGTACGAGATACTGACAAAATGCGTGTTAAATTAAAACATTCTGTTGATGGGTATATAAATGACGGGCAAGAGAAAGGATGCATGAATTTTGTTATTCCTGACTTTAGAATATTGATCATCTCAATGGAAAGCTGCAGCTGTGAATCAGCAAAGCTAGACCAAAGTCCCAACAGCTCTGCCCCTTAACAGCAAGGCCACTTCATGGACCCACGCCGGCCGGCCAGCTGGCCCTGGCATCGCTATTCTGATGGCATGGGGTGTGCCTTGTGAACATTTTCTTAAACCCATAATCACAGAGGCAGATGGCGACCAGAATGCCCTGTGAATTTCAACACAGTTCCGTCCTGCCCACAAGTGGACCAGACATCCAGGAGAGAATAGCACGAAGCGATGGGCAGGGAGGGCTGCGTGAGCCACAAAGTAGATTAGGATGGCAGAATAGATTTCTTGCCAGGGTCAGTTCTGAGACAGCATTTCAAGGTGAGAAAGAACAGCGGGCCACTCCAGACAGGCGGGTAGTATGTCAGAAAAAATCCACAAGTGACAGAAGAGACCGAAAAGCAAAAGTAATGCTGGGCAGGAGTCACTGGCGAGGCTGTGTCCAGTAAGAGTGGAGGCAGGCAGAGCGGGGGGTGTGGTGTGCAGCATCTCCAGTTTTCCTTGCTGCTTGAGGTAACGTTACTGCCAGGCCAAAACTCTTCCATGAAGATGCTGGGCTGGCATGTAAGTCCCTCCTCTGAAAGCACACACAGGAAGGAAATTACTGCAGTCACTGAAACACTTGTTGTTGAAATCAGTAATAGTTCCAATGTGACTTGGGTTGGCATTTTTTAGCAGGGAAAAGGGTGCCCTATTGTTATTGGCATTAGCAGAGAGAGAGAGACTTTCTTCAATGACAGTCAAAACAAGATCAAATGTAATCAAATTTGTAACAAATCATTCTCCAAGAGTCAAGGAAAGGAAGCTTGCCATGTAAATGTCATCCAGAGAAGCTGCTGTTTTCAGCTTTCCTTTGTACATGCTGAAAATCAAAGCTTTCTTAGGTCACTGAGATTTAGTAACTATTGCATTGAATGCTTTTGAAATTGCCTCTAAGAGGTACAAACAGGAACGTTACCTGATCAGGATAAGCTCAATCCAAATTCGCCTGGTGCAAGGCGGCCCAAGAAGCTGTGCGACCCCTAACAGTTGCGAATGGACCTCCATAAAGCCATTGTTTTGTAAGCAAAATAAAGCCTAAGATGTCCCCGAAAGGTAATACACAGCTAGAAATTAAGGCTCAATGTGAAAAAGGTTTTTAAATTGATGGATAAAAAGCATTGGCGCAAATAGTAACATATGAATAATTCTTTTATAGTTTTGTTTTTCATTGAAATGTCCTGCTTCTTAATTATTCTGCTTTGGCAAGGAAACTGCTGTGCCTTTAGCTTTATCTGCTGGATCAGTGAAAGGCAGCACTGGGTGATGAGGCTTCGTCGGTTAATCTAATGTGTGTATGGTCCTTTGGACAGCCCAGCCGCTGCTGGTGTCGGATAAATCTGATTCCTTGCTTTGTGCTGAAGACCAGCTCATCAGGAACCTCACTGCTGGCCACCCCAGTCCTCACTCCATTCCTCCTGACCCCAGCCACAGGGCCCCCAGCTGGACCTCGGCCAGCAGTCCTTCCTCTTCCTCTTGTGCCCTTAGATCCCCTTCTGGAGCTCGCTGGCACCAAAGCGTCTCCTGCTGGCCTCTCACTAGACCCTGCCCTCCTGCCATGCAGGCTTCGGTTCCAAGCACTGTCACAGCGACTGGTGGCCTACTGGTAAAGCTCCTCCCTTGCAGCTCACACCCCTCTGGGTCCACTGCAGTAGGGGTGAGCTCTGGTCTGTTCCCACCCAGGGCTTTGCAGAGCTGGCGAGCAGACCTCGGGCAGGTGCTGAGGATGTGGCTAAGGGGGCTCTCTGTAGGCATAAAACAGCAATCGGCTTGCAGAGCCCAGGACATCTAGGACACCTGAGACCCATACTCACAGCACGCCCCTCCACAGCATCCCGCACGGAAGGCCGAGGGGTCGCTGCTGTTGCTGGTGACATGAAACCACACATATTTAGCAGCACTTAGATTTTCTTAAAACAGTCTTTGGAACCAAGCATTCTTCAGAAAGTAAAACATTAGTTAGTGTTCCATGGAAAACTATGGCTCTTAGAAAAGAAACGCAACTCCCTGATTCAAGTTAGAAATGAACCTATGGACTGATGATAGATAAGACACAAGAGGGATGTATATACCACATCTAGAGAAAGGGTTATAAATACAACGGTCGTGTAAGTTTCACTTGCATATCAGAAAAGCCAAAATGTATTTTCTTTATCATACATACAAAAAGGGATAGACTGGCAAGACCATACTTGGCCCAGTGCTTTAAAATGGCTGGGAATCTTATGAAAAAATATATAGTCCGGGATTCTCCACTTGAGAACTGAGTAGTGCCTGTAAATTTGTATATTCAGGAATTGCTCTAGTTTGGAAAAGCTCTTTGCAGTATCATTAATATACTAAGAACAGCTACAATCTATGTGATACTATGTACCAAACACTGTACAAGTTATTTTATTTCATTAGATTATTTAACCCTAGCATTGAATACATGACAAATACACAAATGCCTTTATCTTTGACCAGCCAATGAAAAACTTTGCCAAGAAACTGTTTTGTTTTTCTTTAACGGTCCATACAGTGCATGTAGCTGCCATATTGTATTTCATAATCCATTTGTATTGATTCTTGTTATTCTTTCTGAGATGAACCAGAAATAGAGTGGATTTGAGTTCCTATGGAACCTGTTGAGAGTGAATCAGCAGAAAGCGAGACACAGTCTGTTTGGGGAAGCTGGAGGGTTGCAGACCCACAGTGGAGGAATCCACATAAGGCTAAAGAGCCAAAGGCCTGAAGTTACAGAGGCTTCTGGGTGCACCTGTTTGTTAGCTAAAAGAGCTAGGAAAATACACCTGCATCAGGCCATGTGGGGTGCAGGCCTCTGCTTCCAGGTGGCATCCCATAAGCAGTAACTATGGACACAACTTCCGGGGCAGGATCCACCAGCTGACGATTTATAGCACCAAGTGCTGAATACGCTGTTGCCCACCCATATTCTTACATATCACTCTCCTCGATATTCTACCTTAGCCTGAAGAATACAAACTTATACACATATGCATGTGTGTGTGTAGTATGAGGATATCTATGCAGTCCTTTCTTTCACACAGACAGCCACTCTTGTCCATTATAGTGCCGGATAAATTAATAGAGTGCTACTAAGTACCAGGTACTGAGCTAAGCACTTTACTTTTCTCATTTCACCCTTGGGTAACAACACTATGATGTATTATTCATCATGCATTTATTCTATTGTTATTCCCATGTTACCAGCAGAACCCAGAGAGAGGGAGGTGAAGTTCTCTACCTCAAGTCCCCTCCCTGGCGACCAGTCCAGCCTGGCGTGGAGCCCGGGTCTCCCCGACTCCAGAGCCCGCCCTGCTCCTCCCCGCCAGGGCCTCACTAGGTCTAGGCTGAGCCCCGCGCCCACGCCTACTGCCTGCCCTTCTGAATTTTACCTTGCACCGCTGCACTGCTGACCCGAGGCGCTGCAATACCTGCCTTTAAGCCCATCTCTCACATACCCACCTCATTCTTCACTGTGCCTGTGAATGTCCATTGCCTCTTCCTGGGTGATTCCCCTCATACTCACTGGCCATCTTCTTGCCAAAACCCTTCTTCAGAATAGTCTTCCTTGACTATCAATTTAAATAAATACTTGCCTCTCCTGTGATAGATTTTAATCACATTACCCTGTTGTTTTCTTCATAGTACTTTTCGTTTTCTTCAGATTATCCAGGAAATTTATTTGTTGCTGACTTTATCATTTGTCCCAATAGAATTTGAGTTCTACTTGGGAAAAGTCTTTATCTTTGTACTTAAGATTGAATGCTTGTTCTGTGGATGATACTGGATTTGTCTGGATTTATCCAAAGCTTATGCTAAATGCTGATGATGTAGAGATCAACAAAATAGAAATTGCAATATATAAAAGGCTAATAATATAATAACTGGAGATATTTAAAGTCACAAATCATCCTTTTTTCTCAGGATAATTTTGTGGTTGAAGTTGGTAATGTTGAGTCACTACTCAATTTGACTGAGAGAGAGAGAAAGAAAGACATTTTATCTTCAGTAAGCTCTAATATTTCCTTATGCATATAGAACACAGATGATTTGAGTGGTCTCAAATTTAGATATTGACCCTGACTCAAAATCTCTAACACCTAGAGAACTATGTAAACCTAACAATTTCCAGGATCTTGTAGAAATTCAGATGTGGTGTGGGGATGGAAGTGAAACTGTGTATTTTGAAAGCACCTCACCCTCTCATTGCTCGGCAGCTTTTTATCCTACCCATCCATGCTCAGGAAACACCAGCTGAGGCTCCTTGCTCAGAAAACACTTCTGTGTTTCATGCTGGCAATGAATTTTTGACAAATAACACTTATTTGCATATCTGCATAACTTCAATCTCAAAGTCAAGAGTACACTTTACAAATCAAACTAAAATTTGGAGTTTGTACTTTCTGAAATCATTTATTCTGACATTGATTTAGTTTTCATTTATAAATCCTTCCTTCCAAAAAGGCACAAGGTGCTTTACACACATTAATCACAGGAGAAAAATGGATCTTGACAAAAACACTGTCAAATAGATAATATGTTTTAGTAAATGAAAAAAAAAATACTTCTGACTTTCAAATTGAATTTCACATATTTCTTGCTCTAGTGATGAGTGAATATGCTTATTGCTTTGCCGGTTTGAGTGTCTCATCTGCAGGCAGATGTTCCCGAGCTCAGCTGCAGGTGAACCTGTGTCCCTGTGGTCCTTTTCTTTAGCAGGGTGTGGGGACCGCACTTTACCCCCTTCCTGAAGTAGCAGAAGGGCGTTGAAATCCACCTTTTTGTCTCCCACACCTCCCTCCATGGCAAGGGATCAGAACGTTCCCTTCGTGATGGTTTTCACTCCTTATAAAGTGACTTCTTCCAATTTCATATTTAGGCCACATTTTAATCTGTGTTCATCACAATCTGCTTTAATCCAATGCATTTTATAAACTTCACATGCCTGAAATTGTGGTAAAACAGCTGAGAGGATTTTGTTCCTTCCTATTGCTCAGGTTCCTTCCACTTCAACTTTTTTTTTGGTACAAATCTGTAGAGAAGCCAAACCCAGCCTTGCGTCTTCACAATTACCTAGTGCTGTTCTCGTCTTTTACTACACTTTTCTCCATATGTAGTTTACCTGCCCTGTATTACATTTTTCTGAAGTCTAGAATGTAGGCTTTCCTTTAGAATAATCTCAGAAAATAACTTAATTTAAAGATTAGTGATTAAATATTGTTCATATCCAGAGAGCATTTCTATTCTGCACCCACAGTCACACTAGACTTTATATCAAGGATTTAATCTTTATGATAGAAATTCAGTCATTCAGGTTGCCCTGTATGATTTGGTTTCCAGGAATCCTTCATGTGAATCAGATGAAATAAAGAAAAAGCATCTTCCCTAACCAAATTAGCAGAAAATAAATCACGAACATTCTTTTATTACAACTGCTGAATTTAGCTGGCTCCATCATTAGACATACCAAATGTTAGTTTGTTCCTCCCTTTCATGTAATTAGGTATTAAGTTTTTTTAGAGCATATTTTGCATCCTTCAAAAAACACGAAATCATTGAGCTTTAAGGAAGTAAGAAAAAGTTACCTGGAAATGCCAAAAAGTCATAGAATTTAAATGGCAGTATCTCCTGAGCTCTGTAAGGAATGGGTGGCCATCTTGGCAATAAAGCAATAATGACTGAGCATTTCAGTAGGAGAAGCAACACCAAAGAAATGAACGTTTTTTAAACTAATAATTAAAGAGAAGAAAAAAACAGTTGCAAGACCATTTAGTTGGAGTTTTTTTCAGCAACCTTAAGTAGGACATTTATTTTTAAATATTTTAGTCAGTTTTTTCAGGAAGAATCCACCATTTCTTGGGAAATCTGAATTTTCCCCCTAAAACTACCTGGTAGGGTTTAGTTATCGATTTTCTGGTCTTCTCATGCAGAGAGCTGTAGAGTCAGCCCTACAAATTTATTCCATGCTTGACAACGTGAACTGCTTGAATTGATCAAAAAGAATGAAAAATTGAATTATGGTTCCCTGATATGAAATATTGTGTAAACATATTTGGAAGTGATATTATCAAACATTTATTCTGCAATCAACATTCGGTGAAAATACTAAAATAAAGAAAAATACTACTTTTAGAGCACAGGATTTACATGATTAAATACATTAATAAACTTTTTTTATTCACAGACATGAGAGTCATTTGACAAGTGTAAATTTCTGCCAAGTGTCTTCATTTCACATTTATTTTAAGGGAAAATGTCTAGAAAAAATGTAAATTAATTATCAGAAGAGAACCTGTGATATATTTATAGAGAGAATGGTATTGTTGAGGTTATCGCCATCTTCATTTAAAAAATCTAAAAGAAATACACATTAAAGTGGGCTATTTAGGGATTGTAGAGGCATGAGTGATTTTCATTTTGATTTTTAACCATAAATTTACTATTTTTATTGGCGAAAGAATATGTATAAAGATATCAAGATACAAAAAAAGCAATCTGTTGCCTTTAAAGATGTATCTTCCTATCTGTCTATCCCACACTGTGGCCAGGGTTTCCCTTACCTCCACATTTGCCTCCTTCCCCAAGGTGATGTGTATTCAGTCCTTCTGCCATGCACACATATCTGGCATATCCTTCGCCTTTCCACTTAAGTCTCACCTTCTGGCCTTATATCAGTTAACTGATCCGATTTACAATATGCAGCTTTCCTATTGCTTAATAATGATAAGAAAATAAGAACGTTTCTGGAATTTTTATTGTTAGCACTTCCTAAATTGGAGGTATTCTAATGCTGTACATCTTTCTGTTGGAGGCCCACGTAAGTTTCAATTTTTTCAGTAACTGATTTTTCAGATGTCTTGAAAATGTTTATTTTTAAAAGAAGCCAGTATGTCTCTGCTGTCAATTGGAACTGATACACCTGGAGCAAAGCAATGGTCCTCTATCCTCCAGGCTCTCCTATCTGAATCTCCAAGCCTGAGGCCCCTGGGTCTTGCCTAAAAAGCTGTTTATGAATAGTAGAAAGATGGTACCGAATTGAAAATTCCTCCTTGGAATAATGAAAAACCGTTGGAAATGATGAACTCCTTCTACAAGCCCATGTCCCTTTAATGCTGAGCCATCTGAGAGCTGTGGCCAGCCCTCCGGGCGCCAGCGGTTGGGGTGCACCCCTCCTGTGGGCCGAGCTGTGTGCTGGGAAGGACCAAGGGGGCCTGGCTGCTGAGACAGGACTGAGGCCCTGACCTGGCCTTTTAAGGGCAGCAAGCACAGTGCTGTCTGGGCCAAGGGTGGCCATCCGGAATCCTGTTTTACAGGAGGCCTCTTGCCTGGTGACGGAGGTTGGACAGACGCCCATGGCCATCGCAGTCCAGGCACGGAACCTGTCACATGACGTCACAAGGAGACAGAAACCAGAGCTGGCACCGTGAGGGGATGCTGCCCGCTCGTGTTCCCTATAGGGAAAGACGGGCCAAAACCAACTCCATGGGCAGAGCAGAGGGGCAGGGATGGCCCCTGGCCTGGTGCCCTCTGCCCATGTGCCTGCCGCCTGGGGTGAGCTAGGCGCTGATCTCTGTCCTGTCAGAACTCAGCCGTTCTGGTTGCCCTGCTGCTGCTGCTGCTGCTGCTGCTGCTGCTGCTGCTGCATCCCAGGTTCTCCACTCATCTAAGTTTGCTGGACTCAGAAGCATCACCGTTGCTCTCTGGACTTTGTCTTGCTTTTCATTGTCATTTGCAGGTGACCGTTGTCACGCTCTGCCACTTCCACCCCTGAACCCAACCCCGATCAGCAAGAACAAGTCCATTTCTGGGCCTGTATTCAGGCATTCCCAGGGGGATGTCCTAAAACTTCCTTTCTAAACAATTCTGTGGGCTTCCTGGGGCCTGACAGGGCGTCTTCCAGAAGAACTGCTTTCCTGGGGGCCTGAGCAGGCCAGCCAGGCCTCTGCTCCCCCAGTCTCTGCAGACTAAACCCTGCCTCTGTGGGCCACAGAGCAGAGCCAGCATCATGACACGACACACTGAAACCCACTCGAGCCCCAGAACCCGGGAACTCAAGCCTGAGCCCCGGCACCCCAGGTGGGCAAAGCGAGAGGGGCCCGTCCCCAGCACCGACTCACAGGCCCTGGGCTAGCACCCACCCACACTCCTGCTCCATTCCTGGCCGGGATTTGCCTGAATCTGAGATCCTGGGTACAGATTCAACCTGCATTGCCGCTGGCTGCTCTTAAGGTTGGAGGACACTGCCGCAGGCCCGGGTCCTGGGCGAGGCTCATGGGAGAAGAAATCATGAAGCAAGCCTGTGCTGATGCTTGAAATAAGCGCCTTTTACTCCATGCAGCAGATTGTTTCTTTTTTCTTTTTTCTTTTTTTTTGGGGGGGGGGGCGGGTACCGGGGATCGAACTCAGGTCCTTGCACTTTCGAGGCAGGCGGCAGAACCACTGAGCTAAATCCCTGGCCCTACAGATTGTTTCTTAAGCTGTGATCCTATTTCCTGTCTCTTTTGGGTGACTAAATCCCAGAAAAGCTCGTTACAAACAAAAGCAGCGTTTATTGAACATTCTCTCTGCTGGCTGCGTACTGTGATTTTGCATGTGTTGACTTACTGAGTCTTCATCAGAGTCCTGAGCAGTGGGCTCTGCTATTCCAGCATTTTAGATGGGCAGACGGAGGCACGGGTACTCCAGATGCATGCTCCAACACATGTAGAGATAGATCCGAGCTTGAACTCAGGTAGTCTAAAAAAGGTCCTGCATTTATAGCACTTTGATGCCACTCAAATGTTCTTTAGCAACTCCTGCATTGAAGAGGTTGAATCAGGTAAAACAGAATGCATAAGGCTAGGGAGATCAAATGTCCTACTCCATCAGGGCAATGGTGGCCCTGAAATAACAGGTTTCCCTTTAGAAGGCAAAAGCATTGCTCACTAAGTCACATCAGTCAAGGATCAAATCCTAAAGGAGACTAGGGACACAGGATGGGTTGTAGGGAGCCAAAAATATCCAGTTCATAAATGCAGCTTCTAAAATAAGAAAATCAGAATTTAACTCCTGAGCCCTTGGGGGCAGCAAGAAGCTAATAAGAATGTGAGAGACGGAAAGCACAGAAAGGTGTTGGTGGCCAAGAGTTCAGACTTCATCTATTTCCAAGCAATACCCAAACTGCTCTCACTCTCCTAAATAACGACTGAGTGCAGTTGTATATACCTAGATTTCAAGCTCACCCTCGAAGGCTTCTTTCTCCTCCTAAGGAGGCACGAAAGAATAGCGTTCTGTCTTGCCACGTGTGAAGAGGCTCAGTGTAGCTTTTGGTTTCCTCAAAGAGCAAAGTCCTTACCACTGTCTTTAGTGATTACTAACAACATAAAATGAGGGGCTGGTTACTGCATAGAGCAGTCAGTCCTCGGCCTTCGAGCTTCTCTCATACCTCAACTCAGGCTGCTGAGTCAGAAGGAAGCGCACGCTGGCAAAGCGCGCTGCACGAGCGTTGCTGGGCCCGGCAGGGAGCGCGTGCCACGCTGTGCCCCGTGTGTGCCCTGTGGTCACATTCCTGGGCCGGGAATCACATCCGCCTGCTTCACCGGCATCAGCTTTGACTGGGAGAATGAATGTGCGAGAAATGCGCTTCTCATTCCCTAAAAATAAATGCAGAAATTAAAATCGCTGGAGATTGCGTCTCGAGCGCAGGGATTGGAATGAAAGCCAGACGCTCTGTAGCATCTTTGAAATCCGTGACTGTCTGCTTTCGCCCTCTGAGCACTAATAGTGCAACCAGTGCACATTTTATTGGCTTTTCCCCCTCTTCATCCTGGATTTTCACAATAGGGGTAGGTCTTCCTCTCTGCTGACCCCAGTTCATTTGCTCTTCCCGCAGATGCTTGCCTAAAACATACTTATTTAGTTGTAGGTGGTTCCTTTTTCCCGATTCAAGAATGACATTATAATATTCTCCCACTGAGACCAAATCAACAGATTGTTATTTCAGGGTTGCCTGCGCCCCATAGAACACCATGCATTTTCTACTATTCCCTGGGCACCTAGAGAAATGAGTAGGCTGTGGAATAGTTGGAGATTTCTCAAAATGCCTTTTTTGAAGGCAGGTGAAATGGAAGACAGGACATGTTTTTAAATATATACTCCCAACAGCAAAACAAAGCATGAAGAAAACATGTTTCTTGGACCAAGCAATTGTAAGAAGCAAACGATGTTTTCTAGGAAGCAGTAGACCCTTTCTTATTATACACATACTGTGTTAAATAACAACTTCCAAATCCAAAACCTGCTGTCAGCTCCTCCATTTTTTGAAGAACTTTGTCAGTGCCTAAAACAGTCTTTCCAAATCCTGCAAAAAAGCCAGAAATTTCATTTCTATAGAAACCAAACATGAAGCAATCGCTTTATTGTGAGTGCACAGCTCCAGTGGAAGCGGGGGCACTTTTCCTGACCTGGATAAATTGTCCCGCTCCCCAGCATCCCAGCAACCAGATGGAAGGATGCTTGGAGGTCAGGAGCACCTTAGAGTGAAGAACCTACTAAGATTTTAAAAGGAAAACTGCTCAGATTTTGCCTTTCATATTGTAACACTGACTGGCCTTTGGAAGCATCCCTCATTAATAATGTTTCTTCATTTATAAAAGAAAGTAACCATACCTATTCCCTAGCACCTAATCTTATGTAAGTAACACTCACCCTGAGCTATCCGTGTAAGGTACGAGGTGGTGATGGTGATGCAGATGATGATGGTGATGGTTATATACCTGGGGATTGAACTCAGGCCCTTGCATATGCTTGGCAAGTGCTCTGCTACTGTGCTACATCCCCAGCCCTTTTTCAATTTTATCTTGAAGACAAGGTCTCATTAACTTGCTCAGGCTGCTCTTAAATCCCCCTGTTTCAATCTCCTTAGCAGCTGTATAGTGTATATATAATATATCTATTATGTGTGTCTATATATATATTACTCCTTTATTCCTTTTTGTGTATGTTTGTGATACATAATATATATATTAATCTTGGGGGATTGGCAAATGTAACAATCACTTTTACTTCCCTTTCTCCTCCCAACTCTGCCCTCTTTTCCTATTCCCAGATTCCTTTCCCATCTACACAAACTCTTTCTCCTGTTTCCTCTCGTATCTCTTTTATTTTTGCTTTTTAAATTATGGTACTTACTACATGAACTAGCAGTTTCCTTTCAGAAAGATATACTACTTTATTACCATTTTAATATTATGCATGTGGCATGATAGTGATTGTGTTAGTCAGTTTTCCATTGCTGTATCAAAATATTCAAGAAAAGCATCTTACAGGAGGAAAGGTTTGCTTTGGCTCCCAGGTCCAGCTCCTGTTCTGCTGGTTCCCCACCTGTGGACCTGTTGGGCAGTAGGAACATCGTGGTGGAAAGATGTGGTAGAGCAAGGCTGTTCACTTTCTGGTAGCCAGGAAGCAGGGAGAGGGAGGAGCTCAAGTTTGAAGGGCTGGGGACAGCTGTGGTCTCCAAGGACATGCCCCTGTGACCTCCTCCCTGCAGCTAGACCCCACCTTCGAGTAACACCATGACATCAGGATCTCATTGGTGGATTACTCCACTGATGAAGCCACAGCTTTCATGGTCCAATTACTTTACAAAAGCCCATCAGCTACCAAGCCAAGGGGCAGTAAAAATGATAGAGAGAGACATGTACATGTACCAGCCCCCTGAAATGGGCCTTTTGGGAGACATTCTGAATCCCAACCATAACAGTAATATTGACATTTTAGGACGTTTAAGTATCAGATAAGGATTGTGCAACTGTGTTCTACCTGTTCTATGAAAAGCCTTAAAGGTAGAATTATTAGTTCTAATCTGTGCTGAAAAGTAGAAGCTTGTGGTTGGCCTTAACACAATGCTTAAGAGCAATGACTCACTGGTTTCTGCTTTGGTCCACTGGTCCTGAAGTATCGTGGAATTTGATTTTCAGTGTTAATCATTTATTAGCACTGTGATGGGGTTCTTGCACTGTGTTCACTATAGTTTGAGTCATATTATCAAAGCAAATAGAGCATGGTTACCTAAAGTTGGTCAGAAAAGGTACACATTCAGGACTGTGAAAATGTATGAGTAATTTAATCAATGCAGTATTTAGGTTGTGCTTTTAGCTTAGCAGATGTTAGAACAAACCTGTGATTGTGTAGTTTTACAGCTTCATATCACTGAGTATAGAAAAAGGGAAAGTTCAAGATCTCTCTAGCCATCTTCCTGCTGTCTGGTATGAGTTATGCATAACTAATTACACTTGGGATAGGACATCATGCGCTACTTTGTGCTTCTACCTTACTACTACACTTAAGGCAGAACCAAAATTGTTAGGAGCACTATGTAAAGTTTTGTGGAATGCATTTATTTAGAGAGCAAAAGCTGTGTAATGATGATACTTGATTTATCACAGACATTTTTCAGGGTTACAGTAAATGAAGGAAATTTGAAAAACATTTGTTTTAGCAGTCTTTATTTTCACTTCGTGTTCAGTTATGAGAACAGAATTGCCAAAATCTTGGAGGCCAAGAATAAGGCCTGGAGTTGCCTGTGACAGCCTGTGAGCTGTGGCATAAGGAAAGGCAGCTGAGCGTAGAGTCCAGAAGTGATCGAGAGACTGGTCAAAGAGCAGGGCGGGAGGTTCCCTGGCTACAATGCTGCCTGTTAAAAGCTTTACGTTAAAGCTTTACGGTTGCTCTGCCAGAAGGCCAGGGAGCACTAGAAGGGTGGGAAATGTAAAGGATGCCAGATAGGAGGTAGAGCTGAAGAGCAAGCAGACATGACCAGTGGTGGGGTTAGGGTGAGGGAAAGAAAAGGTTCTCCAGAACTTTTGACTTGATCTCTTTATGTCCTGGTGAGTGGCTACACCTTGAAATCATGGTTGTCATATATTAGTGCTATTATTTCACACATGCACACATGCTCACACACATGCACGGTCAGAACAAGACACTTTCCACGTTCCAGGCTTAAACCCATCTTTAGTTTCTCTTTCTAGTTTTATATTCCAGGAACCAGTCACGCAGCCTTAACCATTTATGACAAAGAGTGCAATTTTTTGATCTTGCATGAAATTCATATATGTTACTGTCTTGGTTACTTTTCTCTCCTTGCTGAGACAAAACATCCAACACCCCAAGTTAAAGAGGAAAGGGTACATAATAATCACATGTCCTTAATCCAGGCATCACACACTCTAGATCCAGCTATCTCTGGAAAAGCCACCTGTGACCATATCAGCATCTAGACCCAAACCATCTCAGATACCTAGAAAAATTAAAGGAAAGAGAATTAGAAGAGAAAAAAGTTTAACGTATTATGTTCCATTGGTATGGGTGGGTGTTCCAAACATGGAACAGTAGGCATTGAAGGAGGTACCTTCAGTTTAGAATCATTCTTCCTATTAAAACCCAATTGAGGTAAAATCTCTCATTGTAACACCACAATTTATGTCTAATACAAGCCATTAGGCTGGAGCAAAGAAAGCTTCTGGTAATACACATTTTAATTAGATAGGAGATTGCAACAAACACTAATGTATAAATGTGAGCCCATCAAGCAAGGCAAATAGTAGAACAGATAAATAGATATTGAAAGAAGAAAATGTTGGAAATTTACCACGTGTAAGTTCTTTTCTAGTTAAACTTCAGTGATCTATACTGCCTGTAATTAAAACTAGCACACAGAAGACCTAGGGTCATATACGGGCTCCCAGCGAGCTGTGATTGTGAGAAGGTGTTTATGTTGTATGCATTGTGAGCAGCCGACATGTGTGTATGGTAGATAACAGGGACACACCAGGCACTAGGCCCTGAAGTCAATGTAGGCAGAAGAAGGAAGGCTACTATCAGGCTAAATGAAATTACATTCTGCTTGAAACACCAGAAATTACGTAGCTATTCAGAAAAGAATTGTCCTATGGAGCTAGGGTTTTCTGGGTACTGGGATTCTAATTTCACCTGGGAAGACGTTAAGAGCTGTGGGAGTACAGAGCATAAGGTGGTGCTTCCAGATCCATGACACACAGACAGGAGCGGAGCTGCAGATGCATCAGCTTGCGGAAGGCTCAGCACGGGGCAGCACAAAGCCAAGCAGGCTGGAGCCAGATCTCATTCTGAGTATTAGTGGAGACAACTTTGTTTGGACATCTGCCTTGATGATTGAGTCAAGATATACATTGATATCTATCAGCTTTGGGGCAGAAGAATGAAAACCAGAAGCCCCACTACAATTAACGTAACAATGGTATGTAGGATTATTTTTGGAGGAGAGATGGGGAAAAAATGCAGGGGATTTGGCCGAGATGTAAGAGATAACGTATTGATCCATGTAGGAAACCATGAGGGTCAGACCAGTCCAAAGAGCAGCGGGGTGCAGACCTTTGAAGGGAAAAACTGAGCGGCCTTGGTAACATTTTTAGTATTAAATTTGTGAAAAATCCTTTGTAAGCAAAACCCATGTAGTCTTCTTTTTCCTTTTTCAATATGTACCACAGTATCTGGAATAAAAAAAATCACTTGCCAACATGTTACATCTGATAAAGATAATGTGAGACAGCAGAAGGAAAGTTTAAAATAAGAATCCAAGTTTTTGAGAAACTATTAAAGGGAGAAACCAGAGGTGCAAGGATCCCTGCCCGCCAGGAAGCTTGTGTTTCCGGAGGGAGGCTACTTGGCCGGAGGGAACTACCGCCTAAGAATCAATCACTCAGGACCGCTGAATGAATGGGACCGGTTGGCACTTCATTGCTGCCAGTGCTTTTATTGGAAATCTGGAGGTATTCAGAAACCAACGAAGGCATTACAAAATTGGATAAATATGAAAACTGCGCAACTAAATTAAGGATTTCATATTCTTAACAATATTATATCAACAAAAATTATAATGGAAGGCACTTACATTTTTAAAAATAAACTCACATTTTTTCCATTATGATTAACAGTGTCTTTTTAAATTTTAAAACATCCAGTGATTTCTTATAGTTTAATTCTCATTTTCCTTAAAGTATTATATATAATCATGTGCACATAACAGGGTATAGTAATAATTAGGATGATCTCGGAAAAGAAAAATATTTCTGAGCGTTATTAACAAAGCAAAGAGGAATTAATATTTTGAGGAGCTTATAGAATTATATTTCCCAGGCTAGGGAATTGAGAAATAGGTACACCAAGCCACTAAATGACTTGGAAAATTTAGTGAATGGGAACAAAATAAATAACCCCCCTTGGTCTTTGGAATTCTCCCTTTAGCATAAAATCTCTACACCATCTCTCTGCCATGTAAAATAAGAATTGCTTTGAGCCAGCAAATGTGGTTGGTTCATTGTCAGAAGTGAAAACCAAATTATCCAGCAAAGAGCTGTCCAAAATCTTAATGGCCTCTAGGGCAGGAGGTGAGGGCAGATCTGCTTGGCTTCAGGGCTTCAGAGTGACAGAGAAGCCTTTTAATAAGATGTGTCCTGCCAAAGATGGATGTGCAGTACTCAAATTCTAGGCTCACTCTAATCTTCATTCATTTGCATTTACTTTCAAAAGGATTGTAAATAAAAACCATGCTCACTAGGACTGCAGGTGCCATGTAATAATTAAGATTCAACACGAGGTTACACACTGAGCACTTTGTTTAAACTGCTATTGCTGTGGAACTGGCCATTTCACCCAGGTAGCAGTGTGACTGTCACTTATTGATCTGGAATTATAATAAAGAACTAAACGTGTATCTTCATCTCCTCCAGTGAAGTGGAGCTCCCAGTTGCTGATGTGGTCTCCTGGCTCCTGACAGCTGCCTTACCTAGAGGTGATGCCCAAGTCACAGGGCCGGGCAGGTAGTGGGGGTCAGAGAGGGGCAGTGACAGGGAAGTGGAGGGTCAGGTTGAGACCCTTCGGCTCCAAGTCCTGGTCCCAGCGTGTCCTCGCTTATTCTGCATCCGTGTCTCTGAGTCACAGCAGCTGCCTCTATTAGCAGAGAAAATAGAGAAAATAGCATCACCTTTGTGGATTCCAGAAAACTCTGCCCAGGACCTTCGCATAGTACATGCTGCCTAACCAGGGGGAGTGGGTGCTACTCTCTAGAACCCTAAGTAGAGAATAAGCCTGTAGGCTAAAAGCAAAGGTGGAAAATATATATTAGTTTTCTGCAGAACAGACAAGGTTGCTTAAGGAAGTGAGCTTTACTCCGGGCAGTTCTGGAGCCAAGTTTAAAGTCAAGCAGTGGGCAGGTTTGGTCTCCTCCACGAGTCTCTCACTGCCCTTATGTGGCCTCCTCCTGCCAGGTCCACAGGTGCTCTGTTCTTGCACATTGCTGATACCTTTGCCTGTTTATTTGGATTTTCAGTCCTGGGCCTTGAGCCCTGGCAATTTGCAGCCTGTTTTTAAAGTTTTCATTTTGAGGCAGGGTCTTTTCAGGGCACTGAGTTTTTCAGGCTAAGCTTGAACTTGCGGTCTTCCTGTCTCAGCCTCCCAGAGTGCTGCCATGTGCCACCACAGTTGGCTTCTCTGCCTCTTCTTAGAAGGACAGTAGTCATCTGTATGACCTCATACAGATCATCATTTGGCCTTAGGCACCCTTTCTAAAGGTCCTTTCTCAAATTCAATCATGTTGGGAGATAGGGCTTCAAAGTACAAATTATGAAAAACCTAGCTGTGTCCATAACAGAATGTTACTGGTAAAATACAGTTTGTGGTTTGAGAGTGCCTTGTGGGAAGTGTCCACTGTTTTCCTGAGGAATTCTTGTGTTTTTACATAAAAATTTTATGAAGCACACCGTCTCTATTGAAGCTGGAATGGATTTAGGGACTGAACATTCTGTGAAATTCCATTGGCCAGAAAAGGAGATACAATTCCAAAGAGGTTCTCAAGAGTGGAGCATAACAGGGCCCCGGGTAGCTTACATAAAAGACAGTCTTAGGGTCTACCCTGAGCATTCATGTATTGTTGACTATGGTCTGTATTAGTTTCATCTTGCTACTATAAAAAATTACTACCAATTTAGTGGCTTAAAGTGGCACATATTATAATCTCACCATTCAGAATGGGTGTGAGGGATTGAAATGCAGTGTTGGCAGAGTTTCCTTCTTTGGAGACCAAGGGGAGAATCCACTTCCTTGGCCTCTGCCTGCGTCTGCAGCCCTGGACCGCCTGGGTCTCCTCCTCTGTCCTCCAGCATACCCGCCAGCTCTGCTTCCCTCACCCACAATCCCGGTGCCTCTCTCTGGTACGGACCATGGGCTACATCGGGCCACTGACACAATCCACATCTTCCTTTCTCAGTCTAACCTTAAGGGTAATGTCCAGTCTGCCAAATAAGGTAATATGGTCCCAGATTCCCAGGATGAGTTAGTGCCTGAGCATATTTGGGCCATCGCTGTCCTGTCTACCACAGGATCTGAAGTCCATGCTTTCCATGAGTACCTTAACCAATCTGCTACTAGAGGATGCCGGGCCTGGACCGTGAGGACTCAGGGGGTCACAAGGCAGGGCGAATGCCCATCTCAGCCCTCTCCTCCTTCTCTTCCCACTCAGTATATCACCCCTCCCTTGGCATCTACCCACAGGCAATAGGCCAGGCCCTGTGAATGACACAAAGGCTGAACTTCTTTAGCTAATACATAAAGATTGCGCTTAACAAACGAGGTGCCATGTGCCATTTGGATGTAAAGTTTAAACAAGCTGAGTGTATATCCATCTCCTCCAGCATCCATCCTCTCCTCACAGGGGAACACCCAAGGTCCTGTACTGTGGCTTTGTAAGACGGACAGTGCGTAATTGTAATCTGCAGTCCCACACCACAGCTTCTCACTCCTTCTTGGTTCCAAAAAAGTATGAAATCTTGACGTTTTCAACTGGAGATAATTATGTTAAATGAAGTAAATCAAGCACAGGAGGACAATGTCACCCGTGTCTGGAAGCTAAAACACCTGGTCTCATAGAAGTTAGAGTAATGGTTCCCAGGGAAGAGAGGAATGGAGTAGGGGTTATGGTTAGATAGGGCTAAGGCCAAAATTTTTGGAAAAGAAAAATCTCAATTATTTTCATCATAAACTTTAATGTAAAAGCAATAAAATGAGCAATAACCTATAAAAGTATGATCAGATCTCATGGAATTGCTCACTCAAATGACTTTGAAAAAGCCAAACACTCAGAGCTCGATATACTGTGGAAGTCCTAGAAGAAGTGATGCATGCCTTCTGTGGACTTGAACAGTTGGCAGGACTTATTTATAAGAAACTATTTCCTGGGTTAGATGAACACACTGAGTAGAGTCTGAGGAGAGGCAAACATGGATTATTTCTGCCGATGCTGAAAGGTGCAATTAGGCTGAGCATATGGGAGAGAAAGCGGCAGAGCTGGAGCATCCCGTGCAGACTTTCAGTCCCCCTTAATGCCTGAGCTCCTCCTCACAGCCCAGGCAGAGTCATGGGAGGAAGCTCCTGGAAAAGGCTCTTGGTTTTTCAGGGACAGGGTCTAGATTAGATCATAGGATTCTGCACCCCAGGTAAGTGGACATCTGACAAAGTAAAAAAGACCGCTGTGAGGTATTTCTAACTATGGTATTCTCATGGATCCCTGTGGTAAATGTAAGCATTAAGAAAAAGAGCACATGCAAAGTCTCTTAGGAAAGAGTATGTTTTAGGTGAGGGGAAGGAAAAACAAGCAGGGTGTCAGGGAGTGAGCAATGGGCAGTGCAGTAAAGGAACTCTCGGGCCAAACTCAACACTTTGTCCAGAGACATTTCCCCCTTTACCTGGTAAATGACCTGCTCCTTGATGTGCATGTGCTGTACATGTTTCTTTGGGGTGTTACACATTTGCTGCTTCTGTATACCCAGTGTGTTTCTGACAGCCCCTGCCTTTGTTATAATAAAGGCTACAAGAAACAGAAGGGGGGAAAAAACCTACCTATTTCCATTTGTTGCACACCTTTCACAATATTATTGATATCAGGTAATTGATATTTTGATACAAAATGGCATCAGAATAGCTGTTCGGTGATTTGGCTGATTCCCCCGTTAGTGTTGGTGCGTCACTGGATTCTACCTAGCACGAGTCTAGCAACCCTTCTTAGTCCTATGTCCTTCAGCTACTTTCCACATAAATTACAGCCATATGCAGTCACTCGATAGCCAGTGCTGGTGGGCTTTTAGACACTGCACATTCTCTTTACAAATACAGGACAGCTCTCTGCCATCCATTCGTACCCACCCAATGCCAGGCCGTTGTCCACCTCAAAAATATTTAGTGTGGTGTGTTTTACTTTTCCATTAGCAAGTCCTGCTAATCTAACTCCCTATTTTATACAAAAACAGGGCATCATATCTATTCTGAGAACCAGCTAATGTCAAATCCTTCTATTGAAAATGCCTATTATTTTAGGCTGTTAGCAACATTTTGTTTACAAACATTTCTTCATGCTTGGCATCTAATTATACACTGCTCCTGAGAGCCAAATACTTTCTACTTGTTTGCTCAACTTAAATCTTAATATTGATGATTGCAAAGCGTTTTGAAAACATTGGAGCATAGAACTCATTGGTTATTTTCAATTTTGTTGCATAATTGGATTTCACTATAATTGGAAGGAAAAGAAAGTTTGTTTTCCTCCTTGCACATGCACAATACAGGGAAGGTGAATGAGATCATTCGCAAGTTTCAGTTTCCCTACTGGTTGGGAGGTTTAGGTCTGTGACAGACTTTTTCGACTTTCTCAAACACATCTAGGTTAAAATGCAAAGCACTAGCAAATGAAAACCACTCTGTCTTTAAGTTCCTGGGAATTGAAGAGAGTAGCAAATTTAGAAACAAAAGGTATTCTGTGGTAAAAGTAGAAACTTGATTCATTGTCCCTACAAGAACTTGATAGCAAATCTGTAGACGAAAGAGAGGCCTATGAGCAGCTGTATGAATCTTCTCTTTGATTTTGATCACTGTGTCGACTAATGCTGAGCAATGCGCTGCGATTTGAGGTCACCTTTAGGTTCTGGATGAAGTAGGCGCCTTGAGAACTCCAGAAGAATTTCACTTTTAACACGAGTATTTTGAATTGCCAATTAGGTTAGCGTTTCCCAGTGTAAAAATGACAGAAATTCTCATTTATTTTCCTTATATCAATTATAGAAACTCATTTTGCTCAGTGATAATTTGCAATTCTAGGACTTTTATTTTTTCAGTGCTGGAAATTGAACCCAGGGCCTTTACACTGAGCTATATCCTCAGCCTCTTAGCCATGTTTTTAGTATTTATTTTTGAGTAGGCTCTTGCTAAGTTGTGACATCTGCATGGATTGATTTTAATTTTTTATTTAGTCATTTAAGATTTTGGTTTAAAATTATGAATATCCTATCGTCCAGAAGAACCACGTACTGTTTTGTTTTAGGCTAAAGGAAAAGCAATGAAAGCATATATTGCGTATATATTAGACAGCTGATGTAAGGAGAGGGTTGACATAAGGAGGCTCAAAGAGGACAGAGGTTGCCAAGTCATTGAGGAAAGTGGCAGGCACTTAGATATCACAGGAGGCCTGTGGTAACTGTGGTTACCAAGCATGGTGCAGGGAAAGGCACTGCCTCTAGCTGTTCGTGTGATGATTACTTTGAGTGGGTTTCTTGCCTGAATTCCCTGTATGCACATTACCGCAATTGTTAGCACTAACTATAGTAGTGATTCCATTATTAAAAATGTTTTGTTACATAATTCCCATTATTATTTTTGGTATGACATTAGGAGCTATGCAGAATTTCAGTGGGATATTGACTAAGATGGGTTAAACATAAAAAATGATACTGACAATTATTTGTAGGACATATTGATACAGACTATAAAATATTTCTATTATACAGATCAATACAAGTGATCTCACTTTAGTGAGATATTACCACTCATCATATTAAATTAATATATGTTTTTATGTTATTTAGTCTTTAAATTTTATTTGTATATAATTTGTAACTTTGTTGCAGTTTGGGGTCCTAAAAAGTTCTTTAAAAAATTGGAAGGAAATAAAATCGATAGCCAGTTTTACGCTTACATATATTAAGTAATAGTATCCTCAAAAGAATGGAAGTGAGCAGCAGACATCTTTAAGACTTCCTGCGTGAAAGAGTCTGGCTCTTTCATTCAAGGTTGAAAGACACGGACCTAGACATTTTAATAGAAATGGACACAATTTTAAGTATATTTTTGCCAAAGCTACATATCCAATTTAAATTCAGAAAGGTTAAAAATTTAATAATTCTAAAAGAGGCATATGCTATAAAACTATTGTCACTGAAACTGTTTTCTCATCAATCCTGTTTTCATTAATTTCCTGAAGAGAAAGCAGTACGATGTGATGTGAACAGCACAAAATTTATAGTCAAGAGCTCAGGCTTAAGTCCAGTCTCTGACGTTTCTCAGCTTCATTGAGTGGCAGTTTCCCACATGTGAAATGCGAACAAAATTTAGCCTTCTTGTGGGAAAGGCTTTTGAGGGACATCGCAGGAAACAAGGAATGTCAGAGTACATCGTAGATATGCTCTCTCGGTCCACATTGGTACTGTAGTGTCTTCTTCTGAGTTGTCTGACAACAGTGGAAAAGGTTCCGTGGGTCTTTCCACATCTTCCTATCCAGCCCTCCGTTGAGGTTGTAGCAGGCGTTGTCATTGTGGGAGAAGCGGTGTGACTTTCCCTGTGAGTTTACCCTTCCCATTCAATGCTCACTCGCCAGCGGGGCCATCAGCCCGAACAGAATGGGGTGGAGGGAGAATGTGAATCAGGGAACCAGGAAATGTCGGCTGTTCTGCTTCTTGGAACCCTCCAGCCTCACTCCTCTCCAAATGCCTACTCTGCATTTTACCTTTCCTCTGCCACATTGGCCGAGTCCTTCCTCTGCACTTCCTAGAAAGCGAATTAATCGCTGTGGTAACTTACCTCATGCCTAGGCCATCTATGAGTATATCTAGAATGAACCAGTAACTGTAGGAATGAGAGAATTATGTTAGGATTAGCATTTAGGAATCCGGCCAATACCCGATCACCATTTCTGCTGGATTAATTAACTTCTGTGAAACTCTGTTTCTTTCACCTTTCATTGCTTTGGAAATATCATGGAAAGCACCTAGCACGGTTTCTGGCACACTGTGGATAAAGACCATAGGTGAAAATTAGTTAATAATAAATAGCAAGCAATGTTTGGAAACCTTGCATCCATTAACCTGCTCCTCACCACAGCTCAGTGGCGTGGAGTATTGATCTAATTTTGGAAATGAAGAAACTGATGCTCAGTCGATGCAGCTGGGTGGAGGCAGCACAGCACATTAGCAGTGAGGGCAGGAGACCCAGTCCAGTGGCAGGGCAAGACAGAACCGGTGCTTAGAACCATCCACTGGATGCAGACAGACCGCCCTCCCGTCCCGGGCCATGGTGCAGCCCTGGGGTGCCATGAGAGAATTTTCAAAGGGCTTCCCCTTCTGAACACTCTATTCTCAATGTCGGACCATGGCCAGGACAATCTACAGATCCATGAGGTCTGCGGTGTGAGTGTGGCCTCCTTACTGTGACAGCCCAAATAAGGCACGATGATAGCAGAAGACACAGCTGGATACGTTCCTTAGAACCCATGCTTGTTAAGGACAACTGCCCAGAAAAGGCAAAAGTAAAATAAGGCAAAATAATATGACTATAGGCAATCAATTCCAAGTGTTCGCTTACTATATGGCAACTCAAGAAACCCGAGACCAATTCTGAATGAGCCCAAGTGTCAGCTACTCTGGTAATGACACCATCGCCGAGCGGCTTCAGGAGAAAAGTGCAGCATTCCTCTGCTGACATCCAGCCACAGCGTCCTCCATGCCTTTGTAGTTCTGCTCTGAAGCTGTCTTCATTGTGATGACTGAGTTCACAGTGCCAGCCTTTTTTGAATTTTCCATGCAATGCTGTAATACCTTTGGTCTTTTCCTATTTGGTCAGTTTGCTCTTACGAAGTTCTATGACCTACTCAGCAGTTGGGCTTTTTTGTTTTTTAGCAAGTAGCGTGTTTAAAGGGTTCTTGTTGAAATGACTGTCATCATAGTGGACTCTCATTGTCTTCTGTCATCACAAAGCAATCTTAATTTAGCTCGTTCTCAGGGTCACTTGTAGCAAATATTATTGCTTTCCTTGCTAGGCCACTATGCCATCTGGGTGGTGATTAGGAATAAAGTGTAGACAGACGTAATAGTCCTGAAAGTTGTGTCAGATTTCCATAGCGCTAAAAGCCTAATCTGATCAGACTGGGAGTACTATATCTGGCATTATGAATGGATATACTGACACAGGAGTCTTTAAATATAACTGCAAATAAAATCTAATACACTTGCATTTACTGTAAATGATTTTTATTCTTAAAGGCCCAATTTAATGGGTGTGTCCTTGTATTTACAAAGACCGGGCAGAATGGTACAGTATTGAAATAATAGCAAAATTTCAGCTTGTTCTTGATCAGGGAATTTCACTGAAGCATATTTTTAAATGATGGCAAAAATTAGTTCATAAAAGAAAAAAAAACAAGATCAGCAACAGTAACAGTGCATTTTAGAATTTTTTTCAGACTCAAGGGTGCATTTTTTAAAAGTTTAACATTCCAAATGAGTTAAAGCAGTTTTTTGTGGCCCAAATACACTTTCTTTTAATATCATTATCTGAAGTATAAACATACAGTATAGTTAGGGGTACTTTCTAAGATATCGTGGAAGGATACAAGAGTCATCAATACAAATTAACACTAAATCGTTGAAAACTACAATATGTACATCCTGGGGCTTTAGGGTGAAGGGAGGAGAAAAGTTGGCTATGTTTTTAGGACATTAATAAACAAATTTACCTAGTGTTTGACCAATAAGGAGAGAAATATAAGGAGGATTTTCAAAAGAGGAAATGATTTAGTTAGGCCCCTTCAGGCATCAATGAGTAAAAGCCAACTCACCCAGACTACTAAAAATTAAAGCAAGCGTGTGTAAACACATGGCTCCAGGCACGCCCAGATTCAGGTGGACGCTGCACCACAAGGCCCTCTGCCCTCACATTCCCCTTGGCTCTCCTTGTCTCTGCTTCTCTGTCCCCTAGCCCATTGTCCCATTCTGTTCAGAGCTGCAGATTCTGTCAACAAGAAGAGTAAGTGTAGCTCTGCTAGGGTTCTGCCCCATGACTTGAGAAAGGGCCCCGTCCCCAGCTGTGTCATCTACACGGCCTTTTGAGGCTTGGGTTGGGTCCCAGGGCCTGCATCTTGGCTCACAGACCCAGCTGGAGCATTTCATGAGGGGAAGCAAGCATTCCCTGTCTACTATGTGATACAAGGAAGGGGCTAGGGAGCATTCTGCAGGGGACAGATGGTCTCTCCTGCAAGGGCACAGCCCACCATGGCACGGTGACTGCTGTCCCCGTACCTGCTAGCAATGACCATTACTAGCTGCTCTTATATGTAAATGTCTGGGACAGAAGCCACTCGGGGTCATTTTCACTTGCTTTTGTCCAGTGAAAACAGGGTTCCGTGGGAGGGAGCGGGCACAGTATTATCTGACACTTGGTTGACAGCGTGATCTTGGGCATTGGTAAGACCTAAATTCAAATCCTGTTCTCCTTTATCTGGCTCTGTGACCTTACGTAAAATAATTGGCTCTCTTCTAGCTATTAGTTTTCTCATCTGCAAAATGAGGACAATTTTTATCTTTGATTGGATGAAAAATAAATTTTAAATTTTTATATAATGCACACTGCTGGCACGTAATACTCATTCGGTAATTGGTAGACATTTGAATTATTAATTTGTTTTCCTCCTTCAAGAACACTAAACAAACACTAAACAAATTTCCTTCCAAACGCTAAACAAATATTATGGCAGGAACAGACTTATCAAAAAGCCTTACCGGCTCTCTTGGCCTTTCTACATTCGGACTAAAACAGTATTTTCTCGCTTGCTTTCTGATGTTTAGATTTCCCTAGCACAAGATAAGACTGTTCATTTGGATTTCAGAAGTGAAAATTATTAGAGTGGAAAGATTAGAGAGAAACAGCCTCGTGAGAACATAGTGCTAATAAATAATTTGTCAGATTACACAGCCCACCAACTGCTCCTTTGCACAATTAGGGGATGAAGGGGGTCACACGGTAGGAAAGAAAGCCGCGGAAGGTGAGTGACTCATTCCTACAGACAGCCCAGCCAGAAACAAAACTGTGGCCACTCAATAAGCAATGCCGATTTCAGGCAAAAGATAGGCACTGTGTGTTCCTTGCCTCTTTCAATCCTCACAGCAAGCTAATCGCTACTAGGTTTTAGTATCCTCATTTTACAGATGAGAAAACCAAGGCACCCAGGAGCAAGTTTAGCAAGTTCACACCACTGGAACATCATGGAGCCAAAACGTATAGCCACATCCCGCTGGCACGTCCGATTTTATGTCACTTTAGTCCGGTTTCCCATCATGATAAAGGCAAGGCGGACCTGTTGGTAGACGTGAAGTTCCAAAGCCCATATTTCTACTTGTGGCTTACAGAAGGCTGCTTCACTCATACACTCAACTTTGGGGTTACAAGCTTAATTTCTTGGGTATTTATTATTTGTGGTGCTACTTTATTTTATTTCGGGAGGGGATATTTAGCAGTGCCATTTCACAGATTCTTTAAGAGCAGTAAAGAATATTTTTATGTGATTGTTTCCTTGATTCTTTGTTTCTCTTAATAAATATTCCAGCACAGCAACAGACAAATGATAAAAACATGAGTGTTTAGCATATATATTTTGAAGCCAGGTTGTTTTCCCATTTTCTTTTCTATCTCTCTTTAACATACAGATCTCTGCTTTTTTTTAATGGAAGATAATAACAGCTTTAGTAATTTTGTTTCTAACTGGCAAACAGGAAACAAAATTATGTCAGCTCCAGATGTAAAGTTACTGTGTTCAGCTGATACAGATGCTGGAGATAATTTGTGACCTGCAGCAGTAGATACTACGGTGACCTTTGTGCATCTCCTTAAAGAGGTCATGAGAATGACCAATTCCCTTTTCTACATGTGTCTGATTTTGGGACTAGCATAGTCCTGTACTTATGCATACCTTGATTTTTAACAAACATTCAGCATGGCTTTCCTAGATGCTTTTGGCCTGCACATGGTTATGTGAACCAGATTGGTTTAAAACTTGATCACTGTGCTTATGACTGGCTGTTGGAGAGAGAGCAGAGGAGGCATGGCTGAGAATATTTTCCTTGGGCCCAGGTCTGTCTGTGTTTTCATTGTGAATGGGATGACATATCAGGTGTGCTTGTCTAGTGAGCTGTAGATAAGGCAGAGGGATATAAGTAATGCCCCTTGCACCTAGCACAGATTCAAAGCTACCCTCACAGCCTGGAGGAAAGGGACAACTCCACAAAGATGAGAAGCAAAAAGGATAAATAAAAGATCTACATTAATATTCAAAAAACAGTTACACAGTGATCTCTTCTGTCTTGTTAACCTGAGAATACAAAGGTCCTTAACTACTGAACATCAGCTTTTGAAATAAGACAAGAAATGTAAGTAGGTCTTATATTATTGGAATGCGGACTTCTCAGTAAGTGTAATGGGAAACAATTGATGTTTCTGAAGCAAGTCACTCCACTTGCAGTGGCAATGTATTGTTTTCCTTCAGTAAGATGAAGTAGCATAAATGAAACCAGAATCCATGGCTTGGAGGTTGTGGTGACTAGAATGAAAAAGAGAGAGAGAAAATGTCATTAAATTAAATTAATTTAATTAATTTAAATTAATGTATTGGAAAAGAGAATCATCAAAGATTATTCTAAGATTTTCTAAGCAGAATGGCACCAACAGATGTAGGGTGTTGGAGACAGGAGGTGGTTTTCGGGGCAAAGGAGCTGGTGTGAATGCATGTCCTATGCAGCAGGCAGGCGTCTTGCCTGTGGGATCTGCCCTAAGATGACCAGAGGTGGGAATGGACACATGGAGACTATTGGCTCTCCAGTGCTCCTTGTGGCCAGAGGAGGTGATGAACAACAGGCATCCAAAGAATGAAACAGAAAAGGAAGAGGGGAAGGGAAGAAGGGAGAGAGGGGAAAAGAGGAGAGTCAGGGAGGGCAAAGAAGGAAAGGAAAGGGAAAGAGGAGAGAGAAGAAGGAGGGGCGGGATGGAAGAGGAGGAGCAAGATGAGGAACAGGAGGAGGAAGAGGAGGAAAAAGAGTAGGGGAAAGCAGTGAATCCAGTGATACCTCATTCAGGAACCTAATTCTTTCCACGATTCTGATCGGAAACTGATTTGGATGAGAACTGAACTGAATTCAGTGGTTAGGTTCAATGTTGACCTTATGGGGAAATTTGATTCAGTTATCCAATTCAGTTTGTAATCAGAATCATGGATAGAATGAAGTTCATGAAGCAAGGTACCACTGCACTGAATTCATGCAGAAACGAGTCAAAGCCTAAGATAAACTCAACAAGTCTGTTAGCAACATGGGTTCTTATAACTTGCATACATAGTTTACAAGTCATAATTTATTTAGCTCATATCCATGTCAAGAATCTATATTAAATTCTAATTTCACTGTTAACTTATATAGGTTACATAATAGAAGTCAGTTGGATTATTAACTAGCACTTAAACTAATTTTTAAAATTAATTTTATTAGTACATTTTAGGTATACAATATAATGACATTCATCATTGGAAATTTGCATATCTACATAATCCAACTTGGTTCTTATTTTTTCCCCATTCCCCTGCCCTCCCTTCAACCCCTCCACCCCTCCCTATTTACAAAGACTTGTTTCCATTTTTTCCTTTTCTCATATTAATTCCATTCCCTTCTTTCCTTTCCCCTACCCCTCCCACTTCCCTTCCCTTTTGCCACTTTTCTTAATATTTCACATTATCTGTTATACCTTTTAGTCCTTATTTACACTTTCAGTTTCTTACACTAGAGAAACTATTTGGTATTTAGACATATGTGTCCTGTTTATTTCACTTAAGACTATTGCCTCAATGTGCATCCATTTAGCAATAAATGTCTCTAATTTCTCTTTTTTAATGGCTGAATAGTACACCATTGTATACAAAAGCCACATTTTCTATATCCAGTCTCTAGTTGATGGGCATTTGGGCTGCTTCCAAGTTTTAGCTATTACAAA
>NW_004624739.1:28117311-28156767 GCF_000247695.1 Heterocephalus glaber | reverse complement strand
AATTTCACCCTTTTTACTCCTAATTGCATGGATTTGGGCCTTTTCTTTCCTTTTTCTGACAAGGTTGGCTAAAGCTTTGTCAATTTTGTTGATTCTTTCAAAGAACCAACTCTTGGCTTCATTGATTGGGGGGGTCTGTTGGTGCCTGTATGGATTACCTCCTCTGAGCTGGGTGAGGTGGGACAGGGGCCGGGAGCAGCGGGAGGGATGGTGGCTGGGAAGCCCCTTCCTCTTGTCCAGGAGCGGTGGGAGGGATGGTGGCCAGGAAGCCCCTACCTCTGGGCCAGGAGCAGCAGGACTCAGTTCTGTGGTCTGGTGGTCCAGTGTCCTCTGCATCTTTGTAGTGTGGAACTAGGTGGCTGTACAGAGGAGCACGAGGGGGAGGGGGGTGTCCAATGCATTGTTGCCGGGGCACGGGCTGATTCTGCATGTTCTGCAGGACTCGGGACCTCAGTAGCATGTGCGCAGACCTGCCTGTCTGCAGCGGGCTGATTCGGCGTGTTCCACGCGAACTTCTCTCGATTTATTAATCATGTCTTGTACTATGGGCACAATCTCTGCTGTTCTCTGAGAAATTCTTTCTGATTTCTTTTCTAGATCCTCTTTTGTTGTCAGTTTAGGGAGTCCAGGTGGTCGAGTATCAGTGTTCCATCTCATTTCCCTTTGGGGTTGCTGTAGGTCATCTGCAAGTCTCATTTTGAGGCTTGTTTACATGTTTTCTCATTTCCATGGTGGGGGCTGGTGCTGCTTGCACCCACATTGCTCGCCTCATCCACACTTGGGGAGCTCTGCTCCTTGGCCTTAGGGGAGATGGTACTGCTGCCTGAAAGTCTTACCTCCTTGGCACTTGGGAGGGCTCAGCTCCTCCAATAAACTAATTTTTACTCTCTTTCTAACATGTATGTCTTTCTTTTTTAATTTACAGTTAAAGCAAATGTTATCAAGGAAATGTGGTCAACTATCCTAGTGTTTATTCTGATTAATATGTTCCTGACTTTCTTGGCAGAAATATTGTCAACTACAGCTAAAATATTTCAGTGTCCTGACATTCTTCTTGGAAACCAAAACTCATATATTCAGAAGCAGTTCATCTGGAGAATACTGGTAGCCTTCTTTGTAGTGCAAAATCCGTGGAAGTACATATTAATGGGCAAAAAATAGCTGTGATTTTTACATTTTGATAAGACAAGTGGTACATCAGAAAGTTTCCCCACAACTGCATAATGGGAACATCACAATAGCATAAATAGTATTTATGTATGTCTAGATGTACCTAGGTACTTATGTATTTATTTTCTGGAATTGGGCCCAGGGCCTCATCCATAGTAGGCAAATACTCTCCTCCTGAACTAGACCTCCAACTCCAGAAACCTAGTAGCTAAATGAAATCTGTAGCATCCACCGAAAGAGTCACTAAAGTCACAAAACTGTTAAGTGCCTCCTTAAGTGGTCTTCCTTATTTTGCCCTTGTTAGACTGTTCAAACATCTGCTAAATTCACATTTATATAAATAGATTATGACCTAGTTTGTGAGGTATCTATCTCCAGAACTGTAACAGCTTAAAGTATTTCCAAGCATACTAATAATTCAAAGACTAGTTTGTGGGTCTATATGAAGATATATTTTTAGTTGATTGATAAATGATCCTATTTTATGAATCAGTATTAAATATAATAGGAAAAAGGGAAAAACACTGAACCTCAGTATTTCCATTTTCCAGGTTATCCCCACTGAAACTGTGTTTGGAAATTGCTCACAAACCCTCTCCAATAACTGTAATGTATGAAAGAAATACCATCACTGGTGTCACTGTAAATTATAAATATCTCATGTGTAACATGGCTTTAAAGAGTTGTGCTGCACCTATGACTTTGATACCGAAAGAGCAAAATAAAAATCGGAAAGGAAGACAAATGCAATCAGACTATTTTGTGAGGAATTGCAAGTTAAATACCCCATCCAGATGTTGCTGAAGTATTACTCTAACCATTTTGTTTTCATTTTTGTGCACCTGTTGGCACAGATAATATAAGATTGACTCAAAATTAGTTGAGTCACTATATTTAGTAACAAACCAACTTGCTATCAGTTAGCGTCTAATTTGAAATCATTTGAATTTAAACACAAATCAGAAAAGATGAGTCAGGGCAATGCTTTGCTTACCGTTAATGCTCTTAATCATGGTGAATTTCTTGCTGGTTTCTATGTATAGCAGCTGCAGATTTTACATTTTGAATCACCAAATTTTTAAAGGAAGGAAAGACTTTTATTTTTTGTTTCTCTTCCATAAACCATTATAAATAAGATCCTGTAGCTGGTGAACTGAGCTCCTTTCTTTTTCATCCCTCCTTTCTGTTACCTCAACCCTGGCAGCACTTAGGAGTTAGAGGCAGGGATGGTGATGTGACTGAATTTCCTTCTCCTCTCTTTCTTTCTGGGGCATCTCTTCATCTATGAGAAGACCCCATGTGGCCTTCAGCCAGTGTTTCATTTGATGAAGCTATTTTATTTCTAGGGTTTCTGTGCAGCCAAGTCGTAGAGCACTTGCTTTGCTTGGACTGGGCCCTGGGTTCCACTCCCAGCAACACAAAAACCAAAACCAAACATAAAAAATTATTTTGCTATCTAATAAAAATAGAGAAAGGGAGATGAAAACTTCAGTTATCATGCATTTGAAGACATAGGTTCTGTTGACTTGTTTACTGGGACTAGTTTGCCTGAGAAAACTTATACTCCCAGCCAAACAGACCTTATGACAAACCAGGATTCCTTCTCCCTTGTAAGAGCTCGGTGGTTCTAGCAAACCATAATTCATTGTTTCTGCGCTGCATGTGCAGTATTTAAAAACATCGAATCCTGCTGTTGCTTTGAAACATGTACTAAGGAATAATCATCATGGACTCCCTACCAATAATGGATTCAAGTTATGTACCACAACTTGTTTATGAAAAGGAAGAGGTTATCAGCTGCTGGTTAACTCTGCAGATTATGATGTGGAATAGGTAGTACAAGTACTTTGCTGGTTTCTGTCCAAGTCAGTTCATGCCGGTGAAGTCTGTACATGTGGATCTATATACTTAGGTATTTGACATGAAAAACAAAGCAAGAAAAGTCAAAACTGAAACTCTGTGACCACTTAAAGCACGATATCTGTCCAAAGAATCTACCAGTTCTAATTCATGAGACCATTCATAATGTAAAATAATCTTTCAGGTAGAAATATACAGTTTTCCTTTGCTATTCACCAGTATTGAAGTTCTTTTCTTAAATGATAAATGTTAAGAAGCAACACTATCCTGGGGCAAATTCAAAAGCTGCTGGGAGCCAGGTCTGTAATCCCAGCTACTAGGAGGCTGAGGCAGGATGTTTATAAGTTTGAGGTCATCCTGAAAAACCTAGTGAAAACCTGTTTCAAAATAAAAATTTTAGGCCGGGGATTTAGCTCAGTGGTTCTGGCACCTGCCTCGCAAGTGCAAGGTCCCAAGTTTGATCCCCAGTACCAAAAACTTAAAAATTAAAAAAAAATAAAACTTTTAAGAGGGGCTGGGATGTAGCTCAATGGTGAACATTTGCCTAGCATGAGTGAGGCTTTGGATTACCAGTACCATACTGCAAAAAGTCAAAAAAGAAGAAAACAAAGCCCTCCTGGTGTATTAGTGATAGGCAGGCAGGAAGGAGCTGCTGGATGTATATAATTTCAATGTGTGCCTTGGATTTCTGAAATACAGATGTTAGATAAACAGCTAAAAGCTATCACCAGATTTTCTCTTTCTTGAGACTCAGAGGCCTACAAATTATCTATTCTGCCACATATGCTGATTAGGCTAAAAGTACCATGGCCCTAGTATGACTAGATTTCTACTAGGTGCAATATGTTGAAATGCATGTTGATTGCAAACGAGCTTCCTGTGAGCATGGAGGAATCTCGCTGTAACATTAAGGTAAAAAATGTGTATTTGGCAGAAATGGCTCAGCTGGCTCACCGCATCTTCCCCGAATGGAGTCCTGTGTTTATGTGGACGACGCCTCGGTGACCATGAGGAGCACACTGAAGAAGTGACATGAGCCTAAGTTCCAAGGGACTCGTTCTCCACGGCACCAGAAGGAGAGGCGTAGCCCGCACCGAGCTGCACAAAGGAGGCGAGAAAGGAAAACCTTGCAGTGGTCAAGGTTGTACAAGCACCTGAGTTTGGTAGCCACATCCAAGGGCTGTTTTATTTGATGCTATGCATCTGCCTTGCATTTAATAGCAGCATGTCCCTGCTCTCCTTATTTGGCCACTAGTGTTTTCAAACGCAGGGACAACAGGTTTCTGTGAGGTTAGGATGAGCCACACGGAGCAGCTGCCTGAACCCATCTGGCTGAGGGTGCCCATGACCTTTCCTGAGCCCCACGGCAGCCCTCAACGGCACACCCGAAACGGCCGGCACCTCTCAGGATGGCAGAGCTGCGTGTGTTCACCCCGCTCCTGCCCTGGGTAAATGGACAACAGCATAATTAAATGTGCTGGCCAGAGCGGGAGTCAGAGAAGCCTCCGTCTGCATTCCAGCCAAGTCCTTAGTTTACTGTTTTCACATTGTCCCGGTGAGGTAGCAGCAACATTGGAAAGAAGAATGGATGTTCGTGGGGGGAAGTCTTCTGTAGCAATGATAATTTCTTCATGCAAATAAAAGTTGAACTTTTTCTGCAAAAGATGATGTCCCTAGCAATTATAATGAATAATAATGCCATTTAAAACACACTGCACGCAGAAGGGCTTGTCCCATTGTTGACATAAATCCCGAAAGTGCAGTGAGAAGTTCTGTTTAGGATTGCCTCCTCGTTCACCCCTAATTAAACATCACATTATGATTTTGATCGTGTGCCAACGATGTCATTTTTTCTATAAATTAACACAAATGTTGTTATTTATTTAAAAATGAGTTATAACCAAGTACTGCTATGAATTAAATATTCTATTGAAAGAGGTTGGCTTAAGTCTAATCTTTTAATATCATATTAAAATGTGCAGCAAAAATAGTTGAATTTCTTGATTTCCTTAATGGCTTCCTACTCTTTAGAATTTAACAACTGTCTATTATTGAAGGAAAATTTAAATTTCTATTAAACACTATAAGATAGAAGCAGTGATGGTATTATATATTTAAATTACTTGATTGATACATTTTTTCCTTTTATTTTTCAAATGTGCACTTGCTCTTTGCTTTGATGAGTGTGAGCTAAGTTACCTTCTTCCTAGGAGGCGCTGGTGTCTGGGTACGGGGAAGGAATTGGGCCGTTCCCGGGTGCCTGGTGATTACAGCTGGGGGAAAGGTCCCAGCAGAGCTGTGTGAACACAGGGCAGTGGGCCCTGGAGGTCGGTCCAGTCTGCTTTCTCAGAGTGACCCAGGATGTTTAACTGAGCAGGTTCGTTTTTGGGTGGCAGAAGGGATGGGCACATCCCCTGTAGGACACAGGCTCGCAGCATGGACAGAGGAATGGAGAATGGGAAGGATATTGAACATCCCACCCAGGGAATAGGGCAGTGGGGCAAACCTATGGCACGCGTGCTGCTGCAGCAGGCTGTTTATATCACTGAAAGCTCTAGAAGGTTTGCCATCCCTGGAATAGGGTGTTATAACTGATGTGCAGCCTCAGCCATTTTTATTCTTATTTCTCTAGTTTATTTTTTATTATTTTAGTTTATTAGTGCACATGAGTAGTTCGTAATGTTTATGTTCCTTGTGAGAAGTTGGTACAGTACACAACATACCTGAATTCCTTCATCCCTTTTCCCTTCCCTTCCCCTCTGTTGATCCGCTTCTTTGTTTTTGTTTTTGTTTTTTGCACCTGTTTGCAGTACATGTGTTGCATTCCTTGTGTGGAGTTGATAAAGGAATTCTATAAGAAAGAAAATCGGAGCAGGAAATAAAATGATTACTCAAATACTGGTGATTCAGAGAGAAAAGAGTAGTGCTCTTCCAAAATTCAATCCTCCCAGTCTGCCTTCCTCCACCAGATGATCTGCAGCAGCTGAATTCTGACTAGGCATCCTTTATCTTCAGCCTCTCCTCTGGGTCACTCCTAAATGATTTGCAAGCTAGATGTTCCTTGCAGGAGGCTGGAAAGAAACAGGGCTAGGAGAATCCAGGACACAACCTGGAAAATGGTGTTTGATGCTAAGACCTGCATGGAGATGCCATTTTTCAGGAATTCTGCTTCTTCAGGAAATTTAAACCTTGTTAAATCATGTGGAGTGATGTCAAATTAATTTAAAAAACCAAAAAGTTGTACTGATCAAGACTCTCATGAAATTTTTTTCTACATATTAAAAAATTCACTCTAAATAAATATAGTAAAATTTGATTTTAAAAACTGAAGGGAATCTATGTTTATATCACCAGCTCAGGAGCTTAGAGCAGACTGTACCTAAGACAGTTATTTCATGGTAGAAAATTTTGAGAAAATTCTCAGGCTTAGTACACCCTCTGTGTATTAAGTCTGGCTAAGCTTGCCGCTCAGAAGTCTTAGAGAACACTGCAGCAGATTTTTCTGGGCATGATAAAACTGATGACAACATACTCCCATTTTATAAGTAAAAATTTAAATATATCTTCTAACACAATTTAAGATAAAGGAAATACTAGGCTTGTGGCTAAAAACCAGAGCACATTCTATTACAAATAGCAATTAAGGCATACACAAAAATAGTGCTAAATATTAAGCCTCTGTTTTGAGATTTTCCTCTGGTCACATGAACCTGACTTTAGAATTTATCTTCTCTATTACCAGTGAACTCCACTCATGCATGCCCCTTTCCATTTCTCTGACCACCTGTGCAATGCATTTCTGCCCTTCATCTGTAGTTGAGTGTATTTTGCAGCCCAGAATTCATCCCCATATTTTGTGCACGGAAGAGGAGCAGCTGCAGGTCCGTCCTCCCTCAGTCCTCTCACATACTGAGGATTGCTCAGGTAGAATCCAAGTACAGCTGTCTCTGTCTGGCTTTCTGGAGAGCTGGGCGTTGGTTTACATACTTAAGTGCTTTGATGAAGGTCTTAGATGCAAGCTCATCAAAGCAGGAAGCAATTAAGGTGCCTTCAGGGAAGAAAAGTCCGATATATCAACAAAACAACATTTTAGACAAGTGGCTCCTGTCAATAAACCTAAAAGCAATATCCAGAGTAATGAGAAGTGATTACCAGAATGGAGGGTAGCACATTTGGATTTCATGCTTGACTCTGCCACTAACAGACAGTGTGGTCTTAAGAAAAATCACTCATCAGAACTGCAAAGTCTCAGTGTTCTCTGGTCACTGGCAATTTATGGGTCCCGAGATACCTTTCTTGGAGGTAGGGAGCCGTGTGGACCTAGTGGTAAGATAAATGACGGAGACAAGCTGGACAGGTGGCAGCGTTTTGATAGATTTCATTGACACATCACAGCATATTCTCCTGAGTAACATAAAAACTCTTCAAGAACCTGTCACTTCTGCCCCAGGAAAGGGCGTATCGTGGATTAAGTCCAAAACTCTTCTTCTTGCAGAAGAAATTACAGACTCTTCCCAGGTTCAGATCCCCTTCCTCTGTGAGAGTCAGGGCAGCACTGTGACTTCGCCGGCCATTCAGAGATGTTTCTCCTGAGTCGTCATCTACCAGGCTTCCAGGACTCTGTGATCTTGCAACAAGCAGGTGGCTGGGATTCTGGAACCTGACCCAACACCCGCAACAAGATGTTGCGGTCTACAAAGCAACTTGTCTTTCATATAATAAAAAGGAGGAAGGTGTTCTGACCTAAGATAAGCAAGACAAAGAACAAGTTATCCCCAAGTAGCTCTGTCCAATCCAGAGATAAAAGGAGGATGTGAGACACTTCAGTTTCACCAAACCTACAGAAGCCAGTGCTTGGGTTGGGTTTCAGATGCCATCTGCCAGAACAGGGAATCCAGAACCCTAACCCCAGCTTGGATGTCTCCCTGTGGTCGCTAGTAAAGTAAATATATCTACTTTGGACAAACTGTATTTAAAAACAAGGAATATACATCATATGTGGACATTTGACCCTAGAAAATCAAAATGCCAAAATGATTTGGAAAAAGAAATATTGTTCCCTCATCTGGGCCTCTGAAAAGAAACATAATTCAAGAAAGAAATAGGGAAGGCTGAAACTGAGTTCTTTGACAAGGTTGAAAGTGGTATGTATTTGCAAAAAGAGTAGATATTTTAAGTGGGGTGAAGATTAAACTGCAGAAAAAGGTGGACTTCAAAACAAACCACAAGCAAGAAATACAATTTCAGGCTATGTTTAGAATACGAGAGGGTCACTATTTCAGGTAGATATTAACAGACGAACAAAGAAAGTAGAGTGCTTAACTTCTCTATTTTACGCTCAATTTCCCCATTCAATGGAAGAACCTTCACACTGGAGCAACCAGAACAAACACTGGTGAGAAGCAACTGTTCTCACAGGTGAGAGTGACATCAGAGTTGGTACCTGGACCCTAAATGCTCCCAGTTTCTAGGTCCACCTGATTTCCACATTAGGAAATTACACCTTCACTCCATGTAGTACTCGGGGGCTTACAAAGTGAGTTCCTGTAGTTAATTTTGTTTGATAATTGAGTGACCCAGTGTGGTTGAACATGCATATTAGGTACCTTGACAGAGGCTCCAAGAAGAGCTTTGTCAAGTTCACATTTTTACCGGTGGCTGAGCATGCAGAGACAGTGAAATGAGGAGGAGGTAAAGGTTGATCTTTGAAGCCATTACTCTAAGCTTGCTGTCAATGTTTTTTCAAAAATTAAAATTTGGTGTGGAATCATTTTAAAAGGGAGTAGTCCTATACCTTGGGTGGATGCACTAAGAAGAAAAGCTTCCATCATGATTGCCTTTCCTTTGTGATTTGGATCCATCAGGCATCGCTGTTTGAGTTGGCTCAGTTTCTCCTTGTCTCTTTGTGACTGAAACACGGAGAATTTGCACGGATCTTTATTTGGGAGTGGAGATTTGTCACATACCACAGATCTGCACTTGATTAGAGCCATGCTCTGCATTTCCAACTATAACTTAGATGGAAATACGGTGTCCAGGTGCTTCACTGGATAGCAGAGAATAGGCAAGCCTCGCTTTGGACAGTTCCAATGTGTACAAAGTTCAGTTACCAATATCTGGTTAAATAGAACTAGCCCCGCAGCACAGTTCAAATTTCAGTGGTCATGATGGATGAAGTGTAACTAATTACATAATATATCTTTCTAGTAGCTCTTCAGTTCACAGATCCCTGGGTAAATAACAGATGAATGCCTTGGTCAGTGACCAATCTTGTCACTTTTAAAGCCTGCCAGGGATTGATCACTCTGCATCTGTTTTCATTTCGAGCACAAACAGCAAAATATTTCCAGTTGATGACATGACCTA
This sequence comes from Heterocephalus glaber, assembly GCF_000247695.1. Next base: position 28,147,371 of record NW_004624739.1, on the reverse strand, counting down.
TTATGGGTTAGATCTGGAATATCATGAAAAGCCTTAAGTGTTGCTAGGTGGGGCTTTTGGCAGGTGATAGGGTATTCAGGGCACTGTTCTCATCATGGATTAATCTGATGATCCGTTTGAGTGTTTGAGTGGCTGAGAGTGACATTAGGAGGGGGGGCCTGGTTGGAAGAGGCAGCTCCCTGGGGTGTGACCTGGAAGGGTCATCTTTCTTCCCAGCGCTGCCTCCCTCTCACTCTGTTTCCTGGCCTCCAACTCTCCTCAGCCTGGCCCTTCCACCATGCCATTTCTACCTTGCAACCTGCCCACCATGGACTGACACTTGTGAAACTGTGAGCCTCCTTTAACTCCTCCATTCCTCGTGGGTGTGGGTGCTCAGTACTATGTTTCCGGGAAGAGAAAAGTAACTAACATTTTCTATTTGAAAATGTTCCCATAAATCAAGTTATATTTAGTTTGAACCTCTTGTGTTTTTGTTTATGTTGGAGAATATAAGGTATTGACTGTAAGGTCACTTTTCTCACAAAGCTGTGAATAATATCTTCTATGTGTTAAATGATAAAAATCTAAACAAAATGAATAGAGGAGGATATCCAAAGCTAACATGAGACAAAAAAGCTTTCAGGCACTACTTAGCTGGAATTACTAATATACCTACTGTTAGTATGCGTTAATCGCAATTGGAGTTGAGACAAAATCAAAGTGGCACCCTATGAGGTAAACCTCTCTGTTGGGTAGATACATACTCGCATCAGGATATCAGGCCTGAAGTATTACACCCTTCCGTCCTGTACTGAAATCCTCTTGCTTTGAGTATATTGATGGCAGCCTCATCAGTTACTCCTTGTAGCTTATTAGTCAAAGACCTTAGGAATGTATTGTCTACTTGGCATTGATACCTTTCCAAAGCAATGCATTAACCTGTAGTTTTCTAATAGGCTGGGTCTGTCCATAAGAAATAGAACACTCAGTGTGCTGGCAAAATGAAGATTTTCATTTTGCAGAGATGCAGACCAGCACCTGGTGAGTGGTGAAATCACTGCAGCAACATGCGGTCCATGTTCTTTCAGGTGTCACTCAGCTCTTCACCGGCCTCCGTCTGACCTTAAGACTTGCTCAGTTTCTCTGAATCTTCAGTCATGTCTGGTACTTTATTTATTCTTATTTTTTTCTATAAAATTCTATGGTTTCAATATTTCATAATAGGTCTCAAAAAATAGAAAACAGTTTTGCTTCCAGAGATTTTAAACCAAGGGGTTAGAATCCATGGGTATAAACTACACACATAACTAGTACTAATGCAAATTAGTACTCTCTAATTTAATTTTGAAAGGGCGAAGCACACGCACAGTGAAAGAACAATAAAGACTGTGGAGATCAGTTACAAAACACCTTCCAGACATAGAGGATGAGGACTTGGTCCTGGCATTCATATGAAATGCGTTTCAGGGGGAAGATACAGGGAAGGGTCTCTCAAATGGAGTCCGCCAGAGAATTTCCACATACATCATCAGATATTTCCCTTGATGCTGCAATTCAGGATTGGCTTTCCATTGCCAGCAGAAGGAATCACCACAGATTCGGCAGTTTACAGCAGAAGTTTATTCTCATTACTTTGCAGATCAGTGCTATGACCCCTCAGCTAAGAGAAAGGCCTTACAAGACTGAAGTCAGGGTGCCCACAGTCTGGTATATTACTAGGCTCTGGGGGGACCTGCTGCTTTCAGCTCACTCGGGCCGTTGGCAGAATCCGTGTCCCTGTGTCTGTGAGAGGTGTCCTTTGTCCCTGCTGCCTGCCAGTGGGGGTCATTCTCAGAGTCCTGGCTCGTGGCTGCCTTCATGCCCAAAGCCCGTAGGAGAGGTGTGAGTGCTCTTCATGCTTGTCTCTGAGATGTCCCTTACGGCAGGCTCCACTCTCCCATCTTCCCTGCAGGGAGCTATCTTTTGAAGGGCGCAGATGCTTAGCCCAGGCCTATCTGGATCATTGAGGAAAATGTCCCTGTTTTTGTATTTATAATTGTATATTCTAATTTTGTATTTATAATTTTATTTACAACTGCCTTTTGCTCTGAGGCATAAACTCAGGAGTTTTGTCTCGAAATATGGTGGAAAATACACTGATGTGCTCTTCCTGTGTGGACATCTGAAGAGGATGAAATTAGGAGATCAGAGACTCACAGAGCAGCAAAGAGGAGCGGCACCTCAGAAGGCGAAGTCAGTGAGGTTTCTTTCTTAAACTCCTAGAGCATTTTGAGTTTGTTTGGGGTCTGTTTATCTTCATCTGGTTGAGGAAGGCACTTTGCATACTCTCCGCGGTTCAATGTTTAGAAATAATCTTCTCACTGCACTCAATCTGTATTTGACACAGCTCAGGATTTTTTCAGAAACGTGTGATTTTCTCTGTTTTAAGTCTCTAACTATGAATTGTTTCTTCTCAATACTATTTGATTGGGTTGACCTTATCTGCCTTTCTGAGATAACAGCAGCTTTCTTTGTTATTCAATTACTAGAGCTTTAAAATGTATTTTCAAATCTACAAAAATTCACTTTTTGTTGCACGGTTGTATAATTTGACAAATGCATAAAATAATATAACCACAATGAAAATCATGATACAGAACCAATCCATCATACACGTGCATGCACATGCACATGCACGCACGCATGTGCACACGTGCCTCGTGCTTTTTCTCTGCCATTTATTTTTTTTATTCCCTCTATAACATCCTCACCCCTGGCAACCACTGCCCAGTTCTCTGTCATTTTAGCTCTGCTTCCTCTTCCAGAATGTCACGTAAGTGTAATCAGACAGTGTCAATCCAGTCTGGCTTTCGTTAGCGTAACACATTTGAGATTCATCCAAGTTGCAGCATGAATTAGTAGTTTGCTCTTGTTTATAATACCTCAACTTTTGTTGTGTTTTAAATTGGATTGTAATTATTTTTCATGATTAGCTACCCACAGTAATTTCCTTTAATTGAGCACATTCAGATATTGCTCTTGATATATTAAAATTCTGAGCTTTGTCCTTACATTTTTTTTCTCCTTATATATTTTGTGGGTGGGTCATACACTGAACTTATTTTGAGGAAAGTGTAAATTTGTCAATGTGTCTGAACCACCTATGATTGTGGAAGTTCACTTAAAAAATTTTAAAGTTAAACATAGTTGAATATTGTGTTATTTTGAAGAGAACTAGACTCAGAGATATGGTTAAATCTCAACAGTGTTCCACAATGAAGAATGTTGTGATAGTCCAAAGAGCACCAGGTTAGTTGGTTTCCACGCACTCCCTTTCTTATGTAACCATTAATACTTTCATCATGCCAGCATTAAGATTGTTTTTCATTCCTGAATGTACAACAGCTGGTGGTAGAGCAGAGGCAGCTGAGAAGGATGTAGGATGGCAGGGAGAAACTAGTTTACATTTTGTGCTGTTATAGCTACTCAGCAGAGTGGATAAGCCACATTCAGATAATTGAGATTTGAGCAGATGTGAAGTTCTGCTCATTAGTATTCATAGTTACAATACACAGAGCAAGTAAATAGCTACTGAAGAGGAAGCAGACAGCCTAACCTCTTCTGTCTCTTTTAATACAAGCATCTCAGTCATTGCTCCACACTAAAACATCAGACAGTTCTATAAGGCAGTTATGCAGTTAAAAGAATTATTAGTCTTTAAATTTGCATTGTTCCTTCTCCACTGTGCTGTGGATTATATAGTGCTTTCCATGTACTCTACCTCGCAGTATTTTGGAGATGTGTGATGAATATAAAATTCACAACTGCGGCAGGCTGGTGCATGAAGAACTATTTGTTAAATCTGAAATCTGTCTCCAACTTGTGGTGCTTGACATGGAGAATCGGTGAGGAGCTAAGTACATTGTTTATTTCCCAACGAACATGAATGGAATTCTCCAAAGTGGAATATTTGTGTACAGGCATTTGTCCCTCGATGAAAATCTTCCAAGGATTTAAAGGCTGGGAGGTAGGACTGAGTGGCCCTGATGAAGTAAAGGCAGGGTGTCTCCTCCGCTTTCCGGAGTGGCCCTGAGTCACAGGTGGACCCCATGGCGTGGCTGGAGGGTTGGGAGCAGCAGTGTTTGCTGCGATGCCTGTCGTGACCCTCACGGAGGAGTCTCAGGGCAGCCTTCCTGGGCCTTAGACAGCTGCTCTGCTCTGCCGCCCCTTGCTAGATAACGTCTCTCCCGCCTGGCCTGATTTACCTGTGCAGACCTCTGCTCGCTCTTTGGGCACTGTCATCTCACAATAACCAGCACAATACTTTCCCCCTGTCCAAACCCCAGGCCCTGCAGGGCCCCGCGGGCGTGTGCTCTGGCCAGGAAACATTAGCACACACATCGAGGGGTGCAACAGACAGGAGCACAGGGGACAGAGAGGCTCAAGCTAGCCCGGTGTCTGAAAATTACTTCTCCGTCTCTAAATGCCAGATTAATTAGTGGTTTTAATTGGCTTAATTTTATCGGATGATGGTTATGCTCTGAGTCATTAAAAATAAATCTTTCTCATCTGTATTAGAGTTGATCAAGAGACACAGTAGGGGATGAATAATACAAGAGATTTATTGCTTCTGGGCGTGGTGACACAGGTCTATAATCCCAGCACTTGAGAGGCTGAGGCAGGAGGATCCCTGAAAATTCGAGGCCAGCCTGGGCTACATAGTGAGTTCAAGACCAGCCTGAACTGCAAAGGGAGACCCTGTCTCAAAATACAAAAACTGATTAGGAGTTTAATCGCGTTACAGATCACTCCAACACCTAGCTAGTATTTTTGTGACCAGCAAGACTGTATCCTAGCCAAGCTGACATATCAAAACCAATCACATTCAGTCCCTCCCTCTCCACCCTCCCTCCTATCTCTCTGACAACTACACAAATGAAGTATCTTTTAGAGCGCTCAAGTATTCATGTTCCACCTTACGAACTTACAGATGGACAGCTTCTTTAAATAGAGCCTTTCAGGTGGGATCAGGGAGATTCTTTTTTCCTGGATGGAAGGATGAGAGTTATACAAATAAATTCTTGCTTAATGAACTAAGAAGTTTAGCGCAATTATAAAAAATCCATTAGGTAATTATTAAAATTATTGAAAATAGTACTAAAGTACAGCAGTAGCTGTTCTGAAACTTAAGACAGAAAAGAGGAAAGGAGAGAAGTGAGCTTAGTTAAATAGCTCCTGCTAAAAATCTACTGACCTTTTAATCCAGTCAGCACTTAAAGATCTATTTTTTTCCTCAGGAAACAATCAAATACATGTGCAAATATTCAAGTAAGTATGTAATTAGAACTGTGTTTGAAAGAACAAAAAGTTACCAGCATCTTAAACATCAAACAAATTGTAATTGATTAATTTGGGCACATACATTGGAGTTACTAAAATCATGTTGTAGAAAATAGTCACGACATGTAATTGTGTTGGAGTTACATTGCCATGCGGATGAAAGTAAATTATAAAAATACATAGTTCCATTGTAATATAAATAAAATGTATGGGCGTGTGTTTCTGATGTGAGCCTAGGAAAACTTCACACTATCAAAAATTTTGACATAAAACTGTTTCAGTGTTGAATTAAAGTGGAAGTTGTTTAAAAGTTTCTTACTTTTAAATAAGTTATATTTCCTGTAAGTCTTTGATAAGAAAATTAAATTTTAAATAGCCATCTATGGACAGAAAAATAAAAATAATCTAAACTTTGAGCAGAGTCAGCCTTTGCTTAAAGCAAGTGGTTTTTCCCCTGTAATCTGCCAGGATTAACTTTAGTAGAAATCTTATTAGTTTTAGCACTGTTATGTCTCTTAGAATAAACAGCAGAAGCTGGATAGAACCCTGTGTCCCAGTTCTCAGTATTACAAATAGAATTCCCTAAACAACTGAATATCTTAAATCCAAATCATGGAAGCTAATGACTCGTGTCCTGAAAGATTGCCAATAAGGCAATATACGGTTTTAGCCATAGTTATCTCAAGGTGATAGTTATTTTATTTTATTTGGTTTATATCCATTTCCTAAATTTTCAACAGTAAGTAAAAAAAAAAAAGAAATTCTAGTTGACACATGTAAAATCAATGAAGAACCTTTTGGTTTGTTAGACATTAAATATATTCCATACTTTAGTAATTAAGTTTGTGGTTGCAGAAAATGACATAAAAATCAATATAACATAGAAAGTCAAGAGTTAATATATGATAAATGGCATTATACCTCTGGAAAAAAGGTGAGACATTGAAAAAGTGTTACTAAAACAACAAAATTACCATTTTTAAAGGACATAAAGATAGGGCTCTACCTCATCACACCATAGCTAAAAGAAAATTTGGTTGGTTAAAGACTATTGGAAAAATTAAAACACCATAATGTGCTGAAAAACAAATTAATACCTAGGACTATAATATTGGAGTACAAATATCTTTTTTTTAGCCCAAAGGAAAAATAGCCATAGATTTGGCTACACGGAACAGTAAACTTTCAAAAAATGGAACGGACATAACTTAAACCATGATAAGGAGAGAAACATTTTAGCATATTTTAATAAAGCATTATTGAATCACTTTTAATATTTTAGAAAATAGATAATGAAGGAAAAGATGTTACAAAATAGAAATATAAATGACTAATAAAATATGTATTTATTTGTTTAACCTAACTATAGGTTTGTTTCACCTAAGGATAATATACATAATTTAACATTCTTGCTTACTGTATCGGCCAGAGGATATGTGATGTCTACATTCCATCTGTCTCTATGCCTCATGTGGACACATTTCACAGTATTAGAAAGTGAAGTAAAGCAGAAACCCCTGTGCTACTGATCTGAGTTAGTACACAGATACACATAGTTTGGTTATGTTTTGTTTTAATTTTTTAAAATTTTTATTAGAACCTACTTGCAGCACATAACGATTACCTTCCTCCTGGAGGGTTGGTGCAAGCACATGTGCATCTTCATTCCTTTTTCTTTTCCTTTCCTTCGCTTCTTTCTCGCTTTCTCATCTCTTGGTCCTCCTCCATTTTGAAAACCATCTATCTCCCTACTTCCTATGTCTTTTATTTTGCTCTTTATTTGTATTTATATTTACATGAGAAACCATGTGATATTTAAGCTTGTGTCTGATTTATTTCATTTAACATGCTCTCCAAGTACATCCTTTTCCCTACAAATGACTCAAGCTTATCCTTCTTCATGGCACAGTAGTTTGCCATTGTATATAAATACCACATTTTCTTTATCCACTTATATGCTGATGGATATATAGGATGCTTCCAAGATTTAGCTACTATAAGTCACGGTGCCCTAAACATGGATATTCATATATCACTGTAATATGATGTCCTTAACTCTTTTGGGAACATACCTACAAGGAGAATAGCTGGATCAAATGGAATTTCTAGTTTTAGTTTTCTGAAAAATTTATATACTAATTTACATAGTAGCTGTACTAATTTACATTCCAAGTAATAATGTAGGAAGGTTCTTTTTCCCCACAGCCAGGCCAGCAATTGCTATTATTTAGTCCCTTGAAAATAGCCGTTCTTTCTGGAGTAAAATGGAATCTTAGTATTGTTTGAATTTGCATTTCTCTAATGGCCAGTGATGTTGAACATTTCTTCATGCACTTCTTAGTCACTTTAACTTCTTCTGAGAAGTGTCTATTCATTTCACGGCCCATTTTTTTGATTGGGTCTTTTATTTTGGAGGGTCTTATCTTTTGAGTTGCTTAGGATTTTATATTACCTTTAATCACAATATTCTATTTCTATAATTTGTCCAGGGGTAATTACCACAGAGGACCAGAAGTAAATCTTCAAATTAATTATTAACAACTTTAATTTATACTACAAATGTTAAACAAATTGTAGGTACAAACATACAATGGAATAATATGCCACCATTCAAAATGATGGTTCAGAAGGAACCCTAAATGCAAAAGTGAAAGGTATGGTTTATAAAAAAGCATATTATTCTTACAAAAATACATCTACTGTATGTGAAAAGAAAAAATGTCCAGAAGGACATATACACATTTACTTACAGAGGTTAATTTATGACATTTCTTTTTATCAATTATATTATTCAAATTTCCCAAATTGAATATATATTACTTTTCCATAAGGCATATTGACCTATTGAAAATGTTGCATCTCAGTGGAGTTTGCTATTATTGTCTCTAAAGATAAGATCTTATAAGTAAGACTAAGACCTCTAAAATCACCCTTTGCCAGGTTTTTAACATTTTTTTGGTTTTTTGTTTGTTTTTAACCTTAGAACATTACAATATATTTACTGTTTCCGATAATAGGCAAAGCATTGTATTTTGCTCTCAGAGTAAAATTTAACTAAGTATATCATCTGACACTCAGAATATTTAGAACCATTTTACCATAAAACAGCACTGGTTTTATTTTTTAAGCAAGTGAAATTACAAAAAGGAATTTTCCTGTTATTTAAGTCTGGTTTCCCTTCCCCGGCATGTTGACATTACCCTCTGGAAACTCAGAGAAAGATACTTTTTAAATGCATATATGCTGCGAAATTCTTTCCTGAAATGAAAAAATAAAAGCCGCCGTACACGTTCCTTGCCTTTCCCAGCATCCCAGTACCGTGAGGTGAGCATCACCTGCGCCCCCCTCCCCGGCCTGGGCTCACCCACTTTTAAAGGTTCCTTTACCTCCCGGTGCCAAGCACAGACCAGCTTTGGCTGCCGGACCTGGTTGAGAAATCTTGATTACGGTACAGCTGATATACACCACTGAGTGTTCTTTGGCCCCAGGATTTTTGGCAGCATTTGAAACAATAACTTAATTGAAAAAGTTTAGAGTGGGATGAAGATTAACCTTGCAGCCCCAAATCAGGGGTCTTCTTAAGTAAAAAAATCGGTTTCCAGGCTCCGTAAAGTTTTCTTCTCATCCTGGAGTGGCCCACGTGCCCCAGAAGTAATTTTAGTAATTTTCAGTATGGTAAGAGCTTTATGAATTCTTCCTTTCGATCCTGAGTTGCACGCTGAGGGACAGGAAAGGCAAAGGGACAGCGCCCTCTCTCGGGGGCTGGGGCCTTCGAGGCTCGTAGTGCTTCCCTGAAGTTTCCTCCCAACTCTCGGTCCAGGGAAACTGCTAGCTCCAGTCACAGCACCTGCACTCCAGCATCTCAGCCAGGAAGGAGGAAGGACAGAAAAACACTGGGAAGGGTGTGGACCAGGTGCTCTTGCAGAGATCTGCTCACAGTGTTCACATAGCATCTCTGCTTCTGCCGATCCCCAGAGCCTAACAGAAACCACGATACCTGAGCGTGTAGTTCAGTAGCCCCCACTCAGCCACTGATAGCTCCTTTACTGAATACTAGTGCATCTTGCCTTGTAGGCAGCAGTGAGGCCCTCACAGCAGCGCTTCAGGCAGCTGCACCACCTCGGTACTCTTTGTCATCGCTACACGCCACCGCTGGCTCCAGGACCCCGAGACCTGATCTCCTCTCGCTGGGAGGCGCTGTCTGCACTTCCCATCCCTCTTCCCCAGCCCTGGGTGGCTTCCTCCACCGCAGGTCGCTCTGAGGCTTCATTGCCATCCACTTTTCGCCCCTCCCTGGACTGCCTGTCCTAACTGGGTGTCTATGGTCTCCAGCACAGAATCCTTCTCCTTCAGACCTCTGTATCACAACTCTGAGAGCTGGGCCGGCTCTGTTAGTTTCAGTACTGGTCAGAAACACTACGGACAGATTCGACGCATCTCAGCAAATACCTTCTGCTGTATTGTAAGGAATCACTGCAGAAGGAGATGTGCTCATTCCCCTCTTTACTGGGCTGTTAGTTGGTTAAGTTGCTTGACCTCATGGAGGACTGCAGCAGCTACACGGTAAGGTCATCCCTCTATTCCCTGCTAGTGCTAGTCCCCTTGATCCACAGTTTCAGTCTCCATGCTTTCAATTTCCTGTGATCATCTGAGATCCAAAAATACTAAGTACACAATTCCAGAATTGTACAACTCATACAGTTTAAATTATGTGTGATTCTGAGTAGTGGATGGAGCCTCCCCGCTCCAGCTCACCTGCTGCTTGGTGTGGATCCTCCTCAGTGAAGTGTATCCGGGCTGTGAGCTCTGTCTCTGTTCATCACTTAGCAGCCTCAGTTATTGGCTTGACTGTGAGATGACACAGTGCTTGTGTTGGACAAACCTTTCTGTTCCTAAATGATGGCCCCAAAGTGCAAAGTACTGCTTGTTGCTGGCAATTCACATCTGCCAGAGAAGCCAGAAAGTGCTTCCTTTGAGTGAAAAAGTGAGAAAGTCTTGACTTAATAAGGAAAGAAATCAAACTGTACTGTAATTTTGCTAAGATCCAGAGGGAAGCACAATACTCTGTGAGAAAGACCACGTTCACATCTCTCATCATGTGCTATTATCATTGTTCTGTTTTATTACCGATTGTCCTTAATCTTTGACTATGCCTAATTTGAAAGTTAAGTTTTATAAAGGATGGCTATAAATGGGGAAGACATTGAATATGTACAGGATAGGATGAGCTACCCAAGGCCTAAGCTTCCACTGGGTCTGGGACGTGTCTCCCTGGATAAGAGAGGACATCCTAAGCCCTTGGTGAGGATTAATCATAATAAGTATACTTATCGTAGTAATGCTTATTTTTGTTTTATGTTTGAGATTACTTTGTCATTTTTGCATTGAATTTAGTGACTACGGAGTAAAAAGTTTGCTAAGGTAGGAGGATTCCTGGGGAGATAAGCTAACCAAGAACCTTTTCATAAAATTCACAGCAACGTTTTACTCTGAATTGTTAAATTGCTCTTGGAGAGCTAGGCTGGGTTCTCCAAGGCCATGGGTGATCTTGATTTTCTGCTTGTCTGGGAATTTGAACTGTTCTGGCTGCACAGTGAGGTAAAGCTGGCACTCTTGGGGCAAAGGGAACAGTAAGGATCCACAGATACAGTTGAGTTGCTTTATTTATTTGTGGTTTTTCAGACAGAAAGCCATTTTGATGAATCATATAAATAGCAATGCATTCTTCTCCAAGGGAGACATGAATTTAGATAATATTAAGTTTTAGTGCCTTTAATTCCTGAAAACATTACATAACATTGCAACTTCAAGTGTTTGCCCTTAGAACTGGGGTGAAGCAGGTGGCATATCACAGGAGTGACTTGACAGGGCTACTTGGAGGCCCCATTTCTGGAGACACGGGTGGCCGGCGTGTGTCACTGCAGGCCTGTGTTGGTGTGGCTGAGTGTGGGAGGCACAGTGGAGGCGACAGCGACCTCAGAGTGGTGAGGTACCCAGGCCCTGGCAGCAGAAGGAAGCTCTTACCAGAGGCTTGGAGGTCTTCAGGGAGCAGAGGGCAGTGGCTATGGCAGAATGACTTCTTTGCAGGATTTCTGAGCACTGCCAAAACTCTGGCTGGTGCTGGGAGGCCTGCTGGGACCTGCTTCTTTCCTCACTCTGCTCTCCTTCTGTGCCTCCCAAGGGTCTGTTTTGTGGAAGCCACCAGGCATGGGAGCTGGGCAGTGCTGTGCATGGCAGTCAGCCTCCAGGACATGTGCAAGGCCTAGGAAAGGGCGGGGTGATCCCGGGGAGGACTCAGCCCGGCCTGTGGTTTGGACCTCTTCCATGTCCTGAACAGGCTGAGGTGGTTCAGAGCCCACTCTCTTCTGGGTTCTGCGTCAAGTTGGTCCTTCTGTTGGGTGCCTTGGGGTACCAGAGTTAGTTATCCTGTGTCTGGGATTCGGTCTCCAGCTCTCCTGAGCTTCTCCAAGCCTGAGTTATTCTCCTCTTTCACGGTGTCCTGATTTCCAGCTGCATATACATGGTGTCTAAATTCCAGAAGAAGCCATTTAGGAAATAGGATGCTGGTTGCCTCATTTATAAAACCTTAGAGTTGGAGCAGCTCAAGCATCCAATTAGAAAAATTCTTTATAATCCTTAAAGAGCATAGTTGTCTTTTACTAATCTTGAGTTTCCTGTATTCTTGAATATAGATCTTTATTCTAAGTAGTTTTAAGGTAACTGTGAAAATTTTGGTTTTAATGTAAGCAAATGGTAGGTCACATTTTGTTGCAGAAAACTGGAACAAGAGAGTGGAAGGGTAAGGTTAGAAAAGGGAAGTAGAAGGATGCACTGAAAATGCTGCAGTGGATGTAGTGACCCCTCGAGTGAAAAGAGAGGAAGGTAAGAATCAGGAATTTGATGTCACCAACTCTTAAGTGACAAACAAAAAGGAATTGAACATCTGTATACAAAACCAAATTACAGGTTGTGTTCTCTCTGCAGCAGTGTAAAATCTATTTAGAAATACCTGGTTCAAACAAAAGATTGGGGAGATACTGAAATTTCAAAGAAATGATAACTTACACAGGGAAGCTAATAGCCTGGAATTCACAATTACTGATTTAAGATGGAAAAATGGCATAGGATTTTCTTTAGCTGTTTTGCTCATGTGTTTTCCTTTTTTGTTTTTGTTTGTTGCTAATGATGTTTTTTGGAAAAAGGGTTAAAATCAGTCATTTTCAGTGGTTTGCTTTGTCTTTCAAACCTGATTTTCCAACAAACAATTAAATTTTCTAACGTCAGAATCATAGGATGATTCAAGAACTTCATGGTTTGAAAAGAAAATAGGTATAGTATATCTACATCATGTATTCTGAAAAGTATATGTTAGGAACATCAGACAGCATACCCATTAGGACATAACTGAACAAAGCCCGCTTGAATCCCAACTGCAACCATTTCCCTCAACTAAAAAATTTTACTATTATAAAATTTATGACCTATACAAGTTTCATAATAGTTTATGATCTGGCCTGTTTTAATTTCATTTTTTATTATTGAGAAATGTAAAATGTATTAATTTTTAAATCAGACTTTAAAAATAAACCTAAAATTTTATTCCTCATAGTGAATCCTGAGTGTTTTTCCCTCTTTCATTCCTACACCTTAGACCTTAGAGTATGTGTCAAATGAGTCCAGTTCAGTTACAAGAGTGTTGGAAAACTATGAACTATGGGTCAGACCCAGCCTCTGCCTGCTTTCTATGGTACAAAGGCTGACTGGGGCTTTTGGATATTAAGTGATTGAAAATTTTTAGAGGAATAATATTTCAGGAGTGAAAATTATGACATTCAAACTTCAATTGTCATGAATAAAGATTTATGAGAACACAATCGCAGACAGTCTTGTATGTACTGATATTTTCTATGGCTGATTCAAGAGCCCAGTTCACTAACTACAGAGACCATGTGACATGCAAAAGCTGAAATACTTACTGGTTAGCCCTGGGCAGAAAAAGTGTGCCCAGCTCTGGTTATGGGACTCTATTCAAATACATTTTCTTGAAGATAGTATTTAAAATTAATATCCACTCTCTAAGCTATTAAATCTAATATCTGTAGGGGCAAATAAATTCCTGTTTCTACAACTGTTTATAATAAAAAATTAAAATTACAATAATTGTTCCCTTTTATTCACTTTGGCTTTAGAAATTATAGACAATGGTTGAAATCTTGCCAGTGGAATCATTTTAGATGGATGGATGCTTTTGCTTCGGAAGTATTTCCCTACAGAATTATGATGTGTGCGGTGACATTGCATAGACACTGAGATGCCAGGTTTCTCTTAGGAGAAGATTGCTTTATTATTTTCATTGCTGGGTGAGAGGGCAACAAGTTTCAAGAGGAATTATCTTTATTGAGGAAAAACCTCCAAGATGATGTAATCAAAAGGGAAAAATCTTGAAAACTCCCAGAAGCAAGAATAAGAATTAGCAAGTGTAATCCACTCTGAATAAATGCTGAATAAGAGAGTCTAAGAAAAGAAGATAATAGGAGGTAATATCTCTTACACTTCAGGATGCTAAGGTATATTGAGAAGGAAAGATTTAAGCGGGGGGAGCTCTTAAATCTTAATACCAAAGTGAAACTGCAGTGCAAAAGACAAGCTAGGTGCTGAGCTGTACAGGAATGGGTGACGAACCTGTGATAAATCAAGACACAGGTCATAGCTAGCGTGAAGGGTGGCATTCACCCAGCACCTACTACTGTATCAGAATTCAGCAACAAGAAAATGTTGATGTGGTCCACTGAGACCATCTGTGTAACTTACTACGTAGGTTCAGATTCTTTCTCCAACAGAAGAAAGTGTTCACTTAGGTGACCGACGGCTTAGAAACCCAATATGGCATTGTTACCTTTCAGCCACAATTTCCCACCTCAACACAACTGACTGTAAATTGAGGTCACATGTAGTTAGTTTAATGCATTCCTTTGTGCACACATGTCTCATGAGCTACAAATTCAGATTTGCTTTTGCTCATGTCTATGAAGGGTTTAAGAAAATATTCTTAACAAATCAGCTAGTGTTCTATTCGATGTGTCATCAGTCAAGGGATTATTATACTACAAACTGACTCTGTGGCAGTTTCCAGGACCTGTCTCCACTTCAAGGATCTAAGGGCCACTATTCATTATTTCTGGTTGCAAATTAAGTCAAATGCCTTATGAACAGACACTTATAAAATGAAACAAAACACACATAATATAAATAGAAACAAATTGAGGTAAAGAATATGTTCAGGGGGAGAAGATTGCTTATTAATAATGACAAAGCATTTATGGCTGTAAATATTAGCCATGCAACAGGGCAATTAATTATTCCTTTGCATAATTGGAAAAAAAATCCTGAATAAAAGTAAAACAAAAAATTTCAAGTATAAATTTGGATTGTTATAGCTAATATTAATTGAATATAGTTTTCCTTCTCTTCTTTCTCTCTCTCTCTCTCCCTTTCTTTTCCTTTCTTTCTTTCTTTCTTTCCTTCTTTCTTTCTTTCTTTCTGTTTTGTAATGGCTGCTGAATCTAGGTCCTTCAGACAGCAATACACTGCAGGCTTTTTTCACTTTTTACTGAGATAGGGTCTTGCAAAGTCTCTTTGTTGTCCAGGGTGGGTTTGATCCTGCAATTCTCCTGCTTCAGCCTCCCAGAGATCTGGGACTACAGGCTTGCATGTCCATGCCCTGCTTCAACATAATTTCTTTAAAGAAGAAAATACAACTGCTTCTCAGACATGGACTCTTCTGCTTTTAATCATTTGAGTAACATGTAGTACATAGATATCCATTAGATACATTAACTTCTAGACCAGTTCATTTAAAGCCTCTATTAAACATCCATTAAATAACCCATAAACTCATATTCATATCTTTATGTTCATTATCAAACCCCTATTTAAACATTTCACAAGCTTTGGTGCATACTATTGAGTCTGTAAGTAGTGACTGGTAACCATAAAGACAACTTTAGGAAATCTTAAAACATCTTACACTTTTATGAACATAGCCGCGCAAGTCTTCTTGAGAATGAGAAGGGGATGAAAAGCCAGAGGGAAGGAGGAGCGAGGGGGGAGAGAAAGAATGAAGATATGTTTCCACAGGCACCAACTCTGAGTGTGGTCACCACGTGCTGCAAAATGGACCAATTAAAAATGCAAAATCAGCGATGAGTCATCCCAGCTAAGTTGACAGAAAGTGACCCACCTTTTCTCATTTTGCCTCTAAAGATATTCCAGATCTTGACTCTAAGATTAATTAATTGTGTTTGAATGCAACAGTGTAATTATAAATATGTTAAAATTACCAGTTTTCTATTGAACTATTGTCTGGGAAACTATCCTAAAATTGTAAATACTTGGACTCAAGTGACTTTTCCCTCTTTTCTTTCCTGTTTTTATGGAAAGGATGGGAAGAGTATGTCTGATTCTTTTGAATTAACCCCATTTTTCAATGAAGAATAAATAAATTGATTTCAAATACTTAGACCCCCAAGTCCTTGTCCAATGCTTTAATAAATATTTATACTCATAACAGTGGTCTCATAAATTATAATTTACCTGAAGAAATGCTATTCCCAATTGAAGTTATAAGTATCCTAATGTCCTAGTGCTGCGTATTACTCACATGCTTATGGTAATGCTGATATAAACAAATATGTAGCACCAGGCATATAAAAATATAATGTGTACAATTATGGACAATAAATGACTAGTAACAAACAAACAAATGAACAAAAATTTGATTGCCATTTCTCCAAAGATATGAAAATGGCCAATAAGTACATGAAAAGTTAGTCAACATCATTAGTCAGTAAGGAAAAGCAAATTAAAACTGTACTGAGATCACATTTCAGATTGACTAGCATGAGTACTACAAAAATATGGACAATTGGGCCGGGGATTTAGCTCAGTGGTTCCACTGCCTGCCTCGCAAGCTCAAGGAACAGAGTTCGATCCCCGGTACCCAAAAAAAATATATGTATATGGACAATAACAAATATGGATACACATGTGAAAGAACTGCCCTGCCCATCTATTGCTGGAAGAATTGTAAGATGGTGCAGTCCCTGCAGAAGCCAACTGGGGCAGTTCCTCAAATAGTTAAATACAGAGTTGCCCTATGACGTTATGGAGTAATTTCATTCCTGGGTATCTGCCCAAGAGAATCGAAGACTAACCTCCACACAAAAGCCTGAGGACAATGTTCATAGCAACATTATTCATAACAACCAAAGGCAGAAACAACTCACCCGTGTATCTGCTGATTAATGGATAAACGCACCGTGCTGTATCCAGTCATGAAGAGCCATGCAGTACTCATACATGCTATGACATGGAAGATCCTTGAAAACACTATGCAAAGTGGAAGGATCACAAGACAAAAGGCCACATATTGTGTGATTCCATTTATATTAAATGTCCATATTAGGTAATTACATGAAGGCAGAAAAAAGTGGTAGCCATGGGCTGGGAATGAAGGAAAATGAGACTTGACTGGTAATAAGTATTTTTTTTTGAGGTGATAAAAACGTTCTGAGGTCAGACAGTGGTGATGTTTGTACACATTTTTGAATACCCTAAAAGCTGTTCAATTTATGCTCTAAAAGTGAAATTTTAAGGTGTATGAATTATGTACCAAAGTGTGATAGAAAACTAAGTATAATAAATAAAATGCACTGTAGACACATACACAGCCTAATGGAGGAGAATCTTCCGTTGCTATGGTAAAGTCCTGATGACCACATGTGGTCACTGCAGCAGACTATTTTATAGTCTGGGGCTGGGTGGCAGCTATATGCCAATATTAGCTTTTCAAAAAATCCCACATATTGTCAGTAAAAATAATGTATATCTTGGAAAAATAAAAGCTAGATTGTTTCAGAAGGAGAAGCAGCAGAACTCAATGCAAAATTATAGCTGTGACCCACATCTCTCATTGATCTCAAAGCCTTAAAGCACTAGGATCAATGCTGCAATATTAAGTTTGAAGCACCAAATTTCATTTAGTGTCAAGGTTTTGAAGTGGCTTTTATGAAGTATCTAATCTGTAATTTCCCCTTTTCCTTTCATAAACCAATGTAGTCCCATATGGAGAAAGTTCTGCTATAAACTACAGAAAAACATTATCCCCTCTTGACACCAGGGCAAGCCTGTTAGGAGAGGAAGAAAAAACTCCCTGAAAGAATGTGTCACGGAGCATATTTGTTATCGTATTGTTACCTTGTTTATTTTTTAAAGTTTATGTACAAGGTCAATTTTGGTTAATATAGACTGTTAAGAATTTTATGATTTGCCTCCACGTTTATAACTGATATTTCCCTCCCTAAGCTTATTATTTTTATTCAACAAGTATTATCTCACCAGCTACCATATACAGTGCATGTGCTAGGGATGATGTAATGGTAGACAAAACCGAAAATTGTTCTCGCTTTATACACATTGGCCGAGAGGTGTGCAGTAATTGAGTGTTCACATAAGGGAAGCCATAAACACAAACTGCAGAGTGGAAAATGAAATCCCCGTCAGGGGGCTTCCTAACAGAGGACCCTGATCTAGAGTCTCAGGTCGTGGATTATTGTACTACGACCTTCTCTTTGACCTGAAATTAGCAAGATAAATAGAATTTGATCAAATAAGATCTAAGTGGAATAGGCTATGAGTGCCCCGGCCTGGTGACCCCATCATAAGACCGGGCAGAGAGGATGTGTGAGCGCCCCTGGGAGCGGCCCCTGGGCCCACTATCACGTGGTGGGTGTAAGGGGGGGGTAACTGAGCAGGCAGCAGCCACTCCCGGTGGCTGGGTTCAGGACTTTGGTTTCAATCCGAAGACCTAAGGCAAACTGTGCAGGAGTTGGGGAGCACAAGGTAAGACATGGTTTTTGATAGGTTTCTTTGGCTGTTGTGGACAGCGGATTGTGGTGGAGTGAGAGCTTGTGTGGGAAGACCCTTCAGGAGACCGTCACAGAGAGGAAATAGATTATATAGCCCGGCCTGGGGTCCTCAGATGTGGACAGAAGTCAACAGGTTTGAGAGATTTAGAAGAAAGTCAGAAGGCCTTTGGTTCCTTAGGTATTCAGAGTAAAGAAAGCGTGGTCCTAGGAGATGACAGTGTCGCGCCTGTCTGATGTGTTGGCTGTGCTTTACATTCCATTGTTAGCTCTCCCCTTGGAATGTCTCACCCGTGGAGATAAGTAAGCCCTTCCCTAGAGTGAACACGTAGGAGATGTTCTATACTTATCTCATGACGTATTCCACTGAATTCAGACAAACCAGAAGGCTTTCATAAATCTATTAGAATTGTTTCTCCCCACCACCAATTGCTCAGGTGTTTCTGGCAGATATGATTAGAGATCAGAGAAAGACTAAGTAATTATTTATTTTACCTGGTTGTTAGGCAGCTACTGAGGCCAGCAATTGGATGCACAGACTATACATAATTTATTGATCCTTGTTCAAAGACACAGTGAGCTGCCTGGCATACTTTAACTATGGGTAGCTTTATTGCTCTCTGGAGAAACAGTTTATTATTGATTGTACATTTTGGACTGTCAAAAAATGAAATTCATTAATACTGAGCCTGTTTTATTATATTTAAATTTTTTTTCTGACCCTGTTTTATGACATACATTGATATAAATTTGGAATGTATAAAAGCTATTCACTCACCATATGCATCTAAACAGATGCTTCATATAATAAAAACGAACGACGTTAAGGAAGGGTCACTGTGTACATTTGAAACAGTTAAATAGATGAAGTAATTATGAGAGAAATAAAAGAATGCCTGAGATTTCAATCTGCAACTAACATTAAATTGCAGAAAGATGAACCCTGTGGAGGGATCATTAGTGCTGGCATGCTCTTATACTTTTCCATCATATACTCATGCAAGTCGCTTGCCACTTCTAAAGGACAAGGTGGGAGGTCAGGTTTTGAGAATATACCATAAGGCATTGTGGAGTTCTTTTACCTAGACAATTACACCTTTTTCTCTTTTATGTTGTGTGTTCTCTGAGAGAGTGATATTAGACAGAAAGCAGCGCACATCATTAAGGAGGCCCTCAATATGCTATAGCTTTGCCATGTCACTGGATGAGTTCATTCTTTGGGCTGTTTGGGACCTTTTGCATCTACGAGAAATCTGAATTTCTAGTTTGATATCTAGACATGTGAGTACCTATAAACCATTTTTTCTCTCTCCAGGATAAGTTTCGTTTTTGAGCAAAAAAAGAAAGAAAGACAGAAAGAAAAGAAATGGCCCTAGTCACTTAAAGAATTAATAAATCTATTTTTTTTTTTTTTTTTTTTTTTGCTTTGGAAAAGCAAAACTAAACTCTCCACTTCTTAAGGCATTGTTTATAATGTTCCTCCTCTGTGGGGAATATATGTATATAAGAACCTTTAATATTGGCATAAAATACCTTGTCTACTACCTGTGAAGATGTTTTATTATACATTGTATATGAATAAATCAGATAATTATTATTAACGTGTAATTAGGATTAAACTAATTAATATGTGGACTGTCACTATTTCCCCAATTCCTCTGGCTTCTCGATGCCTGCTGGCTTTGAGGAACACTTGGGCATACCTTAGTTATGTGTGATCAGATATTTCAAGCACAGGGGATACTGAAGTTGTCAGGGGCACTAAGTGAGTCTGTGCTGGAAGCAGCTGAAAGGCGAGGAGGAAGAGAAAGAGAAGGACATGGGTTGAATCTGGGACAAGTGGGAACTGAGATTGGGAAAAATAAACCAGGGAACAGCTGCTATGGTAAGAAAATCAGAGTCGGAGAGAAAAGGATTCTCGAGATACTTACTGAGCATTAAAATGCATTTATCTGTGAGAGAGTGAGTTAAGAATTGGAGTATTTTAATTATGTTTCCCTGAATGAACTGTGATACTTTGAGTTTAACACCTCACTGAGTTTAGACCACCCAGGGCCCTTGTGTTTATTCAGACCAGAGACACGCATACACACTTTCACACATATTCACTCATTCATATGCGCACAAGTGAGACACATAAGATACACATTTAGTTTGTGATAAACACAAATATTTAAAGATGCGGTTCTTACATAGTGCATTTCCTAAGCATGTAGCAGCTACTCATACGTGATGGCAGTCATCGGTCTCCAGTCGTCTTTTAAACACAGAACTAAAAGGCCCCTTGCACTGGGTCAAGAGCGCCCACTGTTGTATGAGTTAAAGTAAAGGCCAGTTCAGTCAAGGAAAGCCCATGTGGGTTTATACAGTCTAGATGAAAGCTTAAACTTAATCTTCTGTCATGTTTATGGATGAAGGAAAAGATTCAAGATATATTGCAAAAACAAAGATACAAAAGAGTACTATGGATACTTCTCTTATCTAATTTTTCTTTCCTGTATTTTAAAGGTTTATTTCAAATAAGAGAAGTCAATTCTGTTCAAGCAAAGAGAATTTATTAGAAGAATAATGAGAACTGGGTTGGGATTGGTCCAGAACTAATAATTAGAGGTTTCAGAAATAGGAACCATAGTATAGGAATGAGGACAAAACCTCTTTAAGCAGAATGTTTTTCATTAGGGCAGAATCATCATGCCTGTCTCTGCTGCTGTCACAAGTGAACTCTAGAAGTCGTCTCATCTTTTTATCATTGAGACTCAAGTTCGCAAGATAAAGGTTTTTATTAGCTCAACTTATGCCATATCCCAGGTGCTGGCATTTTAGGAAAAGAATCTAAGAGCTTTCCATTTTCCACTTTTGGAGTGGGATATAACAATCAAGAATTACCCTGTCAATTATTCGTTTTAATCGTTTTAGTCCTTATTTACACTTTCAGTTTCTCACACTAGAGAAACTATTCGGTATTTACACGTGTGTCCTATTTATGTCACTTAAGAATATCGCCTCAATGTGCATCCATTTAGCTATAAATGTCTCTAGTTTCTCGTTCTTTATGGCTGAGTAGTACTCCATCGTATAAAACAACCACATTTTCTTTATCCAGTTTCCAGTTGATGGGCATTTGGGCTGTTTCCAAGTTTTAGCTATTACGAACTGTGCTGCTGTGAACATAGCTGCACATATATCGCTGCAGTATGATTCTTTTAATTCTTTTGGGAAGATACCCAGCAGGGGAATAGCTGGGTCAAATGGGACCTCTAGTCCTAGTTCTTTGAGGTATCTCCATACTGATTTTCACAGTGGTTACACCAGTCTGCACTCCCACCAACAATGGAGAAGGGTTCCTTTCTCCCCACACCCCCACCAGCATTTTTTATTGTTTGATTTCTTGATAGCAGCCATTCTTTCTGGGGTGAGGTGGAATCTCAGTGTTCTTTTCATTTGCATCTCTCGAATGATCAGTGATGTTGAACATGTTTTCATATGCTTTTTTCTTGAAATAGGAAGAAAAGGTCCAAAGGGGTAGGGGAAGTGGGAGGGGAAGGGGAAAGGAAAGAAGGGAAAGGAAAAATTATGAGAAAAGAGAAAAATAGAAAGAAAGTCTATGTAAATAGGGAAGGGTGGAGGGGGTGAAGGGTGCACAGGGAATGGGAAAAAAATAAGAACCAGGACACATCATGTACAGGTACAAACACCCAATGATAAAAGTAAACATATTGTATACCTAAAATGGACCAGTAAAATAATTTAAGCAAAATTTAAAAAAAAAGAATTACCCTGTCAATAAATTTTCAGGAAATAGAAAAAAACTAAGTTCTCCAGAAAGAAACTGAGTGGAAGAAGTAGACGTATGGCATTGGCCCACATAGCAAGTGCTCACCACAATGTTTTACCTTGAAAAGACAAATAAAAGTTGTATAAGAAATATAACTTACGAGACATCCGTAGTGTGTCGAGTACTTTTTAATTCTTTGAGAAGTCAAAAAGAAGAAATATATATATATATTTTTTTTTTTTCATTCTACATTCTGCTTATATTCCAAAAAGAAATATCAACTTGAGATCTACTGTAATGGGGGATAGAAATTATTTTTTCCTAAAAGGAAACTGGATGTGTATTGTAACATCATTTATCAGAGTCTGTTCATCTCAGGACATCCACTTCCACTCTTTCAATTCATCCCTGAACTTATAAATCCTCAGTGTGCCATCGTTGCTAATGACATCTCAGAAGAGCCCTGCTCAGCTCTGAAATAGCCAGATTTGCTTTGGAAGGAAAATCATGTTTATGGAAGCCATGTAAGACAATTGACAGAAATGTAGTTTTACTAACATCATTTGAAAACTGCTTTAAAACATTTTCACCATCCGTTGTGTTGCAGGAACCGTGAGGTATCCTCAAAGTAGTCCTTCTAAATTCATCCTTGAGAACCCTACTCCATCTGCTCTGAATTGAACTAAACTAGATAGTACCTGGGTACCGTGTTCGGAGCCAGTACCTCTCTAGGATGCCACTGAGAGATGGCTTTTTCCTTATCGGGCTTGGTGCAACCTAACAGTAAGGGCACACGAGCAGGTGGAACAGGAGTAAGTTTGAGTGTGAAATGATGCTGCACATTTTTGCTTGTCCTCTGTACCCCCTTAAGTATAACACACATATAAAAACTATGAAGTTAAATAAAACCTTTTGCCAGTTACCACCTCTTTGCTGTAAGCTTTGATGAAAATGGTTCTGAATCACTTTTTAAATCATATTATTTTAATTCCTAAAACTCCCCAGGTATTTTTTTTCAAAAATGGAATTAAGGCTCTAACAATCTGCGTGGTTTTACTTTTAATTTATTCCCTCCTTGCTTAGAAATAGTTATGTTTTTATTTGAAACTCCTTTATGTTAGAAAGCATGGATGCAAAAGTTAATGTTATAATTATACTCAGATGATTTTGCTTTTCTCACTCAGATGAGTGAGTCCTTCCATGACTGTGGTGATGGGAGGATAATGTTTGGTTTTAATGCAGCCATCTTATAGCCAGGAAGTGGAAAAAACTATAGGGAAAAAATTGCACATAAAAGAACAAAAAGAAAGACAGCTTGAGTTGTTGACATCATACTTCAGCGATATGCCAAACTTTCAAGGGTTCTTGTTATATGAGAATGTTTGTTATACAAGATGTAGATGTCTTCACTGATTGAGCTATGAGGGGAAGTTGCTCTATATTGCATCCAAATTTGCCCTCACAGATATGGATCCTAACTATCAACTGAATCATTCTACCCAGTCTTTGGACTTCATGTCTGATCTTCCCATCAGATGTGTTTCACCCTCCAATAACACATATGCTACCAGAAAGTATACAATGCATGTAAGGACAAGTATTGTTGCAATGATGTTTGCCTTCTTAACTGAATTGTCATGCTTCAGTTGACAATTATTTCTAGCTACTGTATTTTGGTGCTTCCTTTGGGGCAACAATTTGAACAGAATAACCATCTTTATACACCAATACTTGTTTAATTTCTTGAGTATTTTGTTTCATTTTTCCTCACTTTATAAAAAAGAATAGAAAGCAGAGAAATAAAAGCATTAGGAATAACCTTGAATACAAATGTTGATTGCATAGGATTACCATAATTGAGATAAATGCAAAATAATTTAGAGGTATCAAAAACCATGGGTCTTTTACCTTCATTTGATGCCTACTGGGCTAAAGCTAATTTGTTGTGTGTTCAATTATGAAGGGGGATTACACCTTATGATATGTATTATGAGATATTGGCAGCATACGTGTAAAGATGTTATTCAAAGTCAAGGGATAAGTATTTTATGATTATATTTAGTTGCCTCGGATTTTGACTCCCCTTTTGGTTATTACTTCAACAAGAAGCTGTTGCACATTTAGTATATGGTGATGTCTAGTGACAGCAAAAATAAAATGTGCTCCTTCTTTTCCTAAAACTTGTGGTCCAATGGAGCATACATATTTACAGATAAAGAGTTCTCTGGCATGGCTTTATGAAGAAGTTTGCATTACTGTCAGCATTAGAGAAGCAGGCTCTGCCAAGTCAGCAGCATCTGTGATGTTTCTGAAGAGACTGAGGTCAGAAGGATAGCGAAGAAGGAACCCAGAACAAGGATGCTAATGGGAAGAAGGCTGTGCACCAGAACAGAACCGATGTGAAAGCTAAGGCAGCTGAGACAACTGAAGAATCGCAATTTTGACAAGGAATCGAAAAAGAAAGGAGAGCAAAGTAGTGGCTGAGGGTCGATGGGGACCCAAGGCCCAGACCACGAAGGTCCTGATATGCCTAAGCACAGGAGAAAGGGGGAGGATTTTAAGGGAGGCAGAGTCGTGCGCGCGCGTGCGCGTGTGCGTGCGTGTAAGTGTGTTCGGGGCTGCAGTATCCTGCAAGGGACCTGAAAGGGGCAGTGAAAGGAGAGTAGGTAAAAGTAGGTAAAAAGCAGTTACCTTTATCAGCCGTCAAGTTGTGGCTCTAAAGAGAACGGAGAGGAGGGAAGTGGACAGGTCCAAGAGGAATTTCAATTTCAGAAGTAGACTAAGAGGCTTAGCCTTCAAAGGAAGGAATATAATCTATTGTCCAAAGTGAAATACCGTGGACTGAAAATTAGTCAAGTCGCAGTGAAACAGGTGGTTCTGTGGTAAACAGTGCCTGTGCTCACCCCGGCAGGAAAGTCAGTAGGGAACAGAGAGCTGAATTCGGTCCCCATCGCCTTTGCCATGTGTAACTTTCTGACAGTAATTTCTTTGGTCCGAGTCCAGTCTCTGGAACCACTTAAATTCTTCGGTGGACCATTAGTCTACGGAGCAGAAGACCAGGGACTGCAGCAGCTCTTCTCCATGGTACCTTGGCATCTCGTGCTTGGACTTGTCCCAAGGGTTTGATTCTTCAGGACAAGTGCATGGTGCTTATAAGTCTACAGATGAAAGAGCAGATCTCTTAGCCCTTGTTTTCAGTGGCTTTTTTACTCTGTACAGAAGACGAGTCTGTGTCAAATGTTTTCTTTTCCTAGGTATGACTGTCATTTAGGGGTCAAATTAAAGAGCGTCCACCCAGAGCGGTGACAAGTGCAGAGTCTCACCTGCAGCCCGTCTCCTCTCCAGAGGGTCTCGAGGCAGCTGCTAGGCCTGAACTTAATTACATACTTTTTCCAAGCTTCCTGACTTTGTAGACTGTCAAGTATCCAGTCCGACTCACCTGTCACACAAAAGTTTCACTACTACCCAAATAACCCTCTCACCTCCCTCAGGCTGGTCTCCTGTATACAATCACACTCTACTAATTGCACTCTAAGATACCTTTCCTCTATGCTCTCTTCTCTTTCCAGGTAATTAATTTATTTTCACAGCAAGCAGTTTTATTTTTGTGTTTAGACTTTTTAAAAAATAAGTAGTATCTTCTAGCAGTATTCCATAATTGTTGCTATCAAGTATTTTTTCTATCATTCAGCCTTCTTATACAGCAATTCTAGAATAGTCTTCCTACCCAAAATTGGGAAAGAAAGCTCATCTTAAAGTGAAGTGTTGCAAAATAGTTATTAAGATCAATTAATTGAAAAGACTTTGAAGGGTAGTTGTGCTTTAGGAAAAAAGGAGTAACATCCTTCTATCTGCCCAGGAAAATGCTGAGTCACATACAATATAAAAGATCTCCAAATAATTAACTGATGATTCTGTATCTCAATTACTTGGGGAAAGCTATATTTTCCTAGTCTTGTATAGAAAAACTTGGCCTATCTGCTACCACATATGTGAATACTTGCCATTAAACCATTTATAATAAAACTAATATTAAACTCATTAAACAACAAGCTCTTATGTTTGTTTTGGATCAGCGAGAAAAAAGATTCATTCATCCTCTGGATATGCATCACCGGGACCCTTCTGTATATCAGGCGCTATAATTAACTTTTGAGAAACAAAGATGAGGGAAATATTCTTCTAGCCCTCCAGGAGCTTCTAATCTAGCTTATTATGAACAAGTATGTGTGGTACAGTACTAAAGATACGGAGGAAAACTGACCTGTATAGATTATAGAACAGTTGTGTAAAGAAAGTGGTGGCTGGCATGGTTTATAGTAAATAGTTTTTCCTATGAAATGAGTAAATAGGAAGATAGTCCAGTATAATAAGGACCTCAGATACATAATCCTTTTGGGGAGCAGATTCCATCTGTTTTGTGATTCTCCTACAGTTAGGGTATTACACTGGATCACGTGGCCTGCAGGTCCACATTCTTTACTAAAGGATGTCGGGCATAGAGAAAGCAGAAAATAATTACATTCTTTTTGTTTTTGGTATCGGGGATCGAACTCGGGTCTTTGGGCTTGTGAGGTGAGTGGCGGAACCACTGAGCTAAATCCCCGGCCCAATAATTACATTCTTCCAAGAAGATAATGTATATAAATTGAACTCATCACTTCTGCTCATATCCTGTTATCTAGAACTCAGGAAAATAGCCATAGCTGTCTACCTACCAAGTCAGGGAAATACAGCCCCTAGCTGGCTGATCCTGTATCTAGCTGAAATTCAAGGGACAGAGGAGCCAGTTCTGTTACTAATAGGAACAAAGAGAGAATGGATTTGGGGGTAAATTGGCCTCTGACTCGATTCTGAAGACAGTCTTGGTGAAACAAAACCAAGGGCATCAATATGCATATGCACACGTGCCATTATTCATGCATAATATATGGAATTTTTTAAATGATAGATTAATTATGACTTGGGCTTAAAGTTATTACATGGATATTTAAACAAAACACCTCACCTCTTTTTCTGTGGTAGAAAGGTGTATTCAGCACTTTGGGATCTAGTTCAGGTACTGAACATAGAACAAGCTCTGTGGTCCTATGCAAGTCTTCAGACTTGGAGAATTAGATTTTGGCCCTTCCAACTGAGATGTATGAATAACCACATGAGCTCCTTTTTTTGTTTTTTTTTTCTATACTAAATGTCCTATGATTCAATATTTAATGCCACACTCTGCTTAATTACATTAAGGTGAGAAACATGAACAGAGTTCTACCACAAGATCTTTAATAGAATTGTTTAACCTCTAGTGAGATGGAATAGCTACAAGTGTTCTTTGTAGCAGAAAGAGAACATTCTATGTGAACTGTATTTCTTATGGGAAGAGACTTAGTTTGTGTTGAGTTTTTGGAGGGATTTGTCTAGAGAGGGGCTCAGCATAAGTAAATACACATGGTAATTCTAAAGGAATTTCAACTGTTTCATTTCAATGACAAATCATAAAAAGACTAACATAAATATATTGTCTCATTTCTCTACTTAAGTGATTGAATAAACCGTGGTTCTTCCTTCTTTCTAATTACCTCTCTACGCTCTGATATTCACCATCTATTGATGAAGGTATTTAACTAGCTTGTCTTTAGAGGTGGGTAGTTTTTGCCCACAGGAGGAAATTTTTTGGTTCAATTTGAAGCTCCATAATAAATACCAGCATTATGTATACTTTGTAAACTAATCCTTTTCATGACATGAAAAAAGTCTCATATTTGAAACTGTAAGAAGTTACACAGGTTTGACGAGACTACATATTTTCTTAAAAATTTTTTTCTGTCGCTTCAGTGCAATATTGATTTGGTGGTCATAATATGGGCTAAATGGAATCCAAAGAAATCAGAAAGCCAGCCACATTTGTTAGAAGTGCCGTGTTTCGAAGAGTAGATTGCAGTAACCAAATGGGTGTGCTGCAGTGTCAGACCAGCCCTGCACAAAAGCAAGGCAGATGAAGCCAGAACAAGATGAATTTTCTCAGTATACCTTTTTGCCATTTTGCAAATTACTTCCAAATTTTAGATTCGTGGTTGGTAGATGGATCCAGCTTGAGCCTCTCACTTGGAATTTATCATGCAGCATAAGGCAAGCACACTTAAGCATTAAGCCTTCTAAACCAGGCACAGAAAATACTTGAGCCCTAAATGACCTCCACCAAGTTTTCTCTTTCTTTTAGGAGTTTGTGAGCAGAGTTGAGCGATATAATTCTATTAGGCCAGAAATCAGTCTCACCGGTGTCCAGGACAGCTGTTTCCTCCTGGCCCTCACTTTGCATCCAGCCCCTGTCAGAGTGCAGAGGGGGCAGGAAGAGACCAGGGCTGAGGATTGAGGGGCGGAGCCAGAGCTCTCTGAGTGCTTTTTCCCTGAGTGTGTGCACCTGTGCTGTTCTGTGTTTCCTCTTTTCTATGTAAGCGTGGACTTGAGAATAGATTTTTTAAATTTTTTCAATTAAAAGACTATTTTGAAACAGTTTTAGGTTTCCAGAATGAGGAAAAGTATGGTTTTCTCTTTTGCAGTTATTAGAATAAAGATATTTCCATTCAATGAAAATAAGCTACCTTATTTTTTAAGTACTTACCACAAAACTACCACCTTTCTAAAAGTCAGCAGTTCAAAGTCTTGCCGTGATATCTGCATGTTTTTTTCTTATGTTCTAATAGCAAAAATGAAGCTAGGTAGACTAGACGGACAGTAGCAGGTCAGAAGGCTGTGATCTGCAGCAGCCCACAGTACTGTCAGATCAGCTACACTCAGCTGGGGCCTGAAGTGTGAGCCAGGTCTTGGGAATGATCAGGAGCCCCAGGGCCCTGTGCCTTTGTTACCAATGATAGGTGGATACTATGAAGTGGACAGAGAGTGCCAGGCCTGAATGTGTAGCAGGAGCTCTGCATCGGTAAGTGACTGTGGCCTCACCATACTATGACTATAATAAAGATTATGATGGAAGAAGCAGGCAAGAAAGAACTTAACACTTTACTGGATACTGCCTCTGGGCCTGGAGGTGTATTGTGTACTTCTGCTGTCATTTTAATTGCCACAGAAATGGCCTGAAGTAGATGTGTGCTCTCTGATGAGGAAAAGGCAGCCAAACGAGGTTAAGCATCAGGCAGGTGCACGTGGGTGTTAGAGCTGCAGAGGTCCCACTGTCTGCACTGCACCACTCCATTTGTCCAGAACTGATAACTGACGCTTCACACATGAGCAGCAGACCTTCCTACCAGATCCCAGAGCTGCTTTCCATTCCAGCTTGGGCCCTGCATTTTTTCTCCTTCCTGCATGATACTAGTCATTATCAATCTGATGGGGCTGCCACATTAGCTAGAAACCATTTGCTACCCGTAAAATTAATCCCAGTGTATAAATTCCATGGCCTTAGCAATTCCCTACTTGCCAATGCTGGCCTGAGCAGATTCTTTTTTGGGCCACAAACTTTGCAACTTGTTGGCCTCTGGTATCCTCAATGCTAGAAGACTTATGACTGTATTGTGCATCTAACTAGCCCGGGTGACACTTGGCCTTAACTTAGGTGACAAAAGGTAGTTGGTCTCCCCAGTCTCTTTGACCTGGGGTACAAGAGGACTGTGTCATACAATAGAAGGTCTAAGAAGAAGAAGTTCTCGATGCCCTACCGAGGTCATGAGTCACGTGGAACACGCCGAATCAGCCCGTGCCCCGGCAACAATCCACTGGACACCCCCTCCCCACTCCTCTGTACAGCCACCTGATTCCACACTACAAAACCGCAGAGGACACCGGACCACCAGACCACCCTACTGAGTCCCGCCGCTCCTAGCCCAGAGGTAGGGGCTTCTCAGCCACTGCTCCCAGCCCAGAGGAAAGGGCTTTTGGGCCACCATCCCTACCGCTGCTCCCGGCCCCTGTACCACCTCTCCCAGCTCAGAGGAGGTAAGCCGTGCAGGTGCCAAAGCCCCCCCCCCAGTCGAAATGAGAAAACACATAAATAAGTCTCAAAACCAGACTTCCAGATCACCTACAGCAACCCCAAAGGGAAATGAGATGGAACAC
>NW_004624739.1:28044674-28112246 GCF_000247695.1 Heterocephalus glaber | reverse complement strand
GGAGGGGGTGAAGGGAGGGCTAGGAATGGGGAAAAAATAAGAACCAAGATGCATTATGTAAAGGTACAATTCCCAATGAGAAACGTAATTGTGTTGTGTACCTGAAATGTACCAATAAAAGAATTTAACAAAAAATAAAAATAAAAAGAAGTAGCAGAGCTTCAAGCCACCCCCAAGCACAAGCGATACTAGGTGACGGCAGCAGCATAGCTAATTTTGATCTTTCTGCCCCTTCTCTGCCATGCTCAGCACTATCTTCCTGAGGATTTACAGTGGCACAGGATCTCCTGTTGCATGAATTCTGAAATACACTTTTGTACTTACATCTCTATCCACTCTAAAAGGGAGTGCAAGCGAAGTAATACTCATTATGCAAACACTGCTCTATTAAGGGCTCTTGAAATACAGAATCAGTGCGCAGTGTGTTTGCTATAGGGCCTGGCTTTGAGATACCCTGGCCTAGGCTCACCTCTTCCCAGATAGAAATTTTGGAGCCACCAGTTATTTCTCTTTCTTTTTTTAAAACTGTAATTGTTTCTGAATTAAGCTCTTGTGGTAAGAAGAGACTCCCTGAGGCCACTTCATGGAATGTCTTTTGTTGTTTTCAAGAGCTAAATGCTTCAGAGAGAAGCCTACTAAAGCCATGTCCATGGAAGCCTGAGGGCTCTTGTCCAGGCTCAGCCACTGGAGATTCCTGCTTACGCTCACCACTGCCTAGAGTCCCTTACTGTGTCAGCCTCTGAGCCCCACGTGGCTTAGCTGTGTCACCTTCTTCCTGTAGTTTTTTACTCCCAACTTCTACTTCTCTTAGTTTCTGTTTTCTCATTACCTGGCCCTAGGTACAGCCTATTGCAGAAAGTTCAGAATTGTTTATATTGTATTTTTCTTTCAACGTCAACTCCTATTACTGTCAACACCTCAGGGATTTTATTTTCCTGGGAGTCAGTAGCTAATTGGCCTAACTAGACAAGTATTAAGAAGAAAATAAGCATCCTTACCCAAATACTTAGACAATAGTCACCATCATATTTACACAATTCTCTCCAGTCTATACCTAAATAAATAAACAATATAAAGGAGAAGTGCACAGAATCGGGCCCTGTCATAGATAGGTTTTCATTCTCTTCTCACATTTACTTCTTTATCATTGGCATTTTCCAATGGCTATAAATATTACTGAAAGATGTGACTTTTTAGTAGCTAGGTCTTGAAACCCTTAATGTCAACTTTGTCTTCGAGATTTTCCAGGCTTTCTTTTTCTTATAATTAGTAAGAGATGTTTTGGGTTCCTAGGGAGTTGTCTTTAACCTAGCGGCAGGGGGGCCATGGATTTCTCCTCGTAGCTCACCCACGCTCCACCCCACTAATGTCACCTTCTGCTGCAGTCAAAGTTTCCAAAGTCCCTGGCAGTGCCCCATCTCTCCTGCCTCAGATGCACAGCCTAGGACAGACCTCTGCCAGCCTGCAAGGTTGGTGCTTCCCAGAGAGCCCCTGGGGACCCCAGGTAGGCATATGAATTCTTAATCTAAAATCAGAGTGTGCTCTGGCAGAACTGATCAATTAGGTTCCCTCTACAAAGATCAGGGGCTTTCTTTCAAGAGCACACAATTATGAAAATCATGTCTCCTTTTACATCTTATTCTCAGAGTTTTGTGAAAAGTCAAAAGCATCTCATAAATTTAAATATATCCCATTTTCATTATTATTCTCACAGACTTGGATATAAATAGCCTAATTACTGAAGTGCTTAGAGAATGCAAGTTTTTGATTAACTTAATTTTAGGGTCTACATAAGTTTAAACATAAGTAACTAAAATCGATTCAGATAGACTTTATAATGCAGCAGCTGCCTCCCCGACACTGTGGGGCACTCTTGTATTTCCCAGAGTACCTTTCAACCTGGCTTCACCAAGAGCAACTAGACTGAGCACTGCTGCTGTCTACCCACTCTTTTCATTGGGACTGAGGGCTGAACCCGGGGCCTTCACACCGAACTGCGTGCCCAGCTCTTTTTTATTTGATTTTATTTATTTTAGTATATGTGCTGCTGAAGCAAGAATTTTTTTTTTTAACTTATTTACAGTCAGGGGGGTCTTGTTTAGTTACCAAGTTGCTCAGGCTGGGTTTGAACCTGTGATCCTCCTGCCCCAACCTCTGAGTTTGTCCCCATTTTGTAAATAAAGAGACTAAGCCTGAGAGGCTTTTGTGCAATTCCACAGCTACAAATGATAGATTTGGAATTTTAACCTGTGCTTTTTCATTCTAAATCAAGTCATTCAGTCATAATATTTGCTGACCACCTCGGAGAGATTGGAAATTGTGTCAGACACTAAGAATGCAATTATGCACACAAAAAGACATTCCCCCTTGGGGTCATAGACACTGGGTAAACATATCAAAACTCCTTAAAAACATAAAGCAAATTGTACTACAAAAGAAAACCACAAGATTCTATGAGATTATATAACCATGAGGACTAATGCTTTTGCTGTATTATTTGTAATATAAAATAGTATGCTCATACCTGTACCCTGTACTTAAGACATCTTTATATTAACAGCTCCTATCCACAGGGTACATTACCAGGTTGAGTACGCCCTGTTGAGCTTTATGTGGGTTGTTTACTTTAGTCCTCTGCACCATCTTTAGAAGGGGGTCCCATAGCCACCTAGCAGCCAGAGGACAATACGGCTCAGAGAAGTGGGCTATTTGGCCTCGAGCTGCAATATGGGAGCAGGGATTTGAACTCAGATCTGTCCACTTTCCAGACCTTGTGGTCAGCATAATGCTGTACAGGCAAAAGGGTTTTTGTGTAAGGCACAGGGGATCAAACCCAGGACCTTTGCTCTCAGCTACATCCCCAGCCTTTTTGGTTTTTCTGATTTTTAACCTTTGAGACAGGGTGTCGCCAAGTTGCTAACTTGCTTGGGGAGGCTTGAACTTGCAGTCATCCTGCCTCTGCGGCCCAGTGTTCTGTGAGTCACCACTCCCAGCTTTCCGTTCATTTTGATGGCCCTGAACCATCATGGGTTTATATCCTCCCTGTTCTTCTTCTCCATATTCCTTTCCATCCCCAGTTCGTTTACCATCTTTACTCACAGAGAACTTGCTGGCCTCTACTTGGGGTAACCTCTGCAGTCCCTAACCTAGAGTCCATGTTTCGTGGTATAACGTGTGATGTGGGGAATCAGAGATGACAATATATGTGTGTGGGAAGCTCCAGTGTTGCCCAGGGCTCTGCCTGCAGAATCCCACCTTTGTTTTTCCTGAAACGTTGAGCTTAGCTCTTATAACCTGCATTGACATTTCCATATATGCTGCTTATTTCTACAACTCCTTTCTAAACTTTTCTGTTCCCCACACCTTTAGGGCTTTCTGTGGATTCATTTGTGACCTTGGTAGCACGATTGGTGCTTACAGTAACTCTCCTGAGAGTGTCATTGTTTCCTTATACAACACACAAAATCTTGAGCTAATGGTATTGCCTGTGTGATCTATAACACAAATGCCTGAGTTGAAATTGTATCCCATTCTGTTTTTTTCTGATCTTGTGGGGTGTCCTTCTCTCAATTTACTCCTTCTGCTCTTTCTTTCTTTTCTCCCATCTAATCTGCTTTTATTATTTCCAGTTTTCTCAAAAGTATGGGTTCTGTCCAAGATAGGCTAACATTTTCAAAGATAAGTTCTCATTTCTGTGCCTGCTCGATTCAAATTTATCTGATAAAAACAGAGTCTCTCTCTGTGCAGGGCATTAGTAGAGCTGATCACACCCTACCCATTCTCAGAATAATCAACAATGCAAGGGCCATGAAGGTCTCCCCATAACCCCACTGTCAGCGTGTCAGTGTCACTTTACCATACCTACATGTGTCTCAGGTTCCGGTGAGTTCTTATTGATGTTCCCCCACAGATGTTCATAAATACAGAAGACACCAAATAGAATGATGCAAATCAGTTCTCAGAACACAGGGACTAGAAGCACTGTGGGATTAATAGAAATGTGTGCTGTATTTGCATATTCACTAAAATGCATGCAGACTGACAGAAGGAAAGCTAGAAGAAGGGATAAGAAAATGAAGGACTGGAGACAGCCCAGGATAGCTGCTGATTGCTAAGTTATTCAGATTACTCTTCCCTTTTAAGAATGTCACAGCTTTACAGATCTGAAAAGAAATACACACACCCAGACTCAAAACTGTTTCTCAAATGTCTTGTTATTCATTCACTTGGTACACTGGTCCACCTCCCATTTGAGCCTTTGGAACACTATAAGGTAGTATATTCATTCAGTTTAGGTTTCTACAATATGAATCATAAGGTATTTTCAAATATATTTCAGAGTATTTTGAAGAACTTGGCCAGTATTGTAAAAGCAGTTAACCCCCTCCCTAAAAGTCTAATTCATGTGGTGTTTGCAAATCTGTTTCCATGTGTATGAAAAGATCGGGCCACATCATCCCTAAGGGGCCCATAATGCTACCAAGTTGGCGAGTCTCTGCTGTAGCTTGCCCGAGCGATGCCCAGTGGTCTGAGTGTGTTGAAGGCTTGGTCCTCAGGGTGCTGCTGGTGGGCAGTGGTGGACCTCTAGGAGTGAGGCCAGGAGGGAGGGCCTGAGGAGCTTGGAGGTGTGTCCCCATGGAAACCGCAGAGCTTGATGTCTTCTCTCTGCTTCTTGGTGTATGGAATGTACAGTTTGCTCCACCACACACAGCCACAGTGAAGTGATGACATCACAAGAAACCCCAAGAATTCCATCTACCCAACCTTGATAGTTCAACCCCCAAATCCTGAGCCAAAATGAAAGTTTTTCTTTATATCTTAAATACCTCAAGAATTTCACTAGCAGAATATGAAGCTGACTAATATATCCTCTTTATGAAAAACCCAGATAGTCCTTATATTTATCCTGAATAAAAAGTAGCAGAAATTTAAAGTATGTTCTATGAGTTCAAAAATTAATGTTTTGAGGACAGTACTAGGAGAGAATTTATAAGAAATGCAACATTGACACCACCCCAAGAATATAAGCAAAAGGCCGAATTTCAGTCAGGGAAACAATTGACCCATAAAATTTAGTCCTGAGGACTATGGATTCAAATGTAGTTGTACACCATATTTTAATGTATGTTTAATTTTGTTTGTGGAGTATTTTAATAAAGACTCAAATACTATGACATGTTGTTCTTCATAATAATTACATGTAGCATGACTCCCTTGAAATATATACTTATTAGCTTAGCTGCCATTTCCAAGGTCATATGTAATTAAACTGAAAATGCTAAACAATGGTATTCACTTCTCTGCTCTACTCCATTGAAAGGATGGAATGGTTTAACACTAGGAGTGTCTCTGAGGAACTTTTTGCATCTCTGATACTCTGTTCAGGCCTCTCTGAATGAACTCTTAACAGGCAAAAGTGATTAGAATATAAGATACTCATGAGTTAATTTTGACCTGCACGACCATTTTTAAGAGATCGTTTTTCAATTATAACCATCATGAATTTTCCAAATGAGGACTGCAGTCTTTTCAGGGATTTGGAATTCCTGTGGCCTCTGAACTAATTCACTGCAACCTGTCCATACATAAAATTCTTAAGAAACCAATGTGCAAGGATTCTTCCACTTAATCAAAGGTTATGAACAGAACGAATCCTTTAAGACTTGTTTATGAGGTTAGCATACTGGCTTTTTCTCTGCAAAGATTTCAGCAGTTCCCCTGACTGTAAATCAGCCCAAGCTGCCCTTCCTCTGGCTTGTCAGCCTTCCCGGGCTGACCCAGTGCAGATGTTTCCCTGGAAGATCATTACTGAGCTGCTCTCATTAAGTGGCAGCAATCTCCAGACACCTGTACTGAGTTTTATGTCCACTGATAAACAAGTTTTATAAACATCAAAAAACAGAAGAGTATACAGTGGGCACAAAATCCTAGGAAAACAGAAACTCAGGAAAATAAAAATGAGCTCTATGTCACAGCTGCATAGAATGTTCCAGAAAATTCCTTGAGGAAAATTTTAATTTAGGCACATATGTGTACCCACATTTCACCTAGCTGAGGTGTTACGTGTGTATTCATTCTGGATGAAATATTGTATACAATAAATAAATAAGTGCACTAGAGTTGCCATAAGAAACTGTGGAACAGTCTATGGTCTGCACATATTCATAATATCTATATCATTAGACAAACTTAATACAATGATGTGACCACGCAAGTACTTAATAGAAGATGCCCGCTGAGGTGGTAACTCAAATATTTGAGCGCAATTGGCCAGAATGGCAGAAATTTTAAACTCTTAGGGAATCTTAGCTGTTCGTTCAACAACTACAGTATTTGTAGAATGCTCATTATGTGTTAGGCACAGCTGTTTTGAACTTGTACATTATCATTAAACAGAGTGAAAAAATCCAGATTTTTGCAAAGTTTATATTTGGGTGAACCTATCCTAACCCAGTTTCCCATCTTATGATTGTGAGCAAGTCAGATGGCTTTGTGGGCATCGAGAACAGCAGAAACACTGAGCTAGAGGCAGGAAGGGAGAGCAGATCTATGCGCAGTGCAGCTTAGTTGGAACATTGAGATGGAACGGGAGCTCTGGATGTCAGGAATGCAAAGTGCAGATTGGGTCCCAGTGGTGGAGGAGCCCAAGAAAAAATGCCAGAAAGAGTTAGAACTAACTCTGACCAAAGCACAGGGCTTTGAGAGATTAAAACATATGGTCTTGAGGAAGGGAAACCTTAGCAGAATGAGAAACGTGCAGGGAGTACAAAGAACAGACACTGGGGATGGGAGCAATAGTTAGGATGCCCCTGAAATGGCTCAGTGAGAAGGACCAAGGCTGGATTCAGGCTGGGGCAAGAGTACATGTCCAGAAAGGACCTGAAGTGGAAGGGAAAGTTCATAGTAGTGAAGTGATGGGAATCAACAACAGACTGGGTCAAAACATGCAGAAAGAACCAAGGCTACTTTAATCTCCCGAGCAAAAAGCATATGATGCCATTAACAGTAGGGTAAGTCAGGGTATAGGGATGGATATGTTATATCCCTGCCCTTGGAAGGTTCCAGAGTTGCCGGCGGTAGATATGAACAGTGGAGATGTAGGCATCACACACACAGTTTATGGGTGTCGTGATTGGGTTGGGTATTTGGCAGTCAGAAAAGGAGTCTGACGTGTCTACATATTTGTCCATGGAAAATCTGGTACTTTACACATTGCCTCTCTTATTTATATAATGCTTTGCTCCACATTAAACGTCATGTTAATGGCATTCTCCAAGAAGTAGCTTGTGAGTGATTTGAGTTGGAAGAAGAGTTTAGGGACTTACCGGTAGTAAACTTACTGTTTTCCTTTGGTTTACTAAAGATTAACTTAAAAAACATCTACAATTACTTTTATCCACACTTTGATAAGTTTGAGAATATTCCAGTGTTCCTTGTTTCCTCTGGATGAACTATCAGTCCTATGCTGTATTTTCATTATGTGCTTGCAAATTATTTAAAGAGATTGAAATTATATGAAAAGATTGAAAGTTGTGTCAATAATCAAATAGAGAACAATGTTAGTAAGTGTGAATCACCTTATTTTTCAAGCTTGCTTCATTCTCACCACATTGGACACAGAGCATGCTGCTTTCTGAGGTTTGCCAGCAAACGTAGTGCTCAGGTTGGCTCTGGGCCACAAGAC
Organism: Heterocephalus glaber; assembly: GCF_000247695.1. Next base: position 28,104,562 of record NW_004624739.1, on the reverse strand, counting down.
TTCCTGAGAGAGGGACAGGCACAGGAGCACACAGTCACTGCCTGCCCCACAGAGCACTTCCTGGGCAGAGGGGCTGTCTCGTGTTCGTGTTCGGCCAACTCCGACTCGGTGCTCCCAGCCTAGACAGGAACACACGGGCCCGGGAAGGTGGCCCCGAGCTTGGTCACTGCTCTGGCATGGCCGCCCGAAGTCCTCACCAATGCCGGGACCAGGGCTCTGCCACCTACGGAGCCACTGGAGCCCCGGGAGACGCTGTGGTGCCGTCCGATCTCCAGGGTCTCTCCTTGTCCGTGCTTGTTTCTCCTCCTCCCTGCGAGTCACCTGGGCTCTTCTCTCCTCCAGCGCTTTGCACTTAGCAGGGATCTAGTGCGTTTTCTCCATCTTCTGTACTTGCCCACAATTTCTGGTATTTTTCTGGTTCCTCGAATTCCTGCTCCCCAGAGAGAGTCCCATTGGGAGTGTCAGGCATTATACAAAAAAACCATGGTGTTATCCGTTTGCAGTTCTGAGAGCAAGTCTTACAGCCTATGTGCTTTCTAAAGGCCTACAGAAAATCTCTGAGAGCTGAAAAACAAAAATGAGTCATCATTCCAAAATAGGAGGCGGCAACTACAATATCAGGATCAACAAATACTTAATAATCCATCTTAAGATCAGTTATGGCTAAATTTAGTGCTCACAAAAATCCCTGATAATTTGGAAATAATTTTTCTCAATGATTTCATTTCTGATGCGTATTCCTGGTGGCATATTCATGATGATAAATATCAATTGTAATTAAATGACTTACCCATACGAAAGAAAACCATTATTTTAAAAAATATCTTTACCTAAGTATACCCTTATGTAGCTTACGTAATACAGGAGTGGTGAGCTACAGAAGTGAATGAACAGTAAGTTAGTTAGGGGCTAGAGTAACATGCTGTCCCAGCCAGTGAGCCCTTCCTGGGCAGTGTTTTCGAATGGGCCTCAGCACAGACCCGTAACTTCCCCCGGAGAGGATTTCTAGCTGCTCAGCATTTAACTGGCTCCATTCCTGGTGTGGTCTCTGAGGTTAACAGTGCAGTGGGGTGCAGAATAACTCTCAGCATGACACTGAAAGCTCCTCAGCTTCCCAGCACATTTTTTCCATTTACAAATTAATTCTAACCTTGTATTTATTGTTTTGAAGTCACAAAATGAATGTACTATTAAATAATTACTCGATACTCAACTGCTTTTGGCTTGTTTTCCCCTGCTTTTTTATAGATCATTTTAAATGTAATTTACAGGAAATGTTTACAAAAAGGCATTTTAGATATTCTGAACTATGCTCCTGCTGCAAAACAATGGAAAGAATGATGAATGGATTGGTTTTTTAAGCATTTCTCCCTATTTTCTAAGCTGAGATCTGACAAATTAGTTATGATAATAAAGAAATAAAATAAGTAGAGTCTGTAAATGTCCTTTAGCTTAGTACCAGCAAGAGCCAGTCTGTAGTTAAATAATGGGATTTATTCCCAGTTATATTAAGGGGAACACCCATCGTGGACGACGAGGGCTTGTCTAAGATGGATGATGGAAGATACCAACTGTCATAAGGTTTGGGCCTTGCTTAGGTGATTGAGAGAAGAGTTTGAGGACACAGGGCTTTCTGCTGGACTGGACATAGGAAAAGGCAGAGCCGAGGCTGTGACTGGGTGTCTCAGGGCATTACATCTGGAGGGAAGGCAGACAAGAACACAGGTAATTGATTTAAAAATTCAGTAGCTCATTTTAGCTAAGAAAGGAGGATGTTTGGTATTTTGTGACTAGTGTGCTGGCTTTCTTTTTGTCAGTTGTTAGAAAAAATTGTGAAGTGGCTTTATTGTATTTCACTTGATTATGGCTCAGAGTGCCGTGAGTGAGGTTGGCAGTCTGTGAGATTCTGCTCAGTCGGGTAATGACAAGATCTAGCGATGAGTGTCAGGCCATTTCCCAGACCCTAGGGAAATGGTCTTTCTGTCCCAAGGCTGAAACAGAATGGAACGTACGAATTCAGAGTGCAGCACACACCGATGCTGGCGTTCCCCAGCAGTGTGCACTCGTGAGCCGTGCCTCTCTTTTTAGTTTGATGTGGGGTAAAGAGAACAGGATAAAGATCAGAGACTTCTCAAGAATTCATGTCTGATGAAGACTCGTAGTGTAACACCGAGTGTCCGCGTTCTTCAGGTCACCCTCTCTCAGTCCTGCCCAGAAGGATTTGATCAGAAACCCTCTTTGTCTTGATGCTGACTTTGGGTGGAGGAGCAGAAAGAGTCCACTGAAACACTGTGAACTTCAGCCAGCTCCTGCGAATGCTCAGAGCTCAACTTCACACTTACATGCCTGACCAGAAAGTACGCCAGTCTAAAACTTTAGTCTGGCATGGGTTTAGTTTGGTGATGTTTCTAGGTTTTGCAAATATAAGTCAACCTTGAAAGAACTCAACTTCAACTAAAGCTTCCAAAGTTTATAGTAGGAACAAAACACAGAGAAATGCAACTCCACCAGTGAGAGCCAACACAAACAGACTGCAGAACAACTCTGCAAAGTCCTCTCTATGAATGTTATCAGACAGGTAAGACAAAATATGTGTGCTTACTACTGACAGTGATATGAGAGGGATGAAAATCTGAGTAGGAAAGAAGAAACCATGAAAGTAAGAAAACATTTTAATAAGCCATTCAGTGATTAAGAAGTATAATGATTAAAATACAATGGCCACATAAATTTTTAAAATGTAAATAAATTATTAAGGATTTAGAGATCTATATTGGCAAAAATCAAAGCTAGATTAATCAAGGAGTTTAGGATACAAGTTGACAATAAACAGGCAAGGTACAGGCCCGGGAATTTAGCACAGTGGTTTCGCCACCTGCTACGCAAGCGCAGGGACCCGAGTTCGATCTCCGGTACCAAAAAAAAAAAAAAATAGAAATGCTTTGGGGCCGGGGATTTAGCTCAGTGGTTCTGTCACTTGCCTTGCAAGTGCAAGGACCCGAGTTCAATCCCTGGTACCAAAAAAAAAAAAAAACAGGCAAGGTACATAGAATCTTTCCTAGCCTGGTCTCCGTATCATTTTTGAGTCCCTTCTTTTCTGCAGCTTAGACAACCCTCAGAGTTCCATGAATATTTCCTCATTGGTTTTCAGCTACATGTTTATACTATCATATTTGTCACATTATTTGTAAGTTTTGTTATTTGTCTTGCTCCTTGCTGAACTGAGAGCTCTTTGATGACACAAAAATAAAACCTTATTAATTAATCATTGATTTCCTAGCAGTATTTGACACACTACACAATTTGTAATAAGCATTTACTATTTGTTGAAATAAAATCAATTCTCCAATTTTCAGTTTATTTACATATTGAATCATCTCAGCAACTTTTCTGTCCTCCAGTCTTTTCTCCTCTTTAGGTGACTAATAAGAAAAATTATGAATATCTTCCCTAGAGGTGGAGCCTGTTAGCTTCTGTAGACTTTAAAACATAATCAATTAGAAGTTAGCAATATTTTCCCTTTATAAAGTGTAGGTGACACCCTTTTATTCTTTGTTAAACTATTGACGTTTGACAAAATGTTCTTTCTTTGTAATCTGTTTTTTCTAACAATACTGATTAGCATAAAGGTATAAGAACATTTTCTGATACAGTTATTAAACTTCACAATCTATTAGCACATAATAATCTGAATCTATGTTACTTTTATGGGATAAAATTAAAACATGACGATTTTAGAATACAGTTTATCTGAAATGGGTATATGTTTATTCAGTATTTATGTCTAAGTAGTTAGGGTGATAATTTGAAAACTAAAATGCACTGAAGAAATTTAACACTAGACTTGCAGTAAAATGGGAAACATTCAGATACAAAGAACTAACTAATATTCACAAGTAATTTTTAACTGGGAGGAAATCCTAGCAACATTAATTTTGGTAGTAAAGTCTGTGTGTGTGTGTGTGTGTGTGTGTATCATTATTTTAGGATCAGTTTTTATCATTTGTTTTGGTACCTAATTAGAGAAGAATAATTTCATGTGTTTCCCAAGGCTTTGCATAGTTTACATGTCCTTTGCTCTGATAGCTTGCTATTCTGACTGATGTTGTCAGTAGAAGGAGTAAGCAGCTTTGGATAGTGGTTTTTGTAAGTGAACTCACAAATGATTCATGACATCACAAAAGAAGATGTAGAAATGCTGCCTTGACTAAGATGGTGACTTGACTTGACTAACGGGTGTTTGACTAACACCCTTGACTAACAGGGGTGCTTCAAAGGTTAGGACAAACAGTCACGCGTCCTGGCTCCTTCTCTGGCCATGTTTCACCTTCGAGCTTGGGTAATTCTCCTGACAGGCTCATGGTGGGAGACCTGCCTTTCCATAGTTCAGACTACACAGGACTTTCCTCTCCTCCTAAAACAGCTTTTATAGCGCACACATCATCATCCCGCTTACCAAAATAGGGTATCTGGTGACTACTGTACAATGTCCGTAAAGTGTGGAAGTAGCATTAAGATATTGTTTCACTAATTTCATTAGAGATCCTTATAATTGAGATCATGATAGATTTGAATATCTAATAATAATTCTAGATAATAATATGATAAAAGTAAAATTAAAACAATGAAACATATAGCAAACTATAATAAAAGTAAAATCCTAGTCTTATTCAAATGGCATGTGTAAAAGTTTATATGCTTATATACTCATTTTATTGAACTATATTTTTTAAAAAGCTTATTAACAAATTTCCTGAGTATGTTTCTAATATCGTAATGCATTTTCTCCTTCCAGTAAAGTCTAATATGGCTTATTACTTTTACATTTCAGTAATGTTGAGTCATTATTGAAAGAACAATATTTTTGTATTTTTATTATTGGTGTTATTATTTTGTGTTATTAGTTGTATTTCTCTATATTGTTATAAACATCATGATTCATTTTATGTAGATATATTTATCATTTTATATCTCTCCTGCTAAACTTGGTGAAGAGTAATTTAATATATTATACCTATCACACATGAGTTTATACTATTTTGTAGTAAAATAAGTGCACATCTTTTATGTTCCATTGGCTTGATTGGTGTCATCTAAAAGTCAATAAATAATTAGATGACAACCATGAACCAGTTTCAGTGGCTGATAGAGTAGAATTTTTCATGACACAGCCTAGTTCTGAAGAACAATAAACTCCTTTCCTATAGGATGATTTTACTGCTGCTCCCAAGTGGGAGGGTAGAAGCAATCCTCATTTTTTTCTTTTATGTATAGCTATTCAAAATTAGTGCTTCGTGAAACTACAATTTTTTGTTTTATTTAATTTAAAAGGAAGAAAAAAACGCCCTTTTCCTCTAGAATCTAAATAGAAAATCTTAGCCACCATTTTATGAAACACGTAATTGGCTTTTATAAAACATGCTGAATCTGCTAAACTCCCTTTTGGTGAGGCACTATATTTCTCCTTCAAAGTATTTCACTTTTATAAAACATTTGGTTGTAAATTTTGATGATCAGAATTACACAATGCCTATATTTTCCCCAACGATGCCTTAAAGTAAATCTTCATTTAAAAGACTTTAGTACTGATATCATACAGTGGGAACCACAAGTTGGGCAGAACAGGGTTCTGTCCAAATCTGACTACTTTCATGACCTTAACCAAGGTTTGCAAACTCTCTAGGGTTTAGTTTCCTCATCAACAAAATGGGAGTCATAGTACTTATCGTTGGAGGTGTACAGACTTCCCTAGGTTCTAAGTACGCTTTCTTTTGGAGATGCCTCTTATATTAGTCTGCTAGGGCTATAACAACTGAGTTCCAGACTGGGTGGCTTAAGGAGCAGAAATTTATTTTCTCACAATTCTGGAGCCCTGATGTCCACTTCCAAGGGTCAGCATGGTTAGTTTTTTCCAAGGGTTCTTCCCTTGGCATCTTGTAGATGCCTATCTTCCTGGTGTTTTCACTCAGGGTTCCCTCTCATGTTCTTCAACAGGACTCAGATTGGATTAGGTGCCACCCCTATGATCTTAGCATTAATTACTGCTTTAAAGGCCCTCTCTTCAAACACAGTCATACTCAGACATAGCAAGGCTTGGCATTTCAACTGAATTTGGGAGGAGGGACCTAATTCAGCCCATAATGCTACTTACTCCATGTCAAATCAATATATTAACTATTTTGACATATTTTTAAACAGCAATAGACATATAGGGGATTGCAAAGGTGGTCCTGAGAGATTCTGTATATATATGTATTTTGGCCAAGTTATCCTAATAGTTACAGATTGCCCAGCTCTGTCATGGGTTCAAACCTGCAATTGTAAATTGGTACAAGCATGTTACTTGTATGTCCTTTTACCCTGTGTCGTCCCTCTAAACGCCACAGCCTCCTCTGTGATCACAGAGCTCTCCCACGCATGCTCCTCCCTTGCTCTGCCCCTGCTCTTCCCCCACCTGGAATCCACTCATCATTTTCCCTTACTTCGCCGCAGCCACTCGGGTAGGCCTTAGGGATGTTAAGCTTAGTGAAAAACCTCAATCTCAGGAGATCACGTGCCTTGCGGATTTATTTTATATCCCTGAAATGGCAAAGGTATAAATATTTTTAACTTTATTAAAGTGTAGCTTACAAATAATAAATTGTACATTTTCAGGATTTCTATAAATGCATCTGCACAAACCATCAGTCACCACCGAAACTAAGACTCAAAACATTTCCATCACCTACAGACTTTTTCTTCTGTCATTTTATGGGAAAACCCCTTCCCCTGGCCCAGGGAACCACCAGTCTGCTTTCTGTAACTATAGATTATATCCACTTTTATATAAATAACGTGATAAATAAGTACCTCTTGCAAACAGCTTTGTTTTCTTAGTACAGTTCTGAAACAGATCCGTCACTGTAGAGTGCAATCATCTTTATATAAATAACATCATACCGTAAATAGTTTCATTGGCTTGGTATATGTTTCGAATTCATCCCTGCATTTCTGAGAAGTGCTTCATTCCGTAAATGCACATAACTCATTATCCAGTATTCTGCTGACATGTATTTGGGTTTCTCCTTTGCGGATAATTATGAATAAGGTTGCTATGCTCACTGAATTACCAGTCTTTTGATGGACATTGGTTTTCTTGACCCCACCCCCACCCCGGTAAATAATAGAGTGAAATTTTTAGGACATGGAGTAAGTACATATGTAAATTTATGATAAATTATCAAAACTTTTCAAAGGAATAGTCCCACTTTACCCTCCTAGAAATAATTCATGAGTGTTTCAGGTGTTCCACATGCTTGGCAAACACTGCATCTTACCAGTTTTTTATATTATTATTATTTATTTTTAAACTTTGTCATCCTCATGAGTGTGTAGTAATATTTCATTGTTGTTTAAATTTACATTTCTCTAATGACCAATGACTTACAGCCTCTTTTCTTGTGATTATTGACCATTCATTTTTCTCTGCTTGGTGAAGTGTTTATGAGATTTATTGCTCATTTTATTTAAATCTAGTATTTCATTTGATTATTAACTGGTAAACATTATATAGGGTGAATGCAGGTCCTCTGATGTATATGTTATATATTGTATATACTAGTTCATGATAGTTTCAAAAATTCAGGGCTATTTAGTACAAAAAATAATTCAAACACATTTTAACAAATCCATAGTACACATGTGGCATCAGCTGCCAAATTCCAGATTAGAAATAGACTAGCTATAAGGAACAGTTTGAGTCAAGAAAATGTGTTCTAAACTACATTTCTAGGTGAAGCAATAACTTTTCAGGAAGAAATGATCCATGCATTTTTATTTAAAAAGAAGTGAATCAGTAGACATTGAAATGAAATTTATTCACTTGCAAAAATTTTTTACTTAGAAGTAAATCATTCACATCTTGACAAATGAAAATTTCCAATGAATTCTCCCTCTGTAGCTTACATGAAATCATTGTTTATATGTATCTTGGAGTGCTATGCCACAGATAGAAAGCTAGACAAATACACAGCAATATTAGATAGATCTTGCAAACAATGCTGACCAGGCTGTAACCTACAGCAATCTTTAAACAAGCAAAAGTAAAAAGTTAGTTAAATTATCCTTCACACTCAGTTAGAAACTATAGAACCCCCCCCCAAAAAAAGACTTCATATAATTGTTGTAAAAAACACAAGGAAAGGGAACTTTTGTCTAAAGTTCCAAGAAAGAATACAAATTCATTCCATGTATAGAAGAATCAATCAAACCAGAATGCAAGAAAGCTATCAAAGACTGCTGGGTCAAGATAAAAGGATTCAATAGTCACCTGAAAAAGGCTTCTACAAAATGCTATGGCCTGGTCACTTATAAAAATAATATTGGTAATTAACATACATCAGATATGCTATAATCTATGAGTTTATGATAATCAAAAATAAGTGAATTAAAAATAAATACAAGAGAAATCTCCCAGCTCCTTTGGATGATATGTGTGAACAAACTCCATATCTACACATTTATAGGAAACTCAGAGGACAGAGAAGCATGCTATGTGCATCATGGAGGCAATCCCCAAAGTTCAGAAGGTGGGAAACTACAGGACAAACTTTCCAGTGTATTAAAAATGACCAGTATTGGAAGAAAAAGAGAGGAAGGAGACTTAACCATAGATTAAAAATATGATTACATGCCAAGTATGGAATTGATTTGGTTATTCACATAAACCACCTGTTTAAAAATTCTGAAATAGCTTGGAAAATGTGAGCACTGACTTAGATATTTGATGATATTATGGCTTTATTGGGTTTTCACAGTACAGTGTTGGTTTTGTGATTTTGTTTTTTATAGACCAATCACTATGAATGAAACTGGAAAGCAGCCTTGATCTATTAATTACCATAAAAGGCATCTCACATTCAGATGCCACTGGTCTCAAGGTGGCCCATGACGCCCAGCACATATAGAGAATCTTTGCCACCAATTCCTTGTCATCACAGGCCATGCACCACGTCTGGGGTTGGGGAGGTGCCAGGAAGAGGAAGAGAGTAACTAGATGTTTTCCATGGGGAAACAGTTCCTAGCATGAGTCCTCAGAATATGGATATAAAATACTCCAAAAATATAGGAGTTCAATAACCACAAGTATATTGACAGTCGAGAAACTGAAAGACTTTTAAAGTTCGTTTTCTGTAATGATTGACAGTTGACTTGAGCTAGTTCTTTGTTTATGTGCCCACCCCAACTCCACAACACCTTTGGTATTTACATTACATGTTTTGGGAAAGCTGTTTAATTAGTATTTCAATATAAAAGAGAGAGAGAGAGAGAGAGGATGCTTTGTGTGTTCTTGTCATTCTGTCAAAAAAAAAATCCTGGTTGGCTGGATTTTCAGCTCTGACCAAATGTCAAGAAAAAAGTTTGAGTGTCAAAATGTAAAATTTTATCTTGGATTAAAGAAAGTTTATTCTTGACTTGACAGTGAAAACCTCCATGAATGAAAGGCGGGTATCTTGCCTAGAAAGGTGAGTGTGACTTATAAGATTAACACTGTAATTTCTATATCAGAGTTTCTAAGCTACTCAATTTGTTAAAACTGACTTTTCAGATTTGAGGTTTTGATGGGGGTACGTCAATGGTAAAATTGACCATTGGTGGTCATTGTTCTCATCCCTGATTTTTATACCTTGTTCTTTCACTTTCATTTTAGCTGGTTTGTCTACATTATTTCATTGGTCCCTTCATTTCCTGGGATTTTGTTTGTCAGTTTGTTTTTGCATTAGGGATCTCTGAGGGAAAACCTTCCTGAAAAATACACACATGAGGCACAAATGCCTTACAGAAGACTGGTTTTATAGGGATGAAGACTGATACTCCAAATTGAGCTCTGGCTCCCTGAACTGTCCAGAATGCCTCTAACAGAGGAGGAGCCCAGCTAAAATTACTCTGGGTACAACAGCTACATTGAATTCTTTGAGTAATATCCTGGCATTCCTACTTCTATGGAACAGATTAATTTAGTAGAGGTCATGGGCTAGGATCCTTAATGTGCAATAACAGGGATCTGAAGAGGAATTGAGCAAAACATCAATGAATCTAATACCACTTCAAAGCAACTGAGCAATAATCCTCAAGTTAATGGCTGTTTTAGCATGGCTTTCTCAAATTAGGAATAAGGATATCTGCTTCTTTGTTTTACCTTTTAATGTTTTTGCTCCACATGAGATAGAATCCATGAAAGTTCTTTGCAAATGTATTTATGCAGTGGGGCTTAATTTTATTTAGTTCATTATAATGTATTGATTTGTGGAACTTTGCATTGTGGCTTTTAAAAGTTAAGACAGTATGAATTATAGATGAGCTGGCTATGCATATTCAGGTTGGCAGTACTTTCTGTGAGTGCATGGTACATATCAATACATTCTCAAACATGTTGTGCTGATGTCTCTCCGCATGTATTTGTATTGAAATAATTTGATATTATTATATTTATTAAATCAACATCAAATATCATTTAGGAAAGTTTTTAATTCAAAGATTTTCTTAAACCCCATATTTTTTTTTAAAATGCACTTTCTTTAGTTCTCTCACATTCTGCAAAATGTATTTATATTTGGAAGAGTAAGTGCTCTCTATGAATCTGGAATAAATCAAAATTCTGCTCTATTTGGAGGAAAGAGTCTTGATTTAAAAAATAATAATACTTAATCTAATGGTGCCACTGGTCTGACAAGAGGCATAGCCCAGTCCAGTGGGTGGGCATGGTGAGGAGTGGCTGTAACTAAAGATGGGAGCTCCGCCTGCTCCCACAGAGCCCTCTGGTGTGTGGCCCAGGGCTGGGGACCTGTCCCATACAACAGGGGCTCTGAAGGCTCTGTGGTCCGGTCCGGGATCAAGGTTCCCACAGGTTCAGTGCGTGGTCCGGCCCAAGTCCTGGGTGATGACAGCCCTCCGACTTCCCACTGTGCTTCATGAGGGCCCCACCCTCCAGACCTAATCCAACCCTAAAGATCTCCCAGAGGCTCCATCTTCAAAACCTCTGTGTCTGGGGTGAAGACTTCGACATACATTAGGGGGCAGGGGGTGCAAAATGCATTCACTGTGTAACATGCTAAAGCCAGAGGGATAGGTGATGGTTGGATTCCTTCCTTCCTTTCTTCCTTCCTTTTCTTTTTCTTACTCTCCTTACCTGCTTGATAATAAATATTGGTAAGTTCAGTAAAATTTGACCTTTTCAATATAGTATAATGATCATTAAAATTAAATTACAACTTAATATAACACCTCACTTGATATCCTATTGTGGCTAAGGGGATGTTCAAACTGCACCTTCATTTTTACAAACTCCAGGATCTATCAAAACATCTTTCCTGCTGCTAAAATGCCAAATTGGCTCAATCTTTGCCATTTCTTTTTCCAATTCAATTAACTTTTTCACCAGTTTTGTATTTGAAGCCATTTAATTTCTATTTCCTATTGATTTTCCAGGGGCTCAAAGGCATAGACTCATTATTAGGAAAACTATGACCATACATAATCTTTGAGGCAAAGTAGAACTGTAAAGAAGTTGTAAAGGATGCAAAGGAAGTTTCTGGGCAGAGTTACAGCCAGATCTTCTCTCCCCACTGCCTGGTCAGTCAGCCGAAGCATGACCCAAATGATAGCAACCAAAGGTGATGGACACAACGCTGCCCGGGAGCCCACAGTGAGAAGCCACCCCCTCAGCCTGGCCTCAGTCATGCTAGAGATCTGCGTAAGAAGAGGGTACAAATACAGAGGAAAATACTATGCCAATAATCATGGGCAGCTCACCCAGGCTTCACTACTATTTAATCTCGAATTAACTTCACGAAAGATCAATTTCCTAGTAAGGAATTAGGGCTTTGGGTGGCGGCCTAGACAAGAGATTGGCACTTTGAGTGACATCCTAAACCTACACCCTGATGATTGCCACTTAGATATTGAAAGCTCTGCAATTGCACCTACTAGACTTATTTATAAGGGAAATAATCACCTCCACAGAGGTTTCTTGGCACATAATAATTGAAAAGGTGCACTCCTTCTAGAAAGTATTTGCTTTGGAATATCTCTTCTCTAAACACATGACCATTTGTTTGAATTTCTGTGTTTAAAAAAGAAGTTGCTGATCTAGAATTGAAGGTGATTGAATGACGCATTTAACTACCGTCAATGGAGTTTTGCTTTATGAGACATATGGAATGAAAAACAGTGAAAATCTGTTAACATACTAATAGAATTCATCTTATAAAATTATGGAGCTGTTCCTGAAGCTATTTGAAAAATTAGGATTTATTTACCTAATATCAATAAAATAATGGCCTTATGTCACATAAATATCTTTAACGTGATAATAGTATCTTATGACTAAATTAAAATGTGAAAAAACCCAGTAAATCAGCTTTTTTGTGTTCTTTCCAAACACAGGTAAAGGCATAATTATGTTAATTCCAAAAAGGAATTATTTCAGCAAATATCATACTGTGCACAGTAATTTAGCTTGTGGAACCAGTTTTTTAAATGTATGGTTTATTAGCAAAAGCATTAATGTTTAAATAGACTATTCCTTAAAGCAGTTTTACATGCACAGGAAAGATTAGCAGCATACAGATTTCCACTCACTTCCCGCCCAGGGTCCACACCCTGCAGGGGTCTCCCAGGTGTGCAGCACCCGCAGCTACCTCAGGGCTCACTCTCAGTGCTTGGTGCACGTGTCCCTCCTGACCCTGTCACCCAGAACAGTGGAACAGCCTGAGACTCTTCTGTGTCTCCTTATTTCCTCCAATTCTTTCAAAATCCCAACTAAATAGCCACATTTTTTGAAGTTAACAGCTCTCAACCTAGGGATGGTGGTGCTTGTCTGTGGCTCCATCTACTCAGGAGACTGAGGCAGGTGGGTCCGCTGGGCCTGGGCGTTCCAGGACACGCTAAAGAAAATGAAGAAAAATAACATTTCCATGTTCCCAAGTCTTTGTGAAGTATGACACTTGATAGCATATTAACCTTCTGATAGCAGTTGCCAAAAAAGCGTGGGGCCAGATTCTCATTAATAACACGTTATTTTGCCCAGTCCTTCCCAAAAAGGGTTGTGATGTGGCACTATCTGTTGGCACGAAAGTGGCCGCAGGCATAAGTCTGAGCCCTCCTGGGAACATCCCGTCGACTGATGGCCGAGGATCCAAAGACTGATTTCTCACCTCCCCGGCGGCTGGGAGGCCAAGCAAGTTTAGGATACTGGCAGCCTTGGGGTCTCACGTCCCCTGGGGCGTCACAGGCGCCCCCTTCTCGCTGTCCTCACGTGGCAGAAGTGGGAGGGAGCTGCCTGCCCTCCCTAAGAGGGCATCATTCCGCTCACCGTTCGTTCCATCACAGGAGTTCATTAGTCTCATTTCAGGCGGGCAGGGAGCTCCTGCAGTAGCCTACACATCCCAGGACAGGGCATTGCCTGCTCCCTGACCTGTGTAGAAATGCATTACTGGGAGATCAGCGGGGAAAAGTGACCTCAGGTGAAGACCGACCGAGGTCATCCTCAGCGGCACAGGACTGCCCGTGCTTCTGAAGGGGCAAGGCCCTGCGCTGCTTGCAGGGCAGGGATGCAGACCCTGTGTGCTACACTGCTCACCTCATCACCACTGTCACCATTCTGTTGGCACCACCTGCCCTGATGTCCCAGAGCAGCATAAGGAATGCCTGTGTCCTGGACCGTGCTGGGAGGCAGGGAAGGGGTCCAGCAGTGGTCCCTGGAAGGACTGAGGTGCCTCTCGAGCTCCCTAATGGTGTCTTGCAAGGTGTTCAGTCCTTCCACGGTGACATGCTCCCCCTGTGGGCAGTGGCAGGGCAGTCCCTAGGAGACACCCAAGCAGGAGCCAGGTGTTCTGGGGTGGGGAGGGGTGGGGTGGCCAGAGTCAGCACTCTGGATGCCCGTGATTGGGTGGGTCCACTGTGTACCCCAGAGCCATAGATTCCCTTCCCTACCTTTATGGGTCCCCAGCTCACGGGCACTGAAGCCCCCGGACCAAGCCCCTATCCCCAAAGGCTATGTTCCATCAGCTACGAGGCCCAGCAGCAGCCCCTCTGCCTGCCCATGGTGCAGGCTCAGAATGAGTCTGGTGCATCTGTCAGCCCCATCCTTGGGACAGGTGCCTGAGAAAGTCAGCTTGGGGAGGAGAGGCGCAGTGTGCCTCTGGCTTTGAGGTCTCACTCCATGGGCTGTGGTTCCACCCTTTCAGGCTGGTTTGCAGGCATGAAGCCGTGACGGGCAGCAGCAGGAGGAACAAAGCTTCGGGCACTCACCGACATGATTGAGTCGCGTCTAGAGAAATATGTCCTCAACCCTTAAATGATATAAAACCTGTAGGAAACATAAGGCTATATATTTCTTTGGGTCAAATAAAGTCACGTTTTGAAGCTCTTTTACCCATAGTGTAGCACATCTATTATGTGGAAGAAATCTGTGTTGGAGATGTTTCACTGTACACAAAGAAGGCTTGGGAAGAAGGAAGAGTAGATTCCACAGATGGATTCTTGTATTTTCTTGTATTTTCATTGAAATCATTTTTTTTGAGAATCCATGTACGTAACAATGAACTTATGTCTTCTATTACAACTGTTCCTCATCCCCGGGGAAATCACTTGATACAGTAAACAAAACACCTCTACCCAGCTTTATTCTGTCCTCCTCCAAAGTCTTCAAATTTATGGAAAAGTTGCAGTGATTCCACATATTGGAAAAGTTAGAAGCTTCTTTGTGTGACTACATTTAATTTAAGAATGACTGATGAAACTCTTACCTTCTTGCCTATATGTTTACTGCTTTGAGTGACAAGTATTTTGCTTAAAAATTATGTCCTTTGGCTCTCATTTGCTGAAAGCTTAATTTTAATAATAGATCCTTACAACTGCACATAGCCTGCTTCACCTCACATTTTTATAGATTTACAAAACTTAGCACGCACCTCAAGACCATGATGTTAAGTGAAATAAATCAGACATACAAATTTAAATATCACACAATTTCTCTCATATGAGAAACCCAAAATGTAAAGAACAAAGTAAAGACAGATAGTAGGAAGTAGGGAGATAGATCTTTCTCCGAGGGGAAGGAGATCAGCAAATGGAGGGAGGAAAGAAAAGGGGATAAAAACAGAATTAAGGTGTGTTGTGTGCATGAACCAACATTACGGACTGCACGCATGCGCCAATAAAAACATGTAAACCTAGATTTGATAAACTACTCTCAAAGTGGGCAGTGTGCCCCTTAGTCTTCAATGACTGAACACAAATGAAAAAGAGTGAGTGTCTGTTTAACAAATGTTGCTTTGAAGCATTAAAAAATACTAAAAATAATTGCGTTCATCATCCATGTTTCCTCGGGATGACTCGCTAGGTCAAAAGCTTTCATTATTTAATATAATGAAATATATTTTATCAAGAACAGAAACAATGTATTAAAGTTGATGCTATAATGTTCTTGTTTTTTTGTTTGTTTGTTTTGGGGTTTTTTTGGTACCAGGGATCGAACTCGCGTCCTTGCGCTTGCATAGCTGGCAGCGAGACCACTGAGCTAAATCCCCAGCCCGATGCCATAATGTTCTTGAACAACCTTTGAGCATGATGGTGTAGTTCTCCACAGTTTCATATAGTCTATGAATTTATTTAAAATGGTAAGGATTATTTTTGTTTTCTATAAGATGATTATTTTTGATTTACTGATTATTAAAGATGAATTTTTGTATGATGAACCTAAATTATCATATAATAATTACAGTAGAAAATAAAACTCAGTCAGCTGAATTTTGAATCATCATATATTTAACTTCAAATTGTTTTTTTCCAAAATAGGTGTGCTTAGATGATGAACTAATTTTTGTTACTAACAGAAGAACTAAACTTACATTTTACATCAAGAAGCCAAATTCAGTAAACATTTTTATTTTACAAAGATACCTTTAATGAAGACATAAAATTTGACCTCAACATGCCACCAATTAGCCACTGTCACTAAAACTTTAAAGCTGGCGTAATTTATATACTAATTGTCCTTCATGGATGCGGATTTTCTTCTAGATTTTAATATAAATGCCATGAGGATTATGCAACAGTTAATGTAGAATATTGAACTTTTTACACAAAGTTTGATATTACTGGGGCGTTGTGCTGTGACTGAGCTATAGTTTGGTTCTGAAAATATTTTGTACTTTCATCCATTTCACTTGTCATTAAGCAAATATCTATTATGCCTACCAAGTATCCCGCTCCCCCTCTATCATGAAATTTACACTCTAGATGGCAATGTGGACCACAGACAAATAAAACAAATAAACAAACAAGTTAATAGACAAACAGACAAAATAAACAAATAGACAAATAAACAAGTTAACTTTATATATATTATAATTTGAGAAATTATAAATTTAGAAAGCAGTCAGTGCGATGAAACAAGGAAGCAAATAGTGCTGTGTAAAGCAGCAGAGTAGGAGAACAGTGAAGGGTGAGGATTCGACTTTAGAGTAGCAGAGGTGCAAACCAAGAAAGCGAGTCAAAGGTAATCTAAACATGTAAGAGAGAGACAGATTTATGGCAGCTTCTTGGGGGTTTTTATCAGGCTCATGAAGAACATGATTACTATTTCCAACTCTTAGCATGCTGATAAGGTAGTAGTTGTTTAGATGAATAAAATATAAAAGAATACAAGTGATTTATTGAAATTCCTTAATGGTTTCTGAAAACCGCTTGTGAAAGTAATCAGTGATAAGTTCCATATCCATATCCTGGCTTTTGCAATTTAATCCTGGACTTGTGCCAACAATACGTGCCTACAAATTGTCCTTTAGCGTTGTATGTAAATAATGCAAGTCACATGAACTGAAAAACATCTTTCTACAATATATTTTGGCAGAGCATGCTTGAAAGGAGAATTCTGAGATTTCTGCTCCAATCTTTACACTGTAGCCTGGTTTTAAGGGAAATGTGAGATCAATGGAGAAGCAATAGACGACAATAATGCCACTCCCATTAGTAGATTCTTTTCCCGCTCACTTCTTTTTTTGGTCATCCACCCAATTTATAAATGGACACATTCATTAATTCAATTTGTTTCTATCTCTTTTCTTATTTCTGTTGCAAAATTCACAGTGTGTTGGAAGACAAAGAAAAATAAAACATAAAAACTACATCCATGTGGTCTATGGGGCTGGTATTCCCTGACAAACCAAGTGAAACAGAAGATTGGCATCTGGGTTAGTGTGGCCATCGTTTCTCAGTCACTTTGCTGGGAATCTTGGCAAAGTAGTTAATTCTTCTCTGACCAATTTCAAATCCATCTCAGCCGCCTGCTCCTGTCCTCTGTGTGTGTGTGGGGGGGTGTCCTCAGGCCACACTCAACATGTCGCGTGAATGTGCACCTGAAGCAGGGCCTCCAGGCCTGCCAGTGGCCCAGTGGCGCACCTGTGTGATGAGTGGCACATCTCTGCAGGCAGAGGCATTGGACGGGAGCTTCCCACACCTTTGCCAAACAAGCAATTCTGATACAGCTGAGACATGGCTCTGCACAGAGTCTACCGTGCGCTGGACAGCTCTGCCATGTGAATTTAGAAAACATGAGTTTATCTCCAAACTGCTATATTCATTTATAAATTTAAACCTTACCCTATTTACCATATATAGTTCTTATTTTGGACAAAGACAGGAATACATGTTAAAATTCTTTGAAAGAAATATCTTTGGCTATTTTATATACACAAGGTTTAACAGTATTATTGTAGTTAATTAACAACAAGTGAATGAAATTTCAAATATCTTGACTTTTCTAATCTGAGCCTCACAGTCTTTATTTTACACTGAAGAATTTGATTTAAAAATCATTTCTGAAAGGATATCTTCTTCCACTTGCCAAACAGAATTTCCAGGCTTGTGACTAGTAATCAAAAGAATAGAAGCATCAAGCACAATGATGGCTATGAGAGTGACAGACTTCACAGTATAGAGAGCCTTCATTTAAAATAGTGTTTTCTGTATCAAATGTAAACCCTGTCTTCAGTAAGTCACATTCCTAAAATTAGCCTTCTCCTATAAAAGAACTGTCTCAAATATTTGTAGTGTTGTCAGTCAAATTCATCATGCTCTTTGTTGATTTTATTAACAGAAGAAGAATCTTATGTCTATTCAGATTTATTTTGTTTGATTTGATTTTAACTGGCACATAATGGCTGTGCAAACGTATTGGGGTAAAATGTGCTGTTTTAATTCCCATGTACAGTGTGTGATGTAATGATCAAATCAGTGCAAGTAGCATGTCCACCACTTCAAACGTTTATTTTTTCTTTGGGTGAAGCTACAAAGAAATATAATGTAATAATACTGTTAGTTACTCTTTGTATCTGCATCATATTCGGAGGTATTTTGTTGCATATGATGTTATTATGAACTATAGTCACCCTGTTGTGCAAAGAATATCAGACTTATTCCTCCTATCCAGGTAACTCACTCTGCACCATTCTTTCCATCCACCCTGCCTGTCCCTTTCCAAGTCTCTGGTAACCAACGGGCTGCTCTCTCCTTCTGTCAGGTCCACTTTTTCAGACTGCATACGTGGGTGAAGTCAGGTGATACATTTCTTTCTGCATCTGGCTTGTTTCACTTATTGTACTGTCCTTGGGTGAGCCTGAGTTATTGCACGTCACCGACTACCATCCCTTTTTGGATGGCTGAATTGAGTTCCATTCTGTGGCTGGGTCGGGTACGATGGCACCTGTAAGAGGCCAGGGGGGTGGTCGGCCTGATCTCCCAGCCACCCCTCAGTAGTGCTCTCAAGAGGGTCCTTACAGAAGGAGCAAGCCGGGCTGCTGGGCTCTGCTTCCTGGAAGATGGAATCTGCGATTTCCTACACCAGTGTTCTCTCCTAGGCTATGGCCATTTGGTGACACGCCAGAGCCTGTGCTAGATCTTCAGACTTTCAGCCTCCAAAATACAAGCCAAATGCATCTCTTCATGAAGTCAGCCTGTGTCGAGTATTTTCACATGATGAAAAGCTGACTAATACAGGGTGTCCACCCAGTAGTGGAATTTCTGCACATATAGTAGCTGTGTCCTTATCTTTCTGAAAAAGAGCTCTGTGGTTTCCCATGTCTGTACTAACTCACAAGAGGCAAACAGGAAGTACTGGTTGCCTTTGGCCCATGCCGTGCTGGCACCTGCCATCCTCTGTCTCTTTGATGACCACCTTTCTAACTGGAGTGAGGTGCTATTTCATGGTGGAGTTGATTCGCGCTGCTCTGACCATGATGGGGAGCATTTTATCATCTCCCTGTTAAGTGTTGTCATGTCTGCCTGGGAGAAATGTTTATTCACGCCCTTTCCTTGTTTTTAATCAGATGCTTTCTTGCTATGGAGTTGTTTGAAGGCCTTATATGTTTTGGATATTCGTCCTTTATCAGATATGTAGCTTACAAATCTTTTCTCCCAGTAGGTAAAATGATGTCTTCACACTGTTGCTTCCATGTGACATGTTAAATAGAAATTTATACATCTTGGAAACAAATAGTTTATTTTCCTTTCAAAGATATATTTTCAGTAGCATTTACAGGGGTGATTTTGTTTTTTTTTTAAAGATGGCAGACTCCAAATACCAGTTTGAAAATCATGTGCAATTTTCTATGAAATCAGGAGACAGAAAATAATCAAGAATGCCTCTTTTAAATTATATATTCTTTCTTAGTCCCATTTCTGGCTCTGTTTTCCCCAAATTTCTAGAGGCAATATGGTCACAGATGTGTAAATAGGAATTTTAAGGAACTTTTAATTGGTACCCTTTAGGTATGGATAATTGAATGTGCTAATCTATAGCACTGTGGCTGGCAAGTGTATAAATTGCCCCGATAACACTAGTTAGAAGAAGTAATTTTATAATTCAGTAAAAATCCATTAAAATAACTCCCTTTATGGTCTTTGGCTACTTTGTGCTTGGTTCACACACTTGCCTGATAGCCAGTTGGAGGCACAGTGCACTCAGCCAGTTGGTGGCGGAAATGGCTCTCTCCCCCAGCTGTCAGTGCTCAGGGCTCTTCTGCCCCACTTCCTGGCCCACTGCAGTATCTGACATGGGGTAGGTTCAGTCTCCCAGCCCAGCTTCTGCTTCTCACATTTCCCCTTACGTCAGATCCATGCCTTGTCTTTCAGCTCTAAGAGTGTTGATAACCTGGGAGATCGAGATTAACCATGATATTTTCCCCTGTCCTTCTTCCACCATTGTAATTTTCTTCTAAAAAAGGCACCTCCAATGATTTTTTTCTCTTGCCCCTCATTGTTCACCCACTCATATGTGTACATATCTGGACGCAAACACACATCCTGCGCCTTATAGGGCACATCCAGCTGATCGACATGAGGCCAAGTTCCTCCTAAACATCTGGATAACTCTCCCTTCTGGGCTTTGTAACCCTCCGATTTTATCTCCCAATCCCTCCTGCCTTCCTGTGTTTCCTGCAGGATCTATATGTGTATATGTATTGGGGGGTAGGGTTAAACAAGAAAAATTTTGAGGGCCGGGGATTTAGCTCAGTGGTTTCTCCGCCTGCTGCGCAAGCTCAAGGACCCGAGTTTGATCCCCGGTACCAAAAAAAAAAGAAGAAGAAGAAAAAAGAAAAAATTTGAAAGACAGTAGTTTACAAATATTTGAGAGAAAAGTATTTCCTGTTTTTCTTTTCGGTAATTTTGTGAACAGTAAAATAGCTTTAAGAATGCCAAGGACAATGCAGACTTTGTGTTTGCTTATAAAACCGGAAACAGGGAAACAGATTGCAGCCCATCCTTCCGGTGAGGTGTGGTGACAGAGTAAGCTGAAAGCTGAGGCAGTTTGCAGAAAAGGTCCAGGAGGACAGGGCTGGAGTGAGGAACCCAGGCCGGGTATTCGTCATCTTATCTTTGTACAAAGTGTGTAGGTCCAGTCTTACCAAAAGACTGCCCCTCTTCCACTCACTCCTAACCCCTCCCCTATCCTGAAGAGTCCTTCACCAAAGCAGGAAGAATTCCTACCAGAATCACAGAGCTGGAAGGGCTCCATTCACCTGTGCAAACAGAGCTCTGAGGATTTAGGACCTGTCAGCCTGGCTTGGAGCTGTAGCTGCAGCCCCACCAGTCCCTACACACATGTTCCTTTCTCCCTATCCCTCCTGGAGCAGAGCCCCACGTGACAACCTGTAACACTGGGTCTCCCACATACCATGGATAATACGCTTCTGCTGCCCAACTCATTAAAAGACTTATAGGTGGTCCAAGGACATTATTATGTACAACATTACTTCCAGGAGAGAAATCCTTCTGCATTCCAAAATAAACCTACACTGCTCATTATTTGAAGTCAGCCTACAGCAGTAGAAATCATGTGCCTAGAATTGTTATGACTTCATTAGTACTGACCCATACTCACACAGCCTGTGGTGGATGCATTAGTCTGTTCTTCAGAGTGAATTTTGAAAGGGAATTTTGTTGGATCATCATTGTACATGGGCCCACAAATAAAGCTGTGGTTTCGTTTTAGTTGATTTGGGCAAAATGCTCTATGTCATGGTGCTTTTCAGCATGTATCCACTTGGAGTGAACCGTCTATTGTACCCAATCATCTGGCAATTTCCAAGCTTCAGCAAGTTAATAAAAACAGAAATTTAAATTTAAAAGTACCAAGAATGGACTCACCTTGCCTTAGAATTCTCAAAACATGAAATCATGTCAAATGCTTACAGCTTTTATTCTGTAAATTTCCATCATTTTATTCATAAGAATCACCAATTAAAACATAATTTTTCAGTTGACTGAAAAATAACTTTTCAGTTGAGAGATAACTTGCTAACATAAAGAGAAAAAAGCTCAAATATTCATTATTCACTTTTAGTTTATGAATGAAGGTGTTTCAGAAGTACTAAAGTAAGAACAGTTTATATGTTTTTATTAATGTAGATAAATTCTTAAATTAGATTTTTCGAGAACAAAACAGATGCAATATTTTTATCACTGCATCTTTTAAAAACATACTGGGGATTTAGCTCAGTGCTTCCGCCACCTGCCTCAAAAGTGCACAGTCCGGAATTGAATCCCTGGTGCCAAAAAAAAAAAAAAATACACATAAACTTTGGAATAAATTTAGAGGCAGCAGAGTATAATTGTAAGAGAATAAGAGTCTTCCCGTTAAGTTTTCTAGAAATTCTGAAGAATAATGATTTTCTTTCACTTTAGTAGTCTTAGTAAATATTTTATGTAAAGAGCTCAGAGCTTGTAGATTTATTCACCTTCAGTGAATTCCAATCCACTCATAACTATCCTAACAAATTATTTTTCTCTTTTAAACTCTCAATAGTATATCTCTGGTTTTAAAATGGATTATAGTTTGGTTCTATTATTATATCCTGTTTGCCCGTGCTGTTTCTCCTTCATTATGCTGAGTTTGTTGTGACGTTCTACTTTTTGTAACAGACATCTGATGTTAAGAGTTAGGTGAACCAGAGACATTATTAGGAAGTACAGTGCTCTTAGCCTGAATTAGCTATGTTGGAACTTTACTAAAAATTTAGATACACTTTAGTTGGGTTTTTTCCCAACTATGTGCCTGTTCTTCATATACCTAGTGGCAAAACTTTTGGTAATGCGGGTACAGCAGGCTTGCTATAAACTGAGAATTCATTTTCTCATCTCTATGGGAGCCAATAATCATAACTATAGAAAATTTCTAACATTTACTTTGAGACCAAAGCTAACAATGAAAAATGAAACTTAATAATAATATCCAATCTGTACAATTGTAGGGGGGAGGAAATGATAAAAGCTATTGTCAGTAGAACTGAAGAATATTATAAACCACTTTCATTCATCTCTGTCATTTTGTCTGAAATAGCAATTATTCTCTCTAGTTTTGAATCTCCTAATGATCTGCAACTTTAATACATTTCGTTGTTTTTCTTATTATTAAATTCCTTATACAACACATACAATGCTAGTAGACTCTTGAAGGAAAAAAGGCAACGCACAAAGATATTAAAGCATGATTTTTGAAAAGCCTGGCTACAGTATCTAATATTATGAGTAAAATATTGAAGGAAGGGTATACATTGTCCTATAACAAAATGTTTACAGCTATGGAAAGATGATTACCCAAGACATTTTCAATGAATTTTATAATGCCTGTATATGTATTCTTGTTTAAAACAGGCAAAAAGGAATTATTTGGAGCAGAGTTGTAAAGGCTCGTGCTTTATGTGAGCATAGATCTGGCGATGAGGTAGTATTCTACCCTCTTGGAAATGAGTTGGGCCTCTAGTTTTCAAGAAACCAAAGGCACAATTTTCCACCTAAGAAAAGGAGTTCGAGCGTGCTCTGCAGAGGAGATTAGATATGTCTGTCACCTATTTTGTGGCTGTAGATCTTACAGAATCAATCAACTTTTCTGTGATTTATTTCTCCATTTTTTGAGAGAAGCCAAGCAGAAACTATTTTTGAAAAAAGAACTTAGCAAGATAGCTCCATAAAGCTTCCCTATTGTCAGTTCCTTGTCTTGTACACCATCCAATAAATTAACATAAGATATATTTGAAGTTGCCCATGGGAATATCTAAAGGCATATGGATAGATCTTCCTTCTTTTCTAATTTCTTTCAGACTGCTTTGCTTGACTATTTTACTACTTATTTAACAAAGACAGTGTCTCTAATCAGTTTTCTGCTGGTGATCTCAACTTCCTGGTAATTCAGAAAATAGAAAACAGTATCAGAGGGAGGTTATATATGGTTTTGTGTTTTTATGAACTATACCTTAAATTGCTATAACCAGTAAAATAATTAGTTCATCTGATGACAAAAAGATCCCTATGAAATGTACTCAGTAAATATTTTATATGGAAGCATAGAATTTAAATCCAGAAGAGACTTTATTTGGTTCTGTACTTACTGTTGTGGAGTGAATATTTTTCTCTCTCAAAGTTCATATGCTAAAATACTAGCGCCACACAATCATGTTAGAAGATGGGGCTTTTGAGATAGAATGAAATTATGAGAGTGAAGCTCTCTCTCATGAATGGCATTAGTATCCTTCATAGAAAATTGTGAGAAAGGATTCCTCTGTTGGCCATGTGAGGTTACTGGAGGCTCTGAAAACCAGACAGAGGGCCCGCACCAGACCCTGCATCTGCTGGTGGCTGGACTTTGGACTTCCACTCTTGAGGAGTATGAGAGGGAAAAAAAAATTTATTGCTTAAGCCATTCAGTTTGTGGTGTTGTGTGATAGCAGCCTGACCTAAAACACTTCCCTGTTACAGATGAGTACAATTAGACCCAGAAATGACTTGTGCAAGAACAGCAATGAATTCGTGTTGGAGTGGTAACTGAAACACAGTATTCTGATACAGAATCTGGGATTCTTTCCACTATAGCACTTGCAGTTTATTTATTCAGCAAACATTCCAAGGCCTTGTTTGTAGTAAAGATACGTTTTTAGAGACTGAGATGGGAAGAGGGGAGAAGATGTAAAACAAATAGGAAATTCTCTCTCCAGGAGAGCATACAGTTTTAAAGAAAACATAAAGCTGAATCACAAATTACAATATTTAGAATGTGTAAAGTGCTTAAGGGGAACAAGACAGAAGGCCACAGGAGGGAGAAGACCTATGGCCTCAAGATGATAAGGAAGGCCAAGTGGAAGTGGGTTTTAAGCTGATGGATGGATAGGAATTCCATGAATAGCATCAAAATGAAGAGGCAGGGGCCGGGGATTTAGCTCAGTGGTTTCGCTGCCTACTGCGCAAGTGCAAGGGCCCGAGTTCGATCCCTGGTAAAAAAAAAAAAAAAAAAAAAAAAGAGGCATTCTGTGAAGTGTCATTAATTGTAATGAACAAAGGGAGAGTTGGAGGGACTGGGCAGAAAAAGGGGTAATTCTGTATGAACTGAAGTGGAAATGGTGGCTAATCTTTGTAGGGTGCCACTTGCAAGACAGACACACTGGCATCCACATCCTTTGGTTGCTGTATTTACAAAGCCACCTCCTGGGAGAGAAATTTTGATTGTGGGAGGGCAGGGAGCTTAGCTCAAAAACTCACCACACCTATAAAAAATTCAGATGAGGTCCTGAATTTGATCCCTGATACCAAAAAATGGTAGAAAAGATTGGGCCAGAGATGTAGCTCAGTGGCGCTGCACCTGCCTGGCAAGCTCAAGGTCGTGAGTTCAATCTTGGACACAGAAAAAAAAATTAAGGTGATATGACCATTCAAAAAGAAAATCAAGGTACTGTTATTAAAAAAAGGCAGTGTAAAAGTGCAAAGATAGATGCAAAAATAAGGCACAACCAAACAAAAGTAAAAGGTGCCCTCTTCCACATCCTGTAGAATGTACATGAAAAGAAAACTGAGGTGAAGAGAAGGTGCAGTAAGTAAGATGATTACATGGAGTAGCTCGGTTTGACTGCTACTCAGAACGAGCTGCACTCTGGCATTCTGGTCAACCTGCTTCCCCTCCCTACCCCCAGCCCTGCCATCCCAACAAGGAAGCCTCTCTCCTTGATTTATACTGTGTATAAGGCACATGTTCGTTCCAGGAGCAGCTGACTCAAGGGAGGAAAAATTTGAAGCTATGGTTATACCTACGTGTGAGGAATGTGTCTTCTCTGCCCAGCTACTAGCAGTCAGACTGTTGGGCACAAATATAAGCTCTGGTGTTTCCCTCTTAGATTTAGGAAGTGTCTGGCTCTAGCTGCAAGACTAGAATTAACACGTTGCCTTAAGAAATACAGCAGGGAAATTCTATCCATCTGATCTGAACATTCCAATTGTAGAGAAGATAAAGCACTCAACTTCTACTGGGGACAATCCTAAGAAATACGGGAAACTGTGATAGGCACATTGGTTTCACCCTTCAGCCTTCTCCCCAAATACTTCATGGACATTGCTGCCTGCTGATTCCTTCACTCTTCGCTCCCCACAAACTCCTGCAAACCTGGTGCTAAGTGTGTGAGCTTCACTTTCTTCCTTACAAGAGGAAGAGTTTAAACAAAGGTCTCTTCTAAGGGTTCTTAAATTACAGTTTGATGTCAAGTTCAAAAACTTTATTGAAGTTACACTGAGGAAGGACTAGACTACTTTTGACCAAGAAGTTTGGTCTTCAAATATTTGGAGGCAAAACTGTAGGCTTCAACTCTCTCCCCTCTCTGTCACTTCCTGAAACTGTGATTTAATCAGGTATTCAACATTTTCATCTATGGTTGTATTTTTAATAAAATAAAGGTTTGTCACATAATTCAGTAAAAATAATTCAGTATTATTAACAAATAATGATAAGGGCTACTGAATTTTTTTTGAAGAGAGAAGTACTAATTTCAATCACTAGTATGATGTAGTGGTACAGTATGCAGTGAAATCATTGTGTTGACCATGCTGTGTTTGACAGACTGACTGATGAATGCATACTTTTAAGCTACCAAATCTAGGAGTTACTATCAAATTATAGAACAGCAACTCTATAAACATTAACAATAAAACTAAAAATTGTAACTATGACAGAGATAACAGGAAGCTGTTTAAAAATAGCTAACGCTTGCTTAACACTGTGTATAAATCTTTAGTTTTTAGCTTTCTTCAAAATTCTGCCTTATAAGCCAAAAATGAGGTCATTCTGAGACCCAGGCTCTGTCTTTCCAGCTCAGGCATTGGCTGATGTCTGTTGCTTAATTCCTGCCAATTGAAAGTTCTAATCAAGGATGAATGTTCCTTTATATGTGTGTGTGTATCTATAATATATATACACTATGAGTATATAGAGGACATTTATAACATTTACAATATTTACACAGATGCACGCATATATATTAATTAGGATCCTATATAGTTTCTCAAAACTACTAGTTTTAAAATAACTGTGCTTTCTAAAGTGAATGGCTTCTTATATAACAAGAAATCCTAAATTATGGAGTTGATCATGTCACTTTCAGTTGCTGAGTAAAGCCTTCAGGGACCCAGGCTGCTTCTAGCGTCTCCTCTAGTACCACTGGCACAATGGCTTTCCCTGTGCTTGTCACTTTCTGGTCAGAATATGTTGTTACATCTCAGGTAGCACATTCAGTTCAGAGAATGAGGAAGTCCTGCCTTCTGTGTTATCTCCCAGTGGCTTCCCGAAACTGCCTGCGTAACTAGGAAAACAGGGTCGTGGACTGAACGACTGCTGCAGACCACTGGGACCCATACTCTGGAGCTGAGCATATTTAGACCTGAAACTCAATCAGAATTCTTTCATTGAAAAGAAGGAATACTGCATAGGTGGCTATCAGATTTCACCAGAATAAGAACACTGGGTAAATGAAGTTACATTACTTAAAAGATGCAATTGTGAAGGATGATCAAGTAAGTAGTCAGAAAATATGAGACAAAAAAATTTCTCCAAAATAAGCAAGATCATCTATAGGATTTCACTGTAATTGGGCTCATTTTAATTAACAAAGGGAATTTCATGTAACTTCTTACAAGTTTCCAAAGGTCTGTCCATTGGAAAAAAGATACAGCCAATCACTGAAATGAGTAGAGAGAATTCTATGGCTGTTTTCTTAGGCATATACATTTTCAAGAGGACAAATGCAGTATATTTGTCTTAGAAGAACAGGCTTGAACTGATAATATATTGTCAAGTCAAGAATCATCTTGGACTGCAAAATGTAAATGTATCCCTGACACATTAGGTGAGTGATTCTAGCTTACATTAATGGGCAGGCTACATCTGTTGTTTGATAGTTGGCTTCTTCAGGGGCTGCCAGAGAGCATCTCATCACTTGCCATGCCCCACATATTAGATGGAAAGAAAAAGAGAGGAGGTGCTGCTGCCAAAGCACCTGTAGATAGAACCCAGCAGAGAGCAGCCTCAGGCACGACCCTGCTCAGGACTGTAATGAGTTAGCCGGGTGAGTCTGTTCCACTGACCGGAACAAGGGCATGAGGGAATTTCAGAGTGCCTGCATTCTTAGCTACCTCACTTGCTGCAAGCAGGTCCAAGAAAGGTGGGAACCCAGGAAATTTGGAGATGTAAATAATGGGTAATTGTCAGTACTCCCCCAAGGTCGTTTCCAATGACTTAATTTTGACTGCTCTGCTTGTATAGCTCAGGAAATGGTTTTGAATTTGGAAAACTATGTATATAAACATTTCATATTAATATGTATATGCATTCAATAAATCTGTTTTCTTTTGTCATATTTGCTTATCATTACCATATTACATTTAGTAGAAAAATAGTTTAACAGACTGTTTGCTCAAATATATAAGAAACATGATTTGGAGAGTAAGAATTTTGACAGTCAATTCAGTTAAAAATCCTGTTTTCATCATATATTAGTGTGGTTATACCTGCAGATTAGGAAGTAACTGACAGGAGGAATTTTGGAGACTTTGGAAATGTTGCAATATGTAACTTATAAATATACTAACTAAATATTTTGAAACGTATTTGCATTGCATATGTATGTGCCTAACTTTTCTTTTCTTTCTTTTTTTTTTTTCTTTTGGTACCGGGGATCAAACTCGGGTCCTTCCGCTTGTGAGGCAGGCGGTAAAACCACTGAGCTAGATCCCTGGCCCTGTATGTGCCTAACTAATGCTGTTTTACATGAACATAATGTTACAAATTTTTTGTAAATTCTGAAATTCAAAGGAATTTGAAGAAAAGATGATTTTTGTGACTATTACAGATTTCCTATTTATTTCATCTTTCTGCTTTGTTTTGGCTCAATTAACCTGATATGATTGAAAGAAAAAAACGAGTTTCAGGAAATCTTATTTATAACTTAGAGGTATTTTGATTTATAATTCAGTCTTTCCAATATAGAAAGGTCTTAAGATAAATATTTGTAATTTAACATTGTCATCTTTAAACATCAAATTAATCTTTGATAGATCTACACTATTGATTTTCTAATCTCTAGCCCAGGTTTTCATCAGACTATAATAGCAAACAAAACCAAATTATTTCTATTGTTTGGCACATGAACAAAGAAAAATATAATTAATTTCAAACCTTGTTTCTAACTAAATATGTCTGGAAATAGAGTACAGGATGGAGAAATTACTTTGACTTATGGTATGAAGGGATAAAACATTAATATTTGTCTAATTATTTTTTAAATGTTTGTATAAGTCTACTTATTTAAATCCCTATTGATAGTCTAGTAAAAACTTTGAAGGCATTGTTCTAAATAAGCAGTTGCAAAAGGCACCTAGTATGTGATTCCACTTACGTGGGGGACCCAAAGTAACCAAATCCATAGAAGCAGAAAGTAGAATGGCAGCGGCCAGTGACTGAGGGAGGGAGAGATGGGAATAAATAAACAAATAAGTGAATAGTTTTTTAATTTCAGTATTATATTTCAACATATCATAATTTCCACTCTAAATGATAAATAAATTCAAGAATACATGCAAAGCACTGAGCCCAAAGGACCTGGTAGACAATTATTATTTCAGTAAATGTCATCTGTTTTATTTTATCATTACAACAATAAATATACCAGAAAGTCAAAAGAGCAATTTGAAATATCTTTTCAATGGGCTCATGAGTATATTCATGACAGAGTCAAATGACATTCTTGTGTTTTCCAAGATCCTTCACTCAGAATCTTTATTGTTCTAGGAGGCATCGTTGATAAAGACCTTCGTCACTACCTCAATTTACGATTTCAGAAGGGGTCTGTTGACCACGACCTTCAGCAAATCATTCGAGACAACCTCTACCTCCGCACTGTGCCATGTGAGTACAATACCGGACCATATTTTCTCCCTCTGTTGGGAGAGAAATATGCAGCTCTGTAGCCATTGTTTGAAAGAAAGTTTAAGTCTTGCTGATTATTTTATAATGGGCATTTGGAAAAGAAAACGGATTTGAGATATGGAAGTTTTAAATGCAAATGCTTCTAACTGTGCTTGTGTGGTTTTTGATGAAGTTGTAAACAGAAGAAACTGGTGATTTTCAGGCTATAAAATCTAACTTACACTTCTGAAGTTAGTATGGAAATGTGTAGATTCTAGTACAGACTTTCAGTGATTCAGAGTGAATCAAGACTGAGGTAGAACTCCACAACGGGAGACAGGAGAATACAAATTCAGTTTCTTAGTTGAAACAGCTATTTTGTAAGTATAATCTACGTAGTAAATTCATTTTTGCTTTGCAGCAGAGGGATTTCTCAAGTGAAAAGGACACACTGAAAAGTAGGAAGTGATGATGTTGCATGTTGGAACAAATTTCTTATATGCAACCTATGGAAATCCACAAATACCAGTTTCTGATTTTCCTTTAAAAGAGAGGAATCAGTAAAGTGAAAAAAAAAAAGCACAAATAAAATTCTTAGTGCCTATTTTACTTTATTTGACAATCCTCTATTAACTTTAGGGCAAATAAAGGACTTTTCAACTCAGGTCCTAGGTCCTACATGGATATCAAATTACATTTTCTTTAAGGGAGAGCTAAGAGGTGCCAAGACTTTCCACTCTTCAGGACCTCTGGACTGTGGATGTTGTCTGTATTCCTTTTGCATTAGTTCTGAGCTCTAATAAACTCAAAGCTATGGGCTCTGGAGGATTAATATTAAAGAAAGAAAACTTGACTAGGAAAAATGAAACAAGACAAAAAAAAAAGATTTTTGATAAGGAGGATTGAGCCACCAGCAGCACTATGTAACAATATAAATGGGTGAACTATACCAAAATATTGAAAACACCTCAAATGTGAAGATGGACAGATAAGCACTGAGCCCTCGCAACCCACACGTTTTAGAAGGGGTGGATTCTCAGCACTGTTAGCGCTGAATGTTCATCAAAATAAAAATGCCACAGCACCACTATCAAATATTCCTAAATGAGAATGCTTGCTGGTCGACATCTTGTCAAAATGATACTTCTTTCTGTGTGTGTTAAGTAGAGGAGCAGGCTTCTGAACTCTTGCTGTAGAAGAAGTTAAGAAAAGTTCATTCTTAGACTTAGGAGCCTGACATTAGAGTGATGGACAGGGTAGACAGGTGAAAAAACTGACCGATCTATTTATAAAGCAACAGGTGGGTGCATTTTCAAAGCTATGATGTCAGCACAGCCGTGTGAATTTATCTTTTGTGACATGAAAGAAAGGTGATCTGAAATACTAAATAAAGAATCCAGGCACTTTATTATGTTTAAAAGCTGAGGGAAATGGATAAGAGGCAGACATTCAGGAATACTTGTAGCCCTTGCTAAAACAATGACATAAATAAGAAATAATTAAATATGAAGATAATAAGAGTAAATTTTGCATTAATTAACTTCTTAAATAAAGAACCTCTTCAGAGTACCAAAGGATGAGTATGAAGGAAAAGTAAATATGAAGGTAAAATATCTAGACTTACATGGGTTAACATAGTGTGATTTTGGGAGAAGGTCATAAATTCAATTAGAAGTCCTTGAATAGCTCCCATAAAGAAGATAATTAGAAACTCAATGAATCTGAATATTATGATGAAACAATTACTCTTTGGTTTCTTTGGGTTTTTTTTTTTCAGGCATGACTCCTAATAGCCAATTCCAATGACCCCATTCACTAATAGTGCTTTTATCTTGGTGTAAGAGTTGAAAAACAAAACAGAGGTAGAGGTGATTCTGATTTATATTATTAGAAACCATTTTTATACTAATGAATTGGAACTGGACAATCTACCATCTTTATTCAGTGTATCTTTTAGTGAAGTGTTCAGACATTTTCAGAGAATATGCTATAAAAATGTGTGAATAGTATGAAGAATCCTACCATGGCTTAGAAACTTACATTCAATCCATTGTATCTATTGGTACTGCGTATGGAATCACACTTGTTATGCATTCTCCTGGGTCACAATATTGTCTTTGGTTTTCATGAAACCAGCATGTTAAAAGAAAAATTTGCTATTGAGGACCACACCATTGTTCCAGTGTATGCGTGTGTTAATATGTGCTCAGTTACCTCTAGCAATAGCACCAGGAACAGGTCTTTGATAACTTCATTGAAGCAAAATAATAGTGCCTCTAAAATTATGTTAAAGTGGACTAATGTTTTCACAAGATAATGAGCAATCCTGCCTTCTACGTGACATTACTCCTCTATCACCAACTACAGCTAGAAAGAAAGGAGTCAAGGCTTGGAGCTGGACTCCAGGGGTTGAGAGACACTCCATGCATACACTTTGCAGATCCTGTTGTGAAACAGCATGCCTCCTGTGTGCACTTCACAGGAGGCTTCTGGCTGCTGGCTAATTTCTAAGCTACTCAAGTGAAAGAGGTAGTGAGTCCAGGTCTTTTCTGGGCTTTAACTGCAAATAATAATAAAAAATTCTATCATTCTTTTACAATCAGCTAGGTTTGATTGCATTTAGCCTTCTTGTTTCCCCAGAAAAATATCTCAAAACCTAATTGTCCAAAAAACTGTTTTAAAAGTCCTGTCTCTAGATATGGAAGGAAGTCCCAGTCATGGTGCGTATGTGGCAGACACACACACACACACACACACACACACACACACACACAGTGGTTGATGAAATCAATCCAGCATTCCTTCAAATCAGACCACAAATTAAAGGTCCTTAAGAACAGACTCTTGATATTTTCTGTAGAGCATAACAGGCCCATGCCATGATGACTCATATTTGCTGAAGACCCCAATTTGTGCTTAAATCCACAACTTTCGATTGCTAATCATGTAACTAATACCAGGGAAATAAAGGATTCTAGAGGACTTATACTAGGAAGTGAAAGGTAATTGTTTCAGAATGAAAACTGTGAGCAAATTTTCTACTATTAGATTTCAGGCTATATAAAGTTTTTATGTAATCGAACTTCAAGTGAAATGAGTGAATGACTATGAAACAAAACTGTTGTGGCCTAGAATATGCTAAACATTAATGAGGAAGAATGTGTATAGACAAAGGGTGTGAAAGGCCTGGATATCATACGGGATTCATCATATGGGATTTCAGTTACACGGATAGTGCACCCAGGGAATTTCAGAAGCACTGCTGGCAGCATTTATTTGGAGATTACATGGGATGATTTCATCACAGCATGTTAGATGCACAAAGTGAAGGCAGCATGCTCTGTCCCTGGGGTAGCATAGATCCAAAAGTCTATGAGGGAAATTCCTGGAAATAATATGGGAAATATTGGATTAATTTGTAAATTTTAAAAATAAAGTTTATTTTAGCTTTAATATTCCACTGAGCATAATGATTCGAGTATTTAACTCAAGTCTAATCAACCACAGTTAAGCTACTATGCTTCTTAAATATGAAGAAAATAATCACTCCAATTTATTGATAAAGCTCTTGTCCTTTCTATCTTTGATATGCATAGAGACATACTAATAACTTTTGAGGAAAATATGAGCACAGATATAAATTTTAAATGCTTTTTTCCATGATACCAGATGACATGGTAAAGCACTTCAGTGACCAGTTTTGAAAGTTTGAAAACAAAATGGAAGATAGTTGAAATAAAACTTTTCTCCACACCTTATTTATTATTTAGTGAGATGTTTTTATTAGGAAATATTTTGAATTGATTTGAACCCAGAAGAAATGCCAGTGTATACCAAGTAAAAGACAAAAATCAATAAAACTAAACTCTACTGTTTAGTAACTAAACTGTTCCTTGAAAAATGAATAAAATGAAAAACATAGATTTAAGATATGAAAGAAATTACTTTTATGGAAGACCTGATGGAGATATAACTCATAAAGATGTTTCTGCACATTTAAGTGCCTTAAGTTAGTAAAACCGAGGCATATTAAAAGAAGAATTGCCAAAGATAAAATTGTGAGGTTTCTAATACATACTTTATAAAATTTTCTGATTCTTATGCCAAATTATCTTCCACAGAGAATGACAGAGAGGCAGGCTCTTTTCAAGTTATGAGACGGTCTTCTGTTAAGAACAGTTCAGCATACCAAAAGATGTAGCTGTGCAAGAAATCAACACTGTTTTTTGTTGGTCATATAATAAGCCTGGTCAAAAAGAACAATTGGAGAGTGGGTGGTTAGGTCACCAAAGAGAAAGGGACAGAAGATTACAAAAATGAACAAAGTATGTTTTTACCAGTGGAAGGAATTTCTCTCAGAAATGATCAAGAACAAGAGTAAGTACTCAGAATATCTATCTGTAAGCAATATAGGCTTGCGTGCTGAGATGCTAAGTTGAAATATGTATGTATTTTTCCATAGGCATAGAAACATCTGATCCAACTGAATTTTAAACCAACATATTGCAACAATTGTGTATTATACATCTGTTTCAACATTATTCTGATTGCCTCAAATAAGAATCCTCAATTTAGAAGCTCTTTTTTGAAATTGTTTTTAGAATAGAAATCAAATATTCTTTCATAATTGTTTCAGAATCAAGTTGCCAGATTTCTGTTCTTTGAAAATGAATATAATTTTTTAAATGGACTAATTGTATTTGGTGCTAAGTGCTGAAAATAAGGGTTATTTCAAAATAAATATGGCTATTTGCATTATGGACAGGAAGAAAAGGAAGTCTATAAACAAATGCAACTAAATTTCTTGAGAAATTTATAAATTGCCCAGAAATTTGCTCAAAAGCAAAAATTCAAAGCTTTCTGAGCATAGCAAATACTTGAAAGCATTCTGCCCATTTACTCATTCAGATAGCTACCTGCTTGGTGTGTTAAATGTGTTGTTCCTTTACCGGAAGTTGTAATAGGCTTATGCTCTCTTCCTTTTCACTGAAAATATTAAGATCCAGTATCATGCACATATGTGACATTACGATAAATTTCCTCTCCTGTTCACTGAACAGAATGAATGTAACTTTTTTGGTCAGATAGCAACATCCCTTGGTTTGACTGACAGGGTCCTCTAGAGAGAAATGGCTTCAAAATATTGCTTAAAATGGAAAGTCAAGGAACATTAGACGTGATCGTATTGATTTATCCATTTGACACCATAGGCCTTTATCTTTAGAATAAAAGAACACGTATAGCACAAAAGAACTGCAGTGCACACCTACAGTGACAATTGTACGGATCTTCTCAACCATATAAAACTCCCTTTGCCCCAACTTGATTGGCTTTTTCAGTTGTGACCCTATCTTTTCTTTGGTTTTCCCCTTTGCTTCACCTTTTCTTCTCATTCTTCATAAGAGGGAGACTCTCCACAGGAAATCCAGTTTGCAGCCAGAGGGTAGTGGCCAGGTGGAATATCCGTACCCTCTTGGCCTTCAGCGTTCCCCACAGCTGCCCCTACGTGAGGATGCATGCTGACATCTGTAATCCACCTCCAAAACAGCCACTCTTAGCTTTCACTAGAAAAGCGCCCAGAATCTGCTCCCTGCTGACTTCAAAAGCATAGCCCTGTGTGCTGGAGTGGGAGAAGGGCGACATCTCTTGCTGTTCCCCCTGCCCTGTCCGAATAAAAAGTGAGGGCTCTGTCAGTTTCAAGCCTGCCCCATTTATTTTCCAGTCAGCTGATTAGTCCTAGCCTATAGGATGGTTACGGAAGAACTGAAGGAGGTAACAGACAGATGGCAGCCCATGCTGGTGTTATCATAGGAATTTAAGACTAGGTTTGTAGTAGGACGGTCAACCTCAGATTCCATGTACCTGAAATAAACAACAATAAAAAAATAGTACTCATTAAAGCCACTGCTATTCTGATGTTGAGGGCACTACTCAAAGTTATTTGCACATTGTAGTTTAGCATAGCAAATACCAATAACTGCAGGCTTTATTTGGTGACATGAAATTATGGGAAAAGCACTTATCTCGAAATTGGGAGTTTTCAGTTCTGGTCTGGTTTCCAACACTAACTATAGGACCTCACCAAGGCCTGAAGCTTTGGTCTCAGGAAAGAGAGGAGAAGAGAACATGAACTCTAGTGGTTATTTTTCTTCTAAAATTCCGTGGTTTTCCGACTCCACTGGCTTGCTTTTCTTTTATCTGCATTCAGATCAGTTCCTCAAATTATTCTGAGTGTGGAATGCCCTTGATATCGAGCAGGTGTAAAGAGCTTATGGAAACTGGAGATATATCAACTACAGCAGACACCTCAGGGAAGACTAAAGAGCTGAGTTTAAATTAAGTACAGTTCAGGAGAAAACCAGCCATGCGTGTGCTTTCAGATTTTTCTATGAATGTCAAGCTAAAGATGCTATCATAACTCTGACGTTCCTTGAAATCTGCCTTCACTATTCATGAAACTCTGAAATATGGTCTGGTCTTGGTGAGTGGATAAGAAAATAAACATAATGAGAAGTACAAAGCCTTTGAAATTGCTCTCCACCTTTGGAATGTGTAATGAGCTGAGCTGTGACATCCCGGCTGGCTTCTGAAGCATGAGGTGTATTGTTATTAAAATGCGATTGTGAGCCTTAGCATAAGATGTTTAACATGAAACATAGTGTCTTCCAGCGTTGCGCTGTAATAAACTTTGCTTATGCGAGTGGACAGCCCTGGTGAGAAGTCCAAATAGATGCGGCTGATGGGAAGTTAAATCAGTGATCAGTGCAGTCAAGGGCTTTACAGAACAGACAAAAACTTTTAAGAGTCCACAGCATTTCTCACGCCTGGTAATTAAAATTCAGACTGATACAGGATGGACAGTCGATTCAATTACAAAATACACAGGAATCTTGCTTTTCTTAGGCAAAGCAGAGTGCACAATTGGATTTACTCCCAGTTAGTATCCCTGTTTCTTCCAAGCATTACCTTTCTCTGGCTTGCAGGACAGTTGCTTTCTTGCCATGAAGTCAGCGGATATCTGCACAAGCTCCATGGAATGAAGATAGAGCTTCTCATGCCACTTAACTCCAGTGAGTTGTATGCATCAGTGATAATTCCCAAGTTGCCCTCCAATGATAGGCTGAGGTAGGAACTAACGTGAGACTGTATAATTGCCATCTCCTATTTCTAGTAGGAATTTTGATGCATCTCGTCATCTTTTTAACTGGCTGACACTGATGAAAAACCATGCAGATCATTAAGAGATTTGCATATTTGAAGAAACTTTGAGACTTCATGTCCTGAATCCAAGTCAGATCAGTTATTTTCATCTTGATGTGAACCTTTTGCTTGGCCATTAATCCATAAATAACAAATTGTCTTTTTTAGCATGTCATTGTCAGAAATACTGAAATATAAAATATCTAAGTGAAAAAATAAATACTTAATTGATAAACATATTCTCCTAATAGTAAAATTAAATAATTTTATTTAATTAAAATTAATACACAAATAGATATATGCAACGAAGTCATTGTCTAAAGGCTTCCTTTTATTTTCTGAACTTGCTTCTAAGAACTTTTTTTATCTCATCTCTATCTACATTCATATCCCCAAATTCTAATGTAAAGAAGTTATAGTCATATAAAGCTCTATAAACAGATCTTATGCATGTTCCCAGTTCCTACTTTCATACTTCATAAAAGTATTTCTTTTGCAAATGAGGGTAAGAGTGATATGAATTATCATTCACCAGGCATCACCGTGCAAGTATTGTGAAGTCACTGCATGTTCTAAACCTCTAAGAAACGTGTCGCGGTTCTCATTTTTCAGACCAGGAAACAGAGGCTAGGGGAGGTTGTGTACCCTTCCCACTGCACACAATTAGTGAGTGGATCAAAAGGACTCCGAGTCTGTGTCTGCCTCCTGCAGAGACCCATTTGTTGGGTGTATCCTGTTACCTCCTTCGTCACTACCACTCTGATTTTTCTCACAATTCTGAACAAATTTTGGGAAGTTTCAAAAAGTAGGAGATTGCTTGGATATGCATCTGGATCCATTATCTAATATTTCCATAAAAGCAGCAAAAAAAATCCTGAAAATATGTACTGAATTCTGTAAGACCTCTACATCACACACTGGTTTCCACAGTGGTCTCCAGGAGCCCCAGTGCTATTATTCCCCTAAAGACTCCAAAATGACCAAGGTCAGGAGCTGACTGACTATTGATCATGGAAAGCCCCTCCTGTTCTCACCTGAAGGGAACCTAAAGCCAGGCCACAGGGCTGACTGCCAGGGTCCATGATGTCGCCACATGGGAAACGGCCCTGCTGGTGCCGGAGGAAAGCACCACTCCCATGTCTGCATAGCTGGAGCTGCACCGACTCACCTGGCACTCGGGACAGCGACAGCTCCTGGGGTCTGCAGAACTCCCACTGGCCCTCTGAGGGCACGAGGCCATGGTGACATTAGGCACAGCTTGTTCGATGCCCTCCCTAGGCACAAATGGAATTGAGAGGGAGCATCCAGCCTCCATCCCTCTGGTCCTCCCTGGCTTCCGGGTGAAGCCCGGGCTGCACAGCAATCTCCGGTGCCCAGGGAGCAACTTTAGCCATTAAGAAGTCAGTGACTGTGCAGCCACGCGTAACTTTTGCCAAGCTTCTATTATCTGTTTATTGCTTTCATGTCATAGTATTTTTTTTTATCACTCTTGTCCATAACACAAAACAGTATGTGTCATTCAGGATTCAGTCAAAGAAGTAAAACCATCTGTGGTATTTTAAGAAGAAATAGGTTGAAGGAATTCGTTTTTTTAGAAAATTGTTGGAAAAATAATGCTCAGACAATAAAAAAAACCTGCTTGGAGAGAAGATAGGCCCAGAGGGAATTGTCTGCCTCTGAGACCTGCAGCTAAGACCTAGATCTGCCCACGCCAGAGCTGAGAAGGCCCACGCGGCTGTCATTGCCTTACTGCCCCTCAACACCTAAGGGGCCAAGTGCAAACAGGAGAGCCCTCCGTGGGGAGCGTCACATGTCCAGAGCCACTGGTTATGGAAGCAGCACCTTGAAATGGGCTTCCTTTGGGGGAACAGCCAGACAGTGCCAGAAGTGTGTCTGAAGTTACATTTACTAAAAGGCTGCATTTTAAATTCTTTGTTTTGGTTCTTCTGCAGTCAAATGCGTACAATATAAATAATTGTTATCAGGTATGAGTGCAAAGACCTTCAGAGTGTTAAGGTTTTCTCTTTTCTACTTAAGCTCACTCCCAGTGATTAATTTATATGATGCTAACTGGTTAGAAGCTCCCAGGGACAGACATTTGCTCTTTGGAAAACAAGAATACTTATGCATTATCAGTGCATTCTGCAATTATTCTACTGTACTTACAGAATGAGATGTTTAAATGTATGTAAGAGTCTTTGTTCATTTTTATTCACAACTTTATTATTGGAAAGTATGAATATGACACTAACAAAATTTAGATCATAATTATATTTCTCACATGAAAAAGCAATTGACAAAAAGTGCTTTCAGAACATAATTTAAATTTGGAGCAAGAAAAGGAATCTTAATTAAAAGTGAGGAGTTGAATATATTATTTGAAGCACTACAGAAAATTAATTACAGTTCGAAAGACGGAAGATGTTTGCAGCCTTGGGTGGCACAATGTCTGTGTTCAAAGACCAGCATCGCAGCTCTTTTGGGCCCGGCATATTTCCAAGTCTCACGTTCATTAAGGAGTCATGCTATGAGTCTTCGGGTAGAGTGAAATACAATAAAAATACACATCTAAACAAAAACACAACTATGTGCAATTTGGAAAACTTGCATCTAAGCCAACATGATATTAATTTATAGTAAAGAACCTGGTTCTCCGGTACAAACATAGAAATGTAATTTGGTTTTCCCATAGGCTGGATGTTACTCTCTTTATGAATATGGTTATACTCATAAAAACTTATCTTCCGGTTTCATCACTTGTAAAAATGAGGTTTTTAATTCAAAGTGTCGTTAATGCACTTAATAATCTGTTAAATTTAAAGAGATTAAAAATGTATAAACTTTTATATATTGTAAGTCAGTTCCGCTAACGTTGAGAGGTAGTACGTGCATATGTCTGGCTAGATGCTAGGAATACAGAATGATAAAGACACAGATTCCATTCCTTAGGGATTTATGCTTATTAGAAGTTCACTATAGGTAAGACATATATTATTATTCTCACTTTACAGATGAGTAAACAATATGTAAAATGAATTAAATAAAAACAACTGCCTTGAGTTACACTTGAGATTTATAGCCAGGCTCAAGACTTTGAGAAATGATAGTTATTAAAACAATCTGAGTGAATTTGCCTTTGTTTAGCAATAATGACTGGACTGTTTGACTAGGTTAAAGATACAGACTATTAAGGACAGAACACTCAAAGATTTAATTGAACCATAGGAATCCAGTTTTGGAAACTTTGCTTAGCCCTGCTTCCACATATTTGTGCTCCAAATTTTTCAGGACCGAGATGAGTAAGAAGGAAAGGAAAGAAGTATCGCAGCAGACCCTGAAAGACTAAAGGTTTTCTTGGATTAGCCTGCGACAGTTAATTCGTCGCAATTAGCTGGTTAGAGATACACATTTGCAACCTTAGAGTAAATTTGAAGCCTCCAATATCTTTAAACAAAACCTTGAGCCACAGACAGTTAATCCGTTGCTTCCCAGTGAAGAGCTGGTAGTAAATAGAGTCTACGTGATTGGGGACAGTTGTCCGGGTCCACCTTTGCCTGTTTCCAAAGATGCCTATTAGTTCTGGAATGCTGTTCTTATTATTTAGAAGGTGGAAATGAGGCTCAGAAAGTCAAGCAAGTAGCCTACGATAAAAGGCTTCTAACTGTCTAAGCCAGAGTTGAAACAGATTTTCTCTTGATTGTAAGACATATAGAGATATCTAGATATGTACTTTGTAATATTTATATTTAACTATATATGTCTATACCTGTCTGTAGGTACACCTAGATATAGATATACATTCATATATTTATATCTATTCAAAATAAGACATGTATATGTGTGTATATCTGTTAAAAATAGGAAGTCTTACTTTCACAGGTAAAAGTCACCCTTGGAAATCAGGTGGGTTTAGATCGGAGGCAGGAGCAGGAAGCACATCCAGAAATTTGGAGAAAATCCTTAGTGCTGGTAATGAGCAGAGAAAAATAAGAGGTGGAGTTTCTGCATTTCGGGGAATTGGGTAATAAGAAAGCAGAAGGTGAAGATTATCTAGGACCTGGAACTTGATTCAAATGGTCTGAGCTCAGTTCTTCTTACAGTTTGCAGCATATTGAATCTGTCTCAACCAAGACTGGCCACACTACCTAAGAGAGTAAGCTACCTGGATTTAAGTATGTTTACTGTTTTCTAACGAGCTGGACTTAGTGAGTGAGGCTCTGTGTGGCTCAGTTTTGTCATCTGTGAAAACGGGGATAAAATAGTTCCTACATCACAGAATCAGGATTAAATATTTAAGATGCACACAGCAATGCCTTGTACAAAGGAAATGTTCCATGAAGTTGCCAATTCTTACCAGTCTTTTTGTGAGATGGGAAGGGAACAGTCTTGTGTTTAAGCAAGATTAACCTAATGTTTGGTGCCAGTAGGTGCAAATACTGTGTGCTGTGCCCAAGTACTTGGGAAGGAGGCAACAATATTCTGTTATTGCTAAACTTGGTAGCTACATTTTTTGGGCAAATCAGCGATAGTATAGAAACTATCAAGATTCAGAATACCTTGCAGGCAAATGAAAGTACAGCATGAAGCTTACTGACCATAACATCTCAAGAATATGTTTACTTGGCATTGGGAGATTGATTTTGGGGGTGTATAATACTTTTGTGGGGGCTG
This sequence comes from Heterocephalus glaber, assembly GCF_000247695.1. Next base: position 28,062,936 of record NW_004624739.1, on the reverse strand, counting down.
CCCTGCGCCTTGTGGGGTATTTAGCAACATTCTTGGCTTGTGCCCATTAGATGCCTATACCTTCTGTGAGTTAGGACCACCCAAAACATCTACAAACATTGCCAAATGTTGCTGGAAAGGGGCAAAAATGTCCCCAGCTGAGAGAACTGCTGCAGAGAAAGAATGCATCGAGGAAACATTTTTAAAAGGAGGGTCCTTTGTTAAGGGCTGAGATTGCCCTACCAAGTGAATGGTGACAGTAGGCTAAATGACAGCCAGTGTGTCTGTCCCACAGTACCACCAACCTCACAGTGAAGAGCATCCTGGGTTAACCTGATGCCCTTGCTGTGTTTGCGTGGCTTCTCTAGTTGTGGCTCTATCACGCAAACATCTGGGTAGGAGATATTTTCCCATGGACCTCTACATACTTGATTATATACAGTTTGCATATATTTAAAAATAGAGACTCCTGGTATTCTGATGAGAGTAATTTTTCTGTATAAATTAGTTAATGAGTTTCCCACATTAGTTATTGTGTGTGTAGTGCTTGATCTCTCCAGTCACTGACCAAAGTTATTCTTCGGGATTTCAGCATTAGGGACCAGAGATTAGAATTGGGTGGATTATCTGAGAAACTCTCTGCTGTAAAATTCTATATAATTTGGGAAATTTTAAGTGTTGTGCAGATATTTGTTCAGTGGATGGACAGATGGAAGACATGCAAAGAAGAGGCAGAAATACGGAGAGAGAATAAATGATGTCTACCTCTCTAACTATGTAGGAGCAGATAGCAGAGTGCCAAGTGGAACAAGAAGGCCAACAGCAAGTGAGGTAGTCTGTGGCTGCCGTTTGGATTTGTGTAACCTGCAGCAAGGACAGTGTATAGGCTGAAAATAGCGGTATGAATAAGGCTTCTGTAAGGCCTCCGCCGATTGCAGTCCACTCACTGCATGTTTGAAAGAAAGATTTGAGTATAGGTAAAACTTTGGAAAAACAGAAGTCTAGACTCTCGAACACAGGTAGAGGGGAACCTGCTGCTGAGAGTTTGTGGGAGGTAAAAAGTTTTCAGAATCGATTACTTGCTATGATTATTATTCTCAATCTGGAGTACTGAGGACCATTTCGAATTCATAATCGGTAACATCTTTGAAAAGCACACCTCTAAGATTTTCCTTTCCTCCTAGCCACACCGTGCAATCATGTCTTTTTTCAACCCTGCAGAATAAAATCTATCATGAACTTCAGTCAGCATCAGTGAAATGAATCACAACTCTTCCCTTGAGAATCTCGCTTTTTTCTCCTAGTGTATGAGACCTCACAGATAATTGCAATCCAAAATATTCCTGTAATCAAAGTATGACAGGTGGTTAATCCTTGAGTCTCATAATGCAATTCATCTAACAGCCAATTCTTTGGGGAAAAGGTAGATTTTATTTACAGGAGAGATGAAAGCAGTGGCAGGAAAGCTACTATTTAACAGTGTAATTAGTCCTGATGTAATTAATCTGGACATATAATGAATGAAATAAAATTTTGTGGGCTGCTCTTACCACTAGAACAGCCTTTATTCAAATACCCATCCATATTTATTCTGGTCATGGCTATAAAAGAAGACACAGAAAGTACCTGTGCGTATATATTGCTACAGAGATATATAGAACATTTATTTGCTATTTACTTCAAACCTCAAAGTCATTATTGGTTCATCTCAATCCGGATTTTTGTCATCATCTGTGTTAGCTTATTTTTCCTTATTTTTATTCTAGTTCCAATCCATCCTCCTCCATACCTTAGCTTTAAGTAAGTATCTTGAGGCAGATTCAAAATAGTTACGTTAGTAAAAAATAAATTAGGACCTCCACTAAAGAGTGATTGCAAAACGGTTACTTCCTTACAGCTATGGACCAGTAGAGGTCTATGGAAAACAAAAACTGCTTTTAACAACCACCTTGTGAAATATTACCAAGTTATAGAGTTTTTTTCCAGTCTATTGACCTTCCTCTTTCAACCTCTACAGCTACATTTATAGAAAATCAGTTCAGCATGGGAGAAATGCAAAATAGCACAGGTGTTTAATTAATGGGTTTAATTGTAAAATTAAGAGAAAATGTGCAAGTTTCTAGATATCTTCTGCTTTTGTTCAAAAATAACCCTTCGTCTTGTATTAAGTGCTTTATCTTGGCTTTTGTAGATTGAGCAACTGCATGTTTCATTTTGTGCTAAGTTAACATTTATCCCACCTGACAGAAAAACTATTCAGATTTAATTGAACCACATTTAATAAAAATTTAGTTCGGGCTTAGTTTCTGGAAAATAATCAAATCTCAACTGTGGCAGAACTCGATGTAGAACTCAAAAATATCATGCACTTATACTTTTCAGTTTTGTCTGTGTTTGTGCTGGGCTCCTACAGTGGATGGGACCACAGTAGTTATGAGTTGGTGCCATTGTCTGCAAGTATTTTTCTCCATGAGTTTCACATGCTGGCGGTCTGGTCCCAGGGCAGTGGTGTCGAGGTAGTGGAACCTTTAAGAGGCAAGGTCTCTGGGAAGAAAACTGGGTCATGAAGGTGCTAGCCTCAGGAACAGATTAATGTTGTCTCACAGGAGTGGGCCAGGTCTTGTGGGACTAGATTAGTTCTCTCAAGAGTGGGCTGTTATTAAGCTAGTCCACGCCACACACTTGGCCTTCTGCATGCAGCCAGTTCTCTGCCATGTTGCAATCCAGCCAGAGCACCCTCACCAGAGCTGATACCATGCTGTTTGAACCTTCTTCCACCCACCAGAATCTTCACCGAAATAAACCTGTTTTCTTTATAAAGTACCCAGGCTCAGGTATTTTGTTACAGCAGCACAAAAAAAGATTAAGACAGTGGATGAACTGTCCTTTTCTTCTGTAGTGGATTCAAGGTCTACAAACCACAGGGTACTCATTCACCACTAAAAGAGAGGCCATCCTGGCCAGTGTTGAATTTAAATCAGAATCAAATTTTGCATTGTTGAGCAAAACATTAATATTTGGAAGTACATTTGGTATATCACCCCCCAACACACACACAAATATTATTCTGTAGGATACAAACCAAAGTACTTTCATATCTCAGTGAACCCTAGGACAAAATGTATTAAACCCCACTCAGTTCTTGAAAGTAAGGTATGCAAGTATAAATATTTTTTCCCTCTTGTGCACATATGTAAAAGAATGGAGTCCATATAGAGAACAGGCTATTATATTGGTCATCAGTGCAAAACCAAATGCTCCAACTTGGCATGCTGGCCAGTTATTTTATTTTAAATAAGGAAGGAATGAAACAGCTTTTAATAAAATTCATATTGCCAATTTTCTATGGTAGAGATGTTCAAATATGATTAATGGGAAAAGATAGTAGGAAGTATCTATAGGAATATCCATTTTCTGGAGTTCCTTTATCTTCTTTGCACCTAGAATGGATCACTTTTATCACATAAATAAATCTGTGACTGGAAATTTTGATTCATCACGGATGAAACAGAAGTAACACATTGTCCTTTATTTCGTAGTTGATGAAAAACCTCAGAACGTAAGATATCACTTTGCAATTAGGCTCCATGCAGGGACTAGAAAACATAGTTATCAATAAGTACAGTATAGAATCGGCTCCAGTATTGTTGTTAAATTGACATACTGGTCATTATAAGGAGATGTTCTTTGCTGAAATCAGTGATTGTCCGAAAGATTTTTGCAATTAAAGTTGTATTCATTAGCACACCTATATCTGTACTTTTTACACCCCATTAATATTGTTCTCATTCTCCATTGCCTGAAGTCGTGAAGCCAAGTAAAGTTGTAAAATAAAATTTCACCTTCTCGCCTTATTAGAAGAAGTGCCACATTATGCATCTACCACACAAATTGTGTTGAACTTCCGCAGGAAAATAAGTGCCCTCCAAGGTTCCACTTTGAGAGTTTTCTTGGTATTTATTAGCAAGTGCTCCCAATTCTGGGCTGCTCCTTCATTCTTTTCTCTGCCGCATATTTGTTCATAATCTTCTGTCTGCAAGGATTGACATGCTATAGATCATGTCTCCTTTCCCTGGTTCCTAGCTGCTCAGGAATGAGAATGTTCTTGATTGTCTTTTTATTGATGAAGAAGAAAACAGTAGAATGAAGTGCTAACTGATAGGAAAGCAAGCAAGAAAGTTAAGAGGAATAAAAACAATAAAACCACCTTGTTATTATAATAACTGGCTTTATGATAGAAGATAGATAGTAGACTTTGTATCTACCTGGGCTCTAAAGCTGATTCTATGACTCTAGCTAAATCACTTCAACTTTTATGACCTTGTGCATCTCTACAACAGGGACGTTATTGTATACAACTATACTTTTCTTAAGCTTTAGGGAACTAGATTGAAAAGGGATGGTTGATTGGAATGGACAATAGGTAGGACATATAGTTTGATGAGTTTCATGGAACAGAAATGACCTATTTCCCATGGATGTTCATTCAAATAGAACAACTATGAGTTCAGAGGGACTTTTTGTTTTGTGTCTTTGTCATTTGTGCGTTTATTTAAAAAGAAACAGATTTGTAAATAAATAATACATAGGTAGTGACAGAAAAATGAAAATATCTTAGTTTTTCTACCTCATTTTTCTTATATGCAGAATACAGGGCAATGTTTTTATTTACCATCTTCATGACATCACTAAGATTAATTAGTACTCATGCAAAAGTAATTTAAAAGTGAAAAATGTCATTTAACTGCTTAGCAGTGTTGTTTCTGCTTTGGTTTCTTAAAGTGCCTACACCTTCATCAGTCTTTGTGAATGTCCTCTGATGTGCATAACAGCATTTACAAACACAGTGAAGTAGCTGATGGTATGTGACAAAATACAAACTGGGTAAAGTGTTACTGACATCGCCAAAGACTGATTGGGCTGCATGGAAAAGCATTTTCTGGAAATTTCTACAGAAATATTTTACCATAGGTAAGCAACTAAATTAACAAAGACAACCTTCCTGCATATAATGATTCATGGTTATACAAATCAAAATTAAATTAAAAGCAAATACATATCCAGCTAGTTCTCATGGTCTCTTCTAATTATTCTGCCATGATTTAAAATATGAATATTTTATTGGGGGACCAGGATTAAGTATAGAATTATATAGGGTCTTCTCTAACCTTGTAGGCAAATCTAATTCAGTGCATGTCAGATAGGGATGAAAAAGTTTAGTAAGACTTAGTTTAAACAAAATTAAGTGACTTACTAGTGAGTCATGGTAAAGAAAATAATATCAAAGAAATAATGCTTACCAAGTGAAAAAGGACAATTTTACTGCCTGAGTTATGACAATAACCTTCCCCAAATGGTGAAAGCCAGTGTCTCTCACAGTTGGCTGGTACTTTATTGCTTGATTTAGCTCGCTTTTTTATTGTTCCTGGAACATCAATAAAGCAGTTCTAACAGGATTGGCTATTATAAATATTTTCTTTTACTGTTATCTGTAGATCAAAAACAGTGGAAATTCTAATGAACAGTGTTATTAAGCCTACTAAATTAGGAGTATTTGATACCTCCAGTTGATAAATAAATCCATAGTGGAGAAATATACTGAAGTAATAATAAAACCATAAGTATAACATTATAATTTCAAAAATAATTAAAGATAGTGATTAAGGTTACTACCTTAAAATTCATTTCTGAGAGTGGTGACTTTTATGTTTCTAAAGAATAAATATTTGCAAAAATAGAAATGTATTGTTTAAAAATGATTATATGAAGGTACCAATGAATATGTCTCCCTATAAAAAAGATTTCAGAGTTTTACAGCATTAGAATTTTGTACTGAAATTTGAAATATACTCTTTTCTTGCAGAGAAATATCATTTTATGACTAAAAACCTTAAATGGTGGAACTATTTCTACCTCATGTGTGTGTGTGTACATATAGGAGTTAAAAACACTTAGTCTGAATGATATAATGGAAGTATTCACGGACTCCTTAGAAATCTTATAAATGTCATACCAAGATATGTCCTTGAAGAAAAAGATTCTTTAACCTGTAAACAATAGATAAATGCAAACAAATAAAATGTTTTAAATATTAACTTTTTATATACATGTATCTAAATTCTTAAATATTTGAAAAATTATTTTCAATAATCTATAAATACACGTCGAGTATAAAGATAACAATGTCAGTAATTAACTAGTAATTACTCATTTAATAACTTATACTACTGAATGAAGCAGTCAAATTCTCACTCAGAAAGATTTATTGCCTGTCAAATTAGTATCATTTAGACACTCGTCTGGTTTTAAAAATACAAACCCTAAAAGGAAGGTATTCCCTGGAGAAGCAAGTTGTCCGGGGAGAGGCTCCCGCCCCTGGAAAGCAGAGCTGGGTTTTGGCCAGAGGTGAGAGGAGAGGTCCATGAAGTACACAGCCTCTGGCATAATGGTCCTGGCTCCCATCACACCCCAAGGCCCATTCACAGGTTCTGGACTGGGCCAGGAGGAGCCCACCGTCAGAGAGCAGACTCCAGGTCAGAAGCAGAAGCCAGGGGTGCATTCTCGAGGGAATCGGAATGCCTGATTCTCTTGGCTCAGAAGCAAGTGGCTGCCTTGGCTGACGGCTGACATAGCTCACCCCGCTGCAGTGCCCGCAGGTGTCTTCACCCTCAGCAGTCCTTCATCTCATTGGGAACCACCTACTCACAAGGACAGCTGCCTTTCCGTCCTCACCAGCCCCTGCCTGTATATCACTTAATCCTCCTTCTCATCATTGATTATCACTCTCTTTCTTTAATTTTAGTTATTTATCATTTTTATGATGTCAGTGTCAAACAGCAGAGGCAGCTCAACACCATCTCTAAAGAAGGGGCTTAGAGAAAATCCCTTTGGAAGATTCATTGGTGTGCTCACTGAGAAAACTATTCCTGGGGGGGCTCTCTAACAGGACTCTTGGCACTGAGGGTACAGAAATCAGCAATGCAAATGAAGTGCCTTCCTTCATAAATCTATGTTTTGGTTGGGTAAGAGATAATAAACAAGCAAGAGGAGAATGTGGCAACTGAGGATACATGCTATGAAGAAAAGGAAATGGAGGGTTGATAAGCAGTGCTGTGTGTGTGTGCATGTGTGTCCTGCTTTAATAGTACTGTCTGTCAGGTATCACACAGGCGCAGACTTGGAAGGAAGGAAGAGAAGAAAACCCATGAAAATGACACTAAGCACAGTGAGCAAATGTCCATGGATAGGGTGGCAGTCGGTGTGATGGCCAGGAAGAACAGGGAGGAGGCCAGCGGGCTGAAACAAAACTAAAGGAAGGGGGGTGGGGGTGGCGCTAGGAATGATGTCAGGGGATGATTGAGAGAGGAAGGATAGGGCTGCAGGCCACAGCAAAGATCCTGGCTTTGGGTTAAAGAAGATGGATGGTTTTAAACTGACACAATGCTGTCTGAGTTACATTCTAAAGAGACGCCGCCGGCAGTGGACAGAGAACACCAGACGGGAACAGCGTGGAAGCAGGGAGACTTGTGTGGGTAAGGGAGCTGTTGCCAGCAAAGAGCTTGGTGGTTTGGATAGAGGGGCAAATGGCGGTGGTGAGATATTTTGGATAAATTTTGAAGGCTATCTTGATAGATAGATGTTAAATGTAACAAAAAAGGAGGAGTCAGTGTGATTTGACACCAGTTGGCCTGTCCCTTTCTAATGAGATGCAAAAGGCTGCATGAGAAACAGGTTTGGGGCAGGAACTGTGGAGTGAGTGCGTGCCTGTTAGACTTCCCCGTGGACGTGAATCTGGAGTCCAGCAGGGTGCTGGCTGGTGGTCTGGACTGGGGGACATCAGGATGAGGAATGTGTAAAGCCACGAAATTGGGCGAGGCTCCCTAAGACTGCAGGAGAAGCAAGAACGACCCTAGCACTGAACACTGGCTACTGTACATGTTGGATGGGGAGATGCAAAGGAATCCAGCAAGGAAAATTAAGAAGACAAAGTTTCAAAAAGGAGGAGGTGATTATTGACAACAAATATTGCTGATAAATCCAAACAAGATGAAGACTGAGATCAACTATTAGAAGATGAGTCTGAAAACCATGTTAAACTAAGGATGTGGGACCTGCAGAGAGTACACAAAGAAGGCGGCTTTGTTGGCGGCTGGTAGGGATTATGTGAAGGGTGAAAGTTGTCACAGCACACTCCCAAACTCTAGGAAGGAAAATATCATTGCAAAATCACAAGAACTTTTTACATCTGTCCTGGACGAAGTCAGCCTCACCACTAAGAACATTACAAGAACACCACTGGGACAGTATATTTCTTAATAGTACTTAGTACACTGTGGTTTCTCTACAATAACATGTATTTATTTTTTTAGCCAAATTCTCCATCTCTTATTTCTGAGTCCGTTCCTTTCGTGAGGAACTTATTTCCTCAATTTAAAGCACTAGCCAAGAAAATATAATGCAAGCCACGTAAGTATTTTCTGTTGTTTTCCTGACTTGCCACATTTTAAAAACTGAAAAGAAACAAACGGTATTTATTTCAGTAACATTTTATAATTCAGTATACCTGTGGATTGCCATCTTAACATGCAATCAGTGTAAAAAATGTTGAGACATTTCACGGGCTTTTCTTCTCTGAGTCCGGGAAGTACGGGTTGTTTGTCTTTTAAACCTACAGCTAGGGCTGGGGATTTAGCTCAGTGGTTCCACCGCCTGCCTCGTAAGCGCAAGGTCCCGAGTTCGATCCCCGGTACCTAAATGAATAAATAAAAACCTACAGCTCAGCTCCAGCCAGGAGCCCCCTTCCGGCCTCTTGGCCACTACATGGCTGAGGCTGCATTATCGGGCTGGCGGGCCGGCCCCGTCATTCTGCTAAGGCCTTTTGGTTTCCAAAGAGCAGGTTTCCTGCTGGCGCCAGCCTTTGCTCCACATTCACCTTCACCGTCCTGGGCTGTTGGGTTGTTGGAGAAAGGAGAGGAGAGCAGAAGGGTCTGGCACGGGACCCTTTCCTTCTAGGGAGGCGTTTGTCGCGGCTCCTTCCTCCCGCGACAAATGCTCACAAGGTGTTTCATGGAAAATGTGCGTGGTAGAGGGAACTCCGAATGGCTTCAAGTAGCTGGGTCACACCAGCGGTTCCTTTGCAGACCGGCGGGGCCACAGTGATGGCGGCGAGGGTCGCCCCCTGCAGGCCGGGCTCAGGGCGAGCCCTGAGCCGCCGCAGCCAAAGTGGAAATCTCTTTCATGGCGAGGGTAAAACAGTCATTCATTAAAATACAATTTTAAAAATTATTCCTCAGAACTGGAAAGATCTTTTTAAAGCTTTCTTCTCGTTTCCAGAAATACGTAGGGGATTGATGCTGACAGCAGGAGCTGCGGCGGTGGGCAGGAGGCAGGGCCCGAACCGCGGCCCCCAGGCCAGGAGAGGTGATTCTGGCCCGGGAAGAGCCCCGCGAGCGGCCGCAGGGTGAAGTGAGACCCCAGTGAGGTGGGTCCTGAAAAATGCTACCTGCGCTTGTGAAAGGGAATCAGAATATTCCATTCCTGAGACAAGGAATTGTCAGGGAGCCTGAAGCTCTACGTAGTTAAGAGAAATGTGTCTTCCATGAGAAATTTATGTTCCAATTTGCTCACTCTGCGCAGAATCTGAATTCACACTGCCTAGATAATGCAGAAATCCCAAGCCATCCTGACTGTAGACAGACAACTGCAGAAACAAATCTGAAGCTACTTGGAATTCACCTCATGATCAGGGTGCTCCCAGAGAAAAGGAAAAGATTTCTTTTAGAGTCAAAATAATAAACTATACCAGGATACACTCTATCCTGAAAAAATCATACTCAGGAAGAAGGATTAATGTTTCTAAAAATCTTTAGACTAATAGAATAATCTGAAAGATGTTAGAAAAGTGCTTAGATTAAAAAAAGAAAATGTAAAATAAAAAAATAATGAAAATGCAACACTGCAGTGCACAGGAAACAAATAGAGGCCGGGGATTTAGCTCAGTGGTTCTGCCTCCTGCCCCATAAACACAAGTCCCAAGTTCAATCCCCAGTACAAAGAAACAAATAGAAATTAAAACCAAGAGAGAATTTCTGAAAATAAAAATATTACGATGAAAGTGAGCATTTCAATGAGTTTTAAATCCCACCAGAATAATGAAATAATAAGCCAGAAGTTTTGTCTGAGGAAGCCATGGAGAATACAGCCTCATGAGATAAAGAGATGAAAAGTACGAAAGAGAGCTCACAGGCCTGTAATCCCAGCACTCTGGGAAACTGAGGCAGGGTTCTGTGACCCCTGGTGATTTAGGAAATTTGGTTGCAAAATCTTGAAAAAAAGATGATTGAAGTGTCTTGATGTTTTGTATAAACTTTTTTAATTGTAATTTTTATGTAATACAAGTAGATATTCATAAAGAAAATATAAAAATGGTTCTACAAAAATACTTTTTCATTACAAAAATAATTAGAGAATAACAATGATAAGTACACTGTTTATCATGATCTTGAAAGAATGTATTTTCAATTGCTAATCTATCTCTCAGCTCATTTCCTAATAATACTGTACTTTTTTGGAATAGAACATTTTAATTATTAACAAAGTATCTCACACTCAGTATAATTTTGAACAGTTTATTCCTATTTCACAATATCTGTTATACATTTTGGCCTTTATTTACACTTTCAGTTTCTCACATAAAAACTGTCTATGACAAACCAACAGCCAACATCATACTAAATGGTCAAACTGAAACCTTTCACTCTAAAATCAGGAACAAGACAAGGAAGTCCACTATCATCACTTCTATTCAATATAGTTCTGGAAACATTAGCCAGAGCAATTAGACAAGAGAAAGAAATTTTAAAAAATAAAAATAGGAAAGGAAGAAGTTAAATTATCATTTTTTGTGGATGATGTGATACTCTACATAAAAGACCCTAAAACTCCACCAAAAGACTTCCATATTTAATAACCAAATTCAGTAGAGTAGCTGGATACAAAGTCAACACTCAAAGATCAATAGCATTCCTGTACACAAACAACAAACTCACTGAGAGATAAATTAGGTAAACAACACCTTTCACAGTAGCATTGAAAAAAATGAAATACTTAGGAATCAGTCTCACAAAAGAAATAAAAGATCCTACACTGAAAACTACAGCACTCTGAAAAGGGAGATCGAAGAGGACATCAGAAAATGGAAAGACATCCCTTGTTCTTGGGTAGGAAGAACCAATATAATGAAAATGGCCATACTCCCAAAATTGTTATACAGATTTAATGCATTCCCAATCAAAATACCATTAGCATACCTTATGGAAATCATTCCTAAAATTCATTTGGAATAAGAAGAGACCTAGAATAGCAAAAGCAATGCTGGACAACAAAGGCAAAGCAGGAGACATCACAATCCCTGACTTGAAATTATACTACAGAGCTGCTGTGATAAAAACTGCATGGTACTAGCAACAGTACCTGAAGATCAGTGGAACAGATTAGAAGATTCAGAAACAACTGCAAACACACTCAGCCACCTTATCTTTCACAAAGGGGCCAAACACCCTCACTGGAGGAAAGATAGCCTCTTTAATAAATGGTGCTGGAAAAACTGGCTTTCCACATGCCTAAGATTAACACTAGACCCATGTCTCTCACCATGCACTAAACTAGAATCGAAATGGATTAAAGATCTAAGTATTAAAATGGAAACACTGAATCTGCTGGAAGAGAGAATAGGTAGAACGCTTGAGGACATAGGAGTAGGGAGACTTCATGGACAAAACCCTGACTACAAGGGAAATAGTTCAAAGAATTACATAAACTTTTTAAGATTTCAAAAGAGTTTGAGATTTATAGAAAAGTTGCAACAGTATCAAAGGCTCCCCTTGCACTCCACACACTTGTCACGCTAGTGGTTGTGTGGCGCTAAGGTGAGCGTGTCTGGTGTATCCCTGGGTGTGAGGGTGGACTTCCCGGCCTGGGGTGTGGAGACAGCCACACACAGCAGCCTCGGTGATCAGAGGGATGACAGGCGTGTTTCGGTCACACACATCCACAGCAGAGGCGCAGGCCACTGGACGCCGTGCAGACACGTGTCCAGGGAGGGAGTGGACCGGAGGCCTTGCAGGACACAGAGGCCGGGTGCTCTCGGGTGTGTTTCAAGCAGCGGCTCAGGGGTAGCGAGGAATCCTGCCTGCGGTGGGTGATTGAGGACCTCGCAAGTCAGCACCACGTGGTACTGAGCCTCGATTTTAGACCGAATACCTCAGGTGTATTTGTCAGAATTAATGAGACGATGTTAGTCTATTGTTATTAATTAAAGTGCATAGTTTATTCAAATTTCCCTAGTTTGTACCTCACGGCCTTTGTCTCTTCTGGAGTCCCATTCAAAATAACAAATTAAATTGAGCCATTTTCCTCCTTAGGCTGCTTTTGGCTGCGACAGGTTCTCAGATTCTCAGACAGATTTGAGGACTACTGTGAAATGTCCTCGGTTGGGCTCCTCTCGTGGTTTTGCTCATCCTTAGACTGGGTTGTGGGTTTGGGGGAGGTAAATTACAGAGGTAAAGTGCCAGTCCCATTATATTACATTCATGACACAGGCTAATAGCATGACTGACTAACAAGGCAGGGTTAGCCTTGAACAACAGCCTGGAGTAATGTTTCACCATTTCTTTATTTTATTTTTAAGTAAGTTTGTTGGTACAATTTAGATATACATAATGATCACTTTCATCATATGGAATTTGTACCTGTACATGATAGATCTTGATTCTTTTTTCCTCATTCCCTTCCACTCCCGTCAACCTTTCTTCCCCTCCTTATTTACAAAACTTTGTTTCTATTTTCTTTCTTTTCTCGTTTTTTTCCCCTTTTCTGTTTCTTCCTTTCCTCCTCTTCCCTTCCTAGTACCCTTCCCATTTAAATTTTTTCTTCCTATTTCACATCATCTTTTATACATTTTGGTCCTTATTTACATTTTCAGTTTTTCTCACCAGAGAAGCAATGTAATTGATAATTACATGTGTCATTGATTTATTTCACTTGAGTATGGTCTTAAGGTGCATCCATTTACCTAGAAATGTCCCAAGCTTATTCTTCTTTATGGCAGAGCAGTAGTTCATTGTATAAAAAAAACACATCTTCTTTATCCATTCATCAGTTGATGGGCACTTCGGTTGTTTCCATTTGACCAGCCATCCCCCTTCTCAGTTTCTTCCTGAAAGAATGAAAAGCATCATAACACAGTGATATATGCACACCCATGTTTATAGCAGCACAATCTGTAATAGCTAAATCTTGGAAACAGCCTATTTTTCCATAGTAAAAATGTCCCATTTCCACACTGAACCCCTCAGCAGGAAGTCACCACATACAGTTCATATACAAAGAATGAGAAATTATGCACTACCTCCTTGGGCGTAAAATATCTACATAAGTCATTCAGAATTTTTCAGCGTGGAATATCAGTGTAGCTCCCTTATTTAGTGTGGACTCACAGATATGAGCTGTGATCAAAAATGTGGTAAATCCTTAGATTTCTAAAAATTTATTACAGTAAAAGAGACATTGCCATTAATTCCCCTCAAGAGTCTCCCCCTTGCTTTGACCACACTTACCCGTCATTCTTGCCACTTTCTGAAGCAGTTCTGGAAGCCCTCTTTCATGAGTGCCTTTAGTTGTGCTGTCATGGCTACTTTGGTGTCCTGAATTGATTCAAAACACTTACCTTTCATGGTCATTTTGACTTTGGGGAAGAGCCAGAAGTCACACAGTACCAGATCCAGTGAATAGGGTGATGAGGATGCTCCCTAATGTTTTAGCAACCCTGCATTCGTGCTGGATGGCACTTGGTATGAGCTTTCAGTGTATTTGACCTTTCTTTCTTTCTTTTTTTATTATTAGCAGTATGTGTTTGTGGTACATAATAATTACATTTGCTGCAGGCAGTTGGTACATACACATATAGCATCGTGATCATGTGATCATTTTTATTCCCCTCTTCCCCATCAGCCCCTTTTCCTAGATCCTCTTCCCATCTTAAAGACTCTCATGAAAGAAAATTTCCAGAAATGCCTCAGAAAGTGGCAATAACAATGGGATAACTCTGTTGAAAGTGAGGGGGAGAATTTGGAAGGGAATTAATGGTAATATTTATTTTACTGTAATACATTTTTATTGAAATATTATTATATGTTTTGATTACCTCTTGCACTAGTTGAGATATAACCTATGTCATTCATGTTATCATTCATATTGTCTCATTTTGACCATAGGACACTCTTCGGTTGATGCCTGTGTTTCTTTGACACAGTTCCAGCATGTGGGAGTTTGGGGAGATGTTTTTAACACTTCCTTAGATTTTGGGAAAATAAGATGCCCCAGGTTTATTGTGTATATTTCCTGCTTCAGTCTTAGCATCAGCCAAATTAGACCTCAGAACCTCGGCACCAGGTGTTCTCATTGCTATAGGGAATCATTGCGTCTAAGCCCTGTTGATGCCAGAGGGAAAAAGTGTTTGTCTTCATATATATCCATCTAGACCTCTGTGGCCTAAGCATGAGTTCATACTGAAGCCTCAGATTCTAATCCATTACCTCCTCGATCACTGTAGCTTTGTGCTCTTGCTAGTCTGTGGCTTCTCACCTCAACAGTGAGAAAGCTGTCCCCACCATCACTATGCATTTATCTGTTAACTTTCCGTGTAGTATACAGTGGTTTCAGAGTTGCTGACCTGTACTCCATGATAAGATGGTCATCAACTAGAGTGCGGTGCTCATAATGTCTTCTTTGCCTTAAATCTTTCAGCCTGCCCTCACGTTTCAAGCTACTTGGGGCAACAGCCCCTTACCCCACTCTGTCTCATCAATGAACTCATTTTATACATTTGGAATTGTAGTTTTGTTACATTCTACATTCAATCTCAGATCCCCTGACCTCCTTAATGATTTTTTAAAATTTGCATATATTAAAGTTCATTTTTTTGCTATAAGTTTCTAAGGATTTTGATAAATGAATAGTGTCATCTGTGAGTTTTGACAACTCACTGTCATCATGTATCACTAGTATAATATGATACACAGTAGCCTCACTATCCCCAAAATTTCTGTGTATCACCTATTCAGCATCTTCTCATGCACTTCTGAATTCCTGCAAACTAGTGATCTTTAGTTTTGTCTTTTCCAGAATATTATACAAATGGAATAATGTATAGTGTTTAGGTTTCAGAACAAATTCTTTCACTGAGAATGAAATTCTTTCACTGATGATTCACACATGTCTCTTATGTGGCTTCACAATAGCCATTTATTTTTACCATTGAATAGTACTCCATATTGCACATGCAGTGCAGTTTGTTTATCTGTTTACCTATGGAAGGCTGTCTGGGATGTTCCAGCTTCCAGCAACTGTGAGCTGCAACAAACCTTTGTATGCAGATTTTTGTGTTCACTTAAGTTTTAAGTCAGTTGGGTAATTGTCTAGAATTGCAGTTACCAATGGTAAGGATGTTTAGCTTTGTAAGAACCTGCCAAAGTGGCTGTACTATTTCACATTCCATCAGTAATAAATGAGGGTTGGTATTGCACCACACTTTGCCACAATTGCTATAGTCAACTTGGAGGATTTTAGCCCTTCTAATAGATGCATATGGTACCTCTTTGCTTTAATTTACATTTCCCAAATAACAAATGATGCTGTGTACCCTTGCCTGTGCTTAACTGCGATTTGTAAATCTTCTTTAGTGATCTGTCTGTTCAGATCTTTTGCCCACTGCTTGTTGTCTTATTATTGAGTTTTAAGAGACTTGTATGGATTTTGGATACGTGTTTTGTTTTGTTTTTGTTTTTTTTGGTACCAAGGATTGAACTCGGGTCCTTGCGCTTGCGCAGCAGGCAGCAAAACCACTGAGCTAAATCCCCGGCCCAGATATGTGTCTTTTATCAGATACATGTTTCACAAATATTTTCTCCTACTTTCCTATGGTTTCCAGTTTTCATTGTCTTAACAGTGTCTTACACAGACTAAAAGCTAAATTTTAATAAATAATTTGGTTTTTCTCTTGGATTGTGCTTTTGGGGTTGTACTAAAAACCTACCACCAAATAAGAGTTCACATGAAATTGCTTCTGTTTTTCTATGAATTGTATACCTTTGAATGTCATATTTGGATAGTTCTATAGTAGATTTTGAGTTGTTATGTATTTCTATGTAAAATACGTGGTCTTTACTCATATTATTTTTCTTCTCTTTTGGATATGGACATCAAATTATTACTGTACCATAGTTTTGTTTCTCCACTTTGTCCACTGAATTCCCTTCTGTGGGTCAAATTCCAGGTTCTCTCCTCCATTCCACTGACCCAATACCACACTGCCCTATGTACTGCAGCTTTATTGTTTGTCTTGACGTTGGATATTCTGAGTCCTCCCAAATTGGTTTTTCTTCAGTATTCTGTTGGTTGTTATGAGTCTTTTACCATTCCAAATACATTTAGGAAATTTCTCTTAATATCAACAAAATAGGTTGCTGAGATTTGAATTGAGATTGTTTTGTATTAATAGATCAAGTTGAAAAGAATAAGCAGCTTAACAATATTGAGTTTTCTAATTCAGAACAGAGTATCTCTCCATTTATTTAGATCTTTGAATGTTTTTTCAGCATGGTCTTACAGTTTTCTTCATACAAGTGCTGTAGATATTTTATTAGATGTATACCTATGTATTTCAATTTTTGTGCTATCCTAATTTTTTAAAATTTCAAATTCCAACTTTTCATTGCTAGTATAGAGGAAAGCAATTGATTTTTTGTGTTGGCTTTGTATCTTGCACCCTTGCTATATCTGCTTATTATTTCTAGTGCTTTTGCAAAATTTTATTTCTACATAGACAGCAAATATCATATATTTATTAATTTCTTTCCAAGTTTTACAGTTTTTTTATTTATTTTTTGTCCTGTTACTATGTAGAACTTGCAGTATGATGTTAGGTGGTGAAAGAGAATATTCTTCCCTTGCTGCCAATCTTAGAAAGCAGACATCCATTCTCTCTGCAATTTGGTATAAGCTGAGTGTTTTTATAGCTGTTCAATATTAAGTGAAGGAGAGTTCGATCCCCGGTACCAAAAAAATAAAATTAAATAAATAAATAAATTAAATTAAATTAAAATTAAGTGAAGGAAAATCTCTATTCCTAGTTTGTATGAATTTTTGTTAAGAATAGGTTTTAGATTTTCTTAAATGCTTTGCCTGCCATAACTGATATGATCATAGATATTCTTTTCTGTAGCTTGTGGATTGCATTAATTGATGATCTAATATTGAACCAGCATGGAATAATGGAAATATAGCCCCTTTGGCTGGGATATAACTCATTTAATACATTGTTGGATGTTATTTGCTAATCTGCCAATTATCTTTGCATCTATGTTCATGAGAGATATTGATCTGTAGTTGCCTTTTAACATTTCCATCTGGTTTCGGTATTAGAATGATGCTACCCTAGCCTCAAAGAAAGAGTTGGGAAGTGCTTTTAGGAACCTGGTTGGTGTTTTAATTTTTGGAAAGTTATTAATTTTGGTTAATGTTTTAAGTATACACAGATCTATTCAGGGTGGCTTTTTCTCCATATGTGAGTTTTGATAGTTTAAGTCTTTCAAGAAGCTGTTCCATTTCATCTAGGTTATAAAATGTTATCATTGAGAAGTCCTTTGTATCATTCCTTTATTATCCTTTTAAAGTCCCTTTAATTAGTAGTAAGAGTTCTTTCATGTCCAATATTGGTAATTTGTATATTTTTTCTTTCTTGATTAATTTTGTTTGTGATTTATTCATTAAATTCATCCTTCAAAGAATCAGCTTTGGGCTTTATTGATTTTCTTTATTATTTTCCTCTTTTCACTTTCAGTAGCATCTGGTCTTTTATTATTTGTTTTCTTTTCTTTAATATAGGCTCACTTTTTTACTTTGTTAAAGCGAACACTCTGGTTATTAACTTCAGATCTTTTTTCTTTTCAAATATGTGCATTTATTACTGTGATTTCCCTGTAAGTGCTGCTGTCATGGCATCCACAAAATTTGATAAATGGTATTTTCATTTTGTTAAAAATATTTTTAAATTTTTTCTGAGACTACCTCTTTGGACCTATGCATTATTAGTGTATTGTCTGTGTCCAAATATTAGGGAATTTTCTAGCCATCTTTTGCTATTAAGTTTTAATCTAATTCTACTGTGGTCCAAGAAATGCTTGGAATGATTTCTGTTGCTTTGTAAGATGTGCTTCAGCGCCCA
>NW_004624739.1:28028296-28044279 GCF_000247695.1 Heterocephalus glaber | reverse complement strand
TGGGCGCTGAAGCACATCTTACAAAGCAACAGAAATCATTCCAAGCATTTCTTGGACCACAGTAGAATTAGATTAAAACTTAATAGCAAAAGATGGCTAGAAAATTCCCTAATATTTGGACACAGACAATACATTAATAATGCATAGGTCCAAAGAGGTAGTCTCAGAAAAAATTTAAAAATATTTTTAACAAAATGAAAATACCATTTATCAAATTTTGTGGATGCCATGACAGCAGCACTTACAGGGAAATCACAGTAATAAATGCACATATTTGAAAAGAAAAAAGATCTGAAGTTAATAACCAGAGTGTTCGCTTTAACAAAGTAAAAAAGTGAGCCTATATTAAAGAAAAGAAAACAAATAATAAAAGACCAGATGCTACTGAAAGTGAAAAGAGGAAAATAATAAAGAAAATCAATAAAGCCCAAAGCTGATTCTTTGAAGGATGAATTTAATGAATAAATCACAAACAAAATTAATCAAGAAAGAAAAAATATACAAATTACCAATATTGGACATGAAAGAACTCTTACTACTGATTAAAGGGACTTTAAAAGGATAAATAAAGGAATGATACAAAGGACTTTCAAAAAGTGTTACCTACTTATTATTAGAGTGTAAGTGCTTTGAGGAAGTAGACAATGTTCTTGCTCATTGTAATTTCTATTTCTGAGTCACACATTGTCTAGGACACTCTTGAGCTCAGAACCACACATTAATAAAAGCTTTTTTGATGGAATGATAGAGATTTGATGGCTGTGAGAACATGATACTGTTTATAAATAGGGAGGCGGATAAGATTACAAAAAAACTTCAAAGTTATCATAAGACATACTCTATAATTTCCAGTATACACTAAAGATGAAGAGTTACTATTTAAATTAGCAAATTTAGAACAGACTGCTTTAAAGGGTAAAACACAATCTTTCTAAGTGACATGGGAGTTTTAACTGTTACACACTTATTAAAGTAAAGGAAACTAAAAAATAATGAAACCCTATGCTTTGCTAATTAGAATTGGACTGTGTATACTTCAGCAGTGCAGACTGTATGAACAACATTATACAGCACTTCTTTTCATTGGCTAATAAGTGTAGCTCTTTTGATGTCTAACTAAGGTTCACAAGGTCATACATTGGAGCTGAAAATCACCCAAAATAGAGAAAAGATTACTCCAACTGGCCTTTCTAAGTCTAGTTTTAAATTATCCCCAAAGAGCTTTAGTATCCAAACCCTTCTTATTCAATGAAGAATGTAATATTCAGTGCAGAATATAAGATCCAATGCACTTTCTTTCTGGAGCATACATCAAAGTACATTCATGCTTGTTCTTACAGTAAAACTGTAATGAATTAAAGGGGAGATATTTTAAAACACATGTAAAATCCACTTTGAATTTAGAAATAGGTAGCACTATCCTAATCATCTAGAGCAAGGAGAAGCTGTGTTTCTGGAAATGAAAGAGGATCCTGTTCAGGACATGGTGGGTGTGATGCTCTGAGCCAAATGCCATACATGCACGGCCTCGATGTCTCAATATCCCAAAGTAGAGAGAGAGAAAGAGCTGATCCAGAAAGATGATGAGTGGTCACATGTAAGCACTGTAAGCGGATGGGGTTGAGAAATGCCTAGAAATGTCTCATAACCTGTGATTCCCAAGTGCAGTCATGCAGCAAGCCATAGAGATGTGTATTCCATTATTCAGGAGCTTGAGTCTCCTTTCTTGTTGTGCTGATATTTCTGGGGCTTTTCTCTACAGGCCTCACTTGCAAAGAAAAAGGAACAAGACAACTGAAAAACAAGGGAGGAAGGAAGGCTTACCCAGTTAAGAAAATTTACTTGCATCATAGGTATTATAGTCAAGGGAACAACTGGTGAAAAAAAATCTCAAACATCAAGTTCTCTTGAATCCATCATAGCAGATGTGTAATTGCAATTTAGGATGAAAGCTCAGGTTCCTTGCACAGATAGCAGGAAATGCTATCTATCCATCAATCTCCTTTTCCCTGCTCTCACTACTGGCATCCTAAGAGGTTCCTGTGCAAAATTTGTTCATCGTGTGATTTCAACAAAAATAGACATACAAGTTCCAAATTCAGAAGGTTCAATACCCAATAAAGAGAAAAGAAATAAACTCAGTAAAACAATGATTGCGTCCAGAAGGAGGTATACAATTGTGTCTTGCCTCTGAAAATAAACGGTTAAATAGTGGGAAACCTCCTGTGTGCTTGGAAAATGAAGTAGGAAATATGCTGCTATGCAGATTATGCATTAATATTGCCACAGAATCAAAGCACTACAGAGTGTATTGTATCCTGGGGAGGATTTATGGCCATCAGAACAACTGGAAAACTCTAGCTAATTAGTATTGTAAAAAACAACAGTGACCCTTCGACATTTCGGTTTTTATACCTGAAACTGCATTATAGGAAGTGTTCAGAACATAGGTCATATTTATTTAAAAAGAGAACCGTGAGACTATATACACAGAACCACAGCCTACCTGCTCTTTATTTCAGTTGATTTGATCATTAATGCCCAAAATAAACTCATTTCCCTGCTCTAGCAAATATTAAAAATAAAAGAATTTTTATGCGTTAAAATATTGGAAAAAACTGACCAAATACCATATGCCCTTCCTGATTTCTGCACACATACAATATTGCCATTTGCAAAATACACTAGAACTCGGAATTTATTTAATTTTTATGTAGCAATTTATAGATATAATCGACTATGATTCTCTGTGTTATTTCTAATGACTACATATATACATAATTGTGTACAAGTGTGTCGTACGATATGCATTTAACATATATAACTATCATTCCTTTGAGAGGAGTAATGATCACAATCTACTTCATTTCTGTAATATACTGTTTGAAAGTTCTCAGAAACTCAGAGCATTACAGCAAGTAGTAAGAAGACTAAGCGAGTACTAGGAAATTTATGTTGTAGATAACAAATTTAGTATTTCATTCTCACACAATTAAAAGAAAATGCTATCATTTTTTTCTAAAAATAAATTGATATTTAAAAAATAATCTTAAATAAATTTTAAATACAACGTGACCACTCTTTAAAAGTATCTTTAAGAGAGTGTTAGATGGGAGTTTAGTTAATTTTTCTATAATAGTGGAGAAAAATCTTACTGAGAGATAGTCTTTTTATTGCTTGTTTTTCCGTGGAGGAAAGTTTATTTTAGCAGCTAATAGGAAGTCATGCACTTTTTAAGTCAGCGGTCAGATGTTTTTCCAATTAAGGTTGATAGCACTTTTTACACTCCTGCTTAAAGACTGAACATTACATACTGTTTAGAAGATTTGTATATCTGTAAGAATCACGCTTATGCTAAGATGTTTGAATAGATAAAAGCAGATCACACTGTGACTCAGTTATGAGAAATTTGAGGCCCCTTCCCCTTATTTTTTAAGTAATGTAGGCAGAGCAATATTCGAGGAACTCAAAAGAGCAGTACTTGATATCTAATGACTCTGAAAATGTAAAACGAATATATTTTTACTTTACAAGAACTACATATATAAAATCTGAAAACCATACTTAGTAGAAATTTTTCTGTTTAAAATAGAAATTGAGGCCTGGCGATTTAGCTCAGTAGTTTCACCACCTGCTGCACAAGCGCAAGGACCCGAGTTCGATCCCTGGTACCAAAAAAAACCAAACAAAAAACGTAAAATAGAAATTGAAAAGTTAAAATACTAACAACATTCCTTGTTGTACTTTTTCTGTGTCTTTGCTTAGGGGACACTGCAGGTTTTAAGAGCTTATCATGTGTTTTCTTATTTCCCTCTCTCCATCCCCATTTTACAGGTGTTACTCATAAGCCCAGAAGGACTAAATCATGTGCTAAAAAATCACACAGTTAATAAATAGCAGAGTCAGCATCTGATCTCAAGTACTTTGGTTCCAATGTGACCTTCTAATCACTCCAATGTATCTACTACGTCCCAGCTATAACACAAAAGTCAGCAACAGTGACAAGTTGTCAGACAAAATACAAGAACCAAATATTGCACAGGAAATATGTACACTAAACTACTATTGGTTTTTCATCTGAAATGCACTTTTGACTTGGTAACCTCTATTTTATTTGGCAACCTTAACCTAAACAGACATTTAAATGGATGTTTTTTTCTACTGTCTATAATACTGGTAAGGATATACTGCTATCGATGCCATAAAATATATGTATTTTAGTACTTAAATCGCTTTTCCTGTTGTTTTTTGTTCTCTGCATGACATTTCTTAGATGGTAACAATCATGGCTTTGATTAATATAATATTTTCATTCCTAGTTGTTTGTAGATACCTGTCTACTTTGGAAAGGCACAGTGGAAAGACTTCACAGTGTGTAAGTGAGCAGGTTCTTCTTTCTCCCCTATAGCAGAGGAAATGTAATCTTAACCACACAACTCCTGTAAACACACTGATGGTATTCACTCCCTGCAAGATAAAAGAGTGTTTTCTGTGGGTTCTGTGTCCTATTAGCAAGATGTCAAGTCCCTCCAGGTTATTTATCAGAAGCAAACTGCCGCTTTAGAAACACACCCATGGAAGAATAGAAATTAATTAGATTGTCTTTCTTAGGGAGTCATTTGTGAGGTCTAAAACATGGGACCCCAAATCTAAGGGGTTTCTTTGGACTAGATTTTATGTCACGCAGTCTCTGCAGTTGGCATTCCCCTTTCTAAGTCCAAATGCACCCCAGTGTTGAAAAGGGATTTAGAAGCTGCACCTGACAGATTTCCGGCCTCCCGAACATTAATGTGGCATTACCTGTGACTCCTTCCTTACACCCTTTGCTCCCTGTTAAGGAACCTCTGTTTCTTGGGAGCCTCATTGACAATTCAGCTCTGTGGATGGTACAGACACGACATACAGGCACAGTATTTTCTGAGTTAGGAGGGATTAACTGCTTTCTTCACACATTCCCCACAGAGTGCCAAATTTAAGATCTATTTATTTAATCTCCTTTATCCTTTGCCTGTGTAAGAAGATTTTACACCAGACAACTATGGAGAACAATATAGTTTCCATAATTGTTAAACATTGTTTGATCTATTTTGGTTAACAAACATAGAAATTTCTTTGGTAGGCTCCTCAGTGAAATGATAGAGTCAGAGCAGGTAGACTCAAGTTATTTCAAACTGAAATATTATGATCGAGCATGATTCTGTGTGTTGTGATCATGATGAACAGGAGAGATTATTCTGGCAAAATAAGACATAGTCACTAAAACAAATAGCGATTAAATGCTGGTGGCATAATTATGTTTCCGGAGGATAATAAAGGTTAAATAAAATAATTTCAGTCACTATGTTAGCAAAGCATTTGTCATTTAGTAAACATTGTGTCGTGCATAACCTCATATTTGTATAGGTCACAGTCTTCATAACGGGGGTTAATAGTCCAATGGATTATGAGACTATTCTAAAACTGACTACACCAAGTACTGAAAGATCAACATCAAATGAAGAATGGAGAAGTCCATGACCAGCTGCTGCCCTTGGATTGGGTAGATCTGGGCTGACCTGGAGCTTCACTGCATTCCTGTGTGAGGCTGAGCCCTGTCACTTCTGATCCCAAGCTGTACCACCTTCAGCAGGTTGTAGCCTCTCCATGTCCATTTTCTCACTTGTAAAGAGGGGATATTGGTAGTTACATGCAAGAGAAGTTTGTCTTAAGGAGCAATGCATGCAAGACACCCCGCACATAGTAAACACTGATTAAGATTGGCTATTACTATCATTTGTACTATGATTTATCATAGTAGTTGTGTTTTTAATTTATTTGCCTCTGTTAGAGAGGATGAGTAATAATTGCACATCAATCTTTTTTGTAAGTCATCTATGAGAGCCTATGATAAAATTATGAGTTTAATTTTCACTTTCTAGATTCATCTGTATCTGTGTGGATTCAGGGTATGAGGGAAGTTGGGGGGTTTTTTTGTTTTGTTTTTGTTTTTGCTTTTGTTTGCTTTAAATTGCATATTAATGAGAAGGAGTAGAAATTCTGCAAACTAGAGATGGAACTAAATATCCTAGAAGCGGAATTTGTAAGAAAAATAAAAGAATGCTAGATGATCATGAACCATTTTTGTCTCCTAGTTTTTCAGAAGTCATGAATTATAATTGTGTTACTACTTCCATTAGTCAGCTTTACATCAATACAACAAAAAACCTGGGGTAATAAACTTTTAAAGCGGAAAAATTTTATTTTGGGGTTTCTGCTCCTTGATCGATTGGCCCTGTGGCTTCTCAGCCTGTACTGGGCAGCACATCTTGGCAGAGGCATGTGAAAGAGCAAAACTGTTCACCTCAAAGCTGGGAAGACAAAGAAGTGGCCAGGGTTCCACCGCCCCCACCCAGGGCACAGCTCCAATGAGCTAAGATCCCCATCTGGCCCCAGCTCCTGGGCTGCACCCCCTCCCAGCAGTGTCCCCTGATGAGTAAGTCCTCCATGCATGGCCCTTTGTGGGGTATTTACAATCCAGAGCGTAGCACCACCTGTCTCGATGAACTACACCATAGAGGACAAAACACTCAATGGAATAGGTATGGTGAAGCAAGCAGAAAGAGAAAATAAATTGGCTTTATAGTTCTTGATTTCATGTAGTGGGATCTCACACTTGATGAATGAAATGACTTCTTTTAAAATGTAACGGTCCATACATGTGTAAATACTGAATAGTTTCTCTAGTGTGAGAAACTGAAAGTGTAAATAAGGATTAAAATGATTAAAATGAATAATTGATAATTTGAAATAGGAAGAAAAGGTTCAAAGGGGTAGGGGAAGTGGAAGGGGAAGGAAAAAGGAAAGAAGGGAAAGGAAAAATTATGAGAAAAGAAAAAAATGGAAACGAAATCTATGTAAATAGGGAAGGGTTGAGGGGGTGAAGGGCACACAGGTAATGGGGGAAAAATAAGAGCCAAGATACATCATGTCCAGGTACAAGCACCCAATGATAAATGTAAATGTATTGTATACCTAAAATGTACCAATAAAAGAATTTAAGGAAAAGAAAAAAATTTTTAAATAAAAAATAAAGTGTAACAGTCACATAATATAGAAGGCTAGCTTTCAGAAAGATGTGTGTATCAAACAGTATCTCAACAGTGTTTTACTAGAGATCATTCAAAAGTTGAAAAGTATTTTACTATACCCTATCAACTAATTATTTGACAAGGAAATTAAGAAAACAATCCCATTTACAGTAACATAAAAAATAATAAGTGCCTTAGGAACAAACTTAAGGAAGTCGGACACATTAACACTCTAAAATATTGATAAAAAATTGAAGAGGATACAAATAAATGGAAAGGCTTTGTTTTCCTAGATTGGAAGAGTTAATATTGTTAAAATATTCATACTGTGCCATGTGATCTATAGATTCAATCTCTGTCAAAATTGGAGTGACATTTTTCCACTAGAGAAACCCATACTAAAATAAAATAAAGAAACCCATACTAAAATAGAGAAACCCATACTAAAATTCATATGGCACACCATTGAGAGAAATAATAACAAACCTGGAGGTATGACTCTTCCTGATTTCAAAATACATTACAAAGCTACAGTACTTAAAACAATATGGGTCTGATGCAAAGAGAGATATAAAGACCAATGTAATACTATAGGGAACCCACAAATTAATTCACACAGATATACAATAAACTCAACCTTGATAAGGTTGCCAAGAACACACAATGGACAAAAAATGTCATCCTCTCAACAGTTTTGGGGACAGTGGAGATAACAGAATAAATTTGGCCTTTAATCTTATAGCATATAAAAAATTCAACTGAAAACTATAAAATTCTAAGAAAAAACAGGAAAAGGCTTTCTGATATGGATCTTAGCAATGATTTGTTGAATAGGACACCAACAGCACAGGCAACCAAAGTAAAAACAGACAAGAGGTGTTCCATCAAACTAAAGAACTTTTGCATGGCAAAAGAAATGATCAATGGAGTAAAGAAATTGTGGAATAGCAGGAAATATTTGCAAACCACATACCCAATAAGGACTTAACATCCAAATATATATAAGAAACTCCTACAATAAAATAGCAAAAATCAAATAAGCGAATTTTAAAATAGAAAATAGTTCCAGACAGTCATTTTCCCAAAGAAGACACACAAATGGCCACAGGGATTTGAAATGCAAATCTGAATGATCACCTTGTACTTGTACTTGTACGGACAGCCATTATCTAAAAAAATTAAGATAATAAGTGTGTTGGTGAGGGTGTGAAGGAATTTGAAGCTGTGTATATACTTGGCAGAAATGTAAATTGGTGTAGCCCTATGGAAAAAAGTATGGATGTTCCTCAAAAAGATGGAAAAACATATTTTACAGTTATTCTACTGCTGGGTATGTATCCAAGGAATAGAAATTGGGATTTCAAAGAGATATTTGCACTCTTGTATTCACTGAGATATTATTTACAATAGTCAAGATGTGGGAACAACATAGATGTCACTGCCAGGTGATTTGATAAAAAAAAAATGTGGAATTACATACAATGCAATCTTACTCAACATTTTTAAAAAGGGAAAACTTGCCATATGTGACAACATGAATTAACCTTGAGCACATTATGCTTAATGAAGTAAGCCAGTCGTAGACAAATGCTGCATGCTTCCGTTTCAATGTGACATCTAAAATAGACAAACACTCAGCTGGCCATGGTGGCATCCAGCTGTAGTCCCAACAATCAGGAGACTGAGGCAGAAAGATCACAGGTGCAAGGCCAGCCTGATCTACATAAAGAGACCTTGTGTCAAAAAAAAATAGTAATAAAAATTGAGAACAGACTAAATTACAAACTCATAGAACAAGAAAGTAAATTGGCGGTGGTCAGGATAGAGAAGAGAATGGGGGGTTGCTGTTCAGGGAGTATAAAGTTTAAACGGTACAAGTTGAATAGTTTCTGGAGAAATTATTGTGCCTATATTTAACAGTTCTACACTGTGCACATTAAGGTTTTAAGGGTATAGATCCCATAGAAAATATTCTCACACAATTTTTAAAAATTACATCCTTACCTTTCTATTGGTCATAATTGGTCTGCTAACCACCCTGCAGACAGATTCAGGAGAACCAGAGCTTTTGGGCCAATGGTAGAAGGTGGTTGGGGGTTCCACCAGCTCCTGGGGAACTATGCTGTGCACCACGATCTGCAGATGGAACTCAGGAGCTCCAGTCCTGCAGTCTCTAGGCCTCATGTCTTTATCCATAAAACGAGGGTGAGGGCTGAGAGCATATCCAGAAGCTGCTCTTCCAGCTGACCTGAGATGTCCTGACCTCGGGCAGGTGAGCGCCAGGTAAGCACACCAAAGAGAATCTGCTGGCGAGTGTTCCACACAGGGTCCTGGCTGCCTACAGGCAAGTCAGGTGGAATCACTGCCAAAAACCAGGAGCCTACACTTGTAGCCAAACTGAGGGGTTGATTTCTATCAGCCACAGTTAAAAAGATGTCTTCAACTTCTCTGAAAGACATGTTTTGTGATATCCTGGTAAAATGAAAAAAAACAAGGCAAAATGCTGAGTTTGTAGATAAAATAATCCTAGAGGACCAGCTAAGTAAAAATGAAAAAGAAATCTCTAGGCTAGTGAAATCTACAGACAGAGATCTTCATGATTATACTTTCACGTATAGGATCCTGTCTTCTCTCTCCAAGCTGTTACTCTTTCTCCTGCTCCACCCAGGCCCTGACTCATTTCAAAGCCCTCACTCAGAAAGTATCGCAGTTTTCTAATTTAAAAAACCTGAAACTTGGATAACTTTAATACTAGGGACAGAGCCAGGGCAGGTAGACCAGCTGTCCTGATTGTACTCCTTTGTTCTTTCATCACATACTTATTTTATTACAAACTAAAACAGACATCTGAGGAAAAGACAAAAGAGGTGGAATAAATAAGACATAGACTGTCTCACATCAAGCTTCGAATCTAAGGGTCATCTTCAACTGATGGCCTGAATTCAGTTTCTGCTGAAGGAAAGAGTTCTGTTTCAGTTTTGTTACTCCCTGTGTTACTTCCTTTTTGATCAAAGCACCTTCAGGCCTGCACTTTCAATTTGCATATTTTTAGGAATTTAAACTCTTACTGTTCAATAAGTTCAAAAAATCAATTTCAAAAAGAAATGGTGCTAAATATTTGTGGGAGTTTTGTTTCTGGTCTTTCTGATATGCCTTTGAAGACTTGTTGTTGTTGTTGTTGTTGTTGTTGTTGTTACTGTTACTATTGTTGTGGTGGTGGTTCTAGGCATGGAACCCAAGGCCTCAGGGCATACTAGACAAGGGGTCTACCTCTGAGCTACAGGCCTAGCCCTGCAAACTTTTACTGTAGCACCTAACAGGAGATTAAATGCTCTAGAATACCATTCTTCAAACTGGAATGTGGAAAAGATTCATAATAAAAAGTTTTCCAAAGGAAATGCTTTTTATATGTCAAGTTGTTGGTTAAAAATAGATCAGAGGTGTGCTAACTTTTCCTAGCATATGTATTAGTAAATATTTTAGGCTTATGGGCCAAGTAGTCTCTGTCACAATTATTCAATTCTTCCAGTGTAGCCAGAAAACAGCCGTGCACAATGTAAACCCACAAGGATGACTATTTCAATAAAACTTTATTTAAAAATTAGATGGACAACCCATAGCTCATAGTGTATTGACTCATTACGTTAGATGATAGTAAATAAACTTCCAAAGTTTTCATTAGCAAGTAAAGAGAGAGTCCATGCAGGAATACATTTAAATCTTATACCTAATCAATAATAAAGAAATTAGTTTTCCAGAAAGCTAGACTAAAAACATTTTCTTCCACATGAATTGTGTACAGGTAAACTGTGTTTCCTGTTTATTTAAATTTATAGTGTCTGACAAGACATTTAACTTATAATTGAGCTTAATTTGATTATACTCGTGATTCTTCACATATATTTTTTCTATGTGAAGTTATAATTTTGAAACCATATATCTTTGCCACTTAGTTAAATGAGTTGAATAACGACTGCTACCTCTTCAATCAGGTTTTATTAATGAATGTCAGTAAATTATCTTGTAACTATTAGATCAAAGAAACTATGAGATTCACAGGCTCTTTTCCACTGTCCCAATTTAGCTGAGTTTATTTATTTTGGAAACTAAGTTACATCTTCTAGAGCATTATAACACAACACGTACCTATCTAAAAAAGAAAAATTGGCCTCAGAGTTGGCCTGGTTTAAATTATTCATGAATGAGCAGGTGTTAGAGACAATAACTGAAATCTCCATGATTATCTTCTCCTATCAACTCTATCTAAGTAAAACAAAACAGAAGTCACTAAATAGCACAAGGGAAAACATCTCAGGCGCTGCTCATTTGAAGCAAGGTTTTAGCTGAGCATGACCCAAGGACTTGGGTCTGTGGCTCTGAAAATCAAGGTTGCTGCTAGTAGGTCACATTTTAAATCTGATTGCTTCGTCATAACCCTCCATCATTTGCTTAAAAATCACGTTGCTGTTGAAGAGTGTTGTTTACTTCAGAGATTTGTTTCCAGATAGAAAACTTGGAGTAGAATGCAAAGAGATTTCTTTTTAATGAAAGAATTTAGGAAACAGAATTGGGCCTTTTTCCAACTGGAGAAAACATAGTTCTAAACATTGAAGTAGGAGATACTGTTTGTTTTAAACTCAACTCATTTATTCTTGTTGTATTTATAAGTGGGAAAAATTCATGTCACTATGATAGAGGAGTCATAAGGGGGAGCAACTGTGTGCAGGTCCGTGGAAAGCTCTTAGTTATGCAACTAAAATTCTAGAATCTAGCAGCATTTATTTCATATGGAGTAGAATACGTCCATGATTATTATAATCTAGGGGCAGATTGGGGGAGAAGTAAATACAGTCCTACTGGCTTCCTTCCATTCTCAGCCTGTACCTACATTGATGTTAAAAGGTGTAATTATTTTTAATGAATGAAAAGTTTAGTTTTGCCAATTCATAGTCTCTATATTAAATAACCATAGACAATAAACAAGCATGTGACTTTTCTGCCTGTACGGTTCAGTGCAAGTTACTAAAGTTTCCAGTGCTGCCATGGCCCCTCTTCCTACACTCCCACTGTGCGGGCGGTTCGGACCCACTCTCTCAGCCTCCATCCGGTGGGTGCTGCCTTGTATACTGCTCACAGCTCAGTGCTCAGAATGGTAGCACCATAGATCAGCATTGGAAGTGGTGTTGATATCTATTCACCACTTATGTTCTTAGGTAGTTCCCTATATTTGTTATGTCAGTAAATATTTATCTTATATACCATACACATTTTCTGAACAGGCTATGTTACGTACTGTAATTACACAATAATTTATAATACCGACACCTACATTTATGTCATGTATGTATTGAAATTACATAGCAACTTTCTCCAACCTTGAAATGTCTCCTGTCTCTATTTCCTGATGCTTATTATGTATGACCAAGGCAAAAGAAAATAATTTCACACAGCATACTAAACAATTCAGAAATAGCAATCACAATTTATGGGGTCAGTGTTCACAGCCTGGAAAGTGGCACTGAGTTCAGAGAGTAAGAATTCAGCAGCCACGCAGTGACGTAGGATCGGAAGCTGCCAACACAACAATGAAATCCCCATCAGAGATTCCCTAAGTAAACATTTGTACATGCGGCAGTTGCCAGGAAGAAAGGAATGCATGATGTATTGCTTCAATGATGTAGGCTGTGTATTAACTAATCCCCAA
Source organism: Heterocephalus glaber (assembly GCF_000247695.1). The sequence goes on along the minus strand of NW_004624739.1, from coordinate 28,031,508 downwards.
GCACTCATTGGCAAGTAGTGTCTCCTTCTCTTTGCCTCTGATGATAATGGCCCATTGAAGCTATTATCATTTCAGAGGAAGGAAAAATTGCAATGATGCATTTTACATTTCTGTGGGGAGTTTTTGAATTTATTATCATATTTTTATGTTTCTTTTGTCTTCCAAAGAAAAATGATGGTATAGGTTAAGCTCCTCACTTCAGTTTCCAACTGCTAAAGAAGAATACCATTTCAAGACAGTGACACAAAAGCCCATTCCATAACCGAAGGCTAAGCAGCTGGAATTGTCTCATCCTTCATGACCAATGGCATGAGGACCGCATGCCTGTGAGGCCCTTCTCCTTGCAATGTATTTTCAGCAGCCATAATGGTTGCTGTGTAAATGATAGGAAAATGATCCTATTGATTCAGAAGATTATTAGACAGCTCAGGAGCAGGAAGTTCTGCACGGACACATGGATGAAGTCTTGCAGAATTGCCCAGAGCAGAGTTGCAGAGCCAATGTGGGCTTGTGGTGTAGCATGAAAATCCGACACACTCACCATGCATAGGAGTCATTCCATGTGCGACATGTACTCTCTGAGTATAATACAAGGAAATGCCATCCCTAAATGTGGGAAAGCACATGTCTTAGAAAATACTGTTCTTCGTAGCTCTTTGCAGCTTTTGTTTATGATAATCAGTGACAACATCAGGCACAGATTTGGACTCAGCAGATTATATCACATGCTGTGGGCTGGACTCCCGGGAAGTCCCTTCGCTGGGACAGCAGTTCTGCTTCACCCTGTTCTGCAACAAGACCCGGCCTCCCCCACTTGTTGGCCAGCAAATGGAGAAACTCTTCACTTCTCCTCCACCCTGACACACATGAGCAGCATGGAGTGCGAAGTGTAATTCTCGGTCAGCCAGCTATAATTACTCCCATAATTGCTAATTAAGAAAAATATTAGACTACCGGTAAAAACTGGTGTGATGTATGAGAAAATTAATACTTTTATTGCCTTATGATTTACAACAAATGACTCATGAAAAAATTGATGATTAGTTGCCGTGATGTCATGGGCCCCTGAGCTTAAGAAGCAAAGCAACAACTGTAATACACATCTGGGGGATATTGGAAAGAGGCTGTGGCATCGGGCAGGACATAGACCCATCAGCGTGGAGGCTGAGGAAAGAGGATCACTTGAGCCTAAGACTTTGAGATTTGCCTGGGTAGTATAGTGAGACTCCCAACTCGTATTTAAAGGATCAAAAACAGAATGTGGCAAAACCTGCAACTTGAGGCCTGTATCATCTAGCCTAACTTAGAAGACCCGACCTACAGCTCCGGCCTCCACCGTGGCTGAGACCCAGGTGTGGCCACTGCACTGAGTTTCCCTGGTGCAGACAGAAGAGGGTGTGGCCAGTAACAGGACCTTCAAACAGCCCCAGATGAGGGACTTCAAGGAATCCCAGCGCTGGGCGGCCGGGAGCTGCAGTGCCAGCTTCACATTCAACGCTTGGGTTCCTAAGTTGCCAAAGCTCTCTATGCCTTGGCTCTCTCTTCTGCCAAAAACAAAAAAATCAGATTGGCTTATTATGGTTTTTATGTTACAAATATATCAATAATGGAGGTGGATTATATGATAGATTGAGAAGCTCATTTTAGGGGTAGGATGCAACTTAGTGGTAGAATGCAGGCCTAGTGCGTGAAACCCTAGGATCCACGCCCAGCATACACAGAAAAAAGAAGAAAAGCTCAACTCAAACAAAAAAACAGTTTAGAAAACATTTGTGGAATGAAATATGGTTCATTTTTAAAAGTCAGGGGACCTAAATCTTTGCTTCTCCTCGGTAACAGCCTAGCAAAATGGTTCATTTGGCCCATCAATAAAGGAAGCAGAGAATACCCAGACAACAAAACAGCTCAAGTCATTTATCCATTTTAGCACCGTGCCTCGGACGTCTGTTAGCAGGTTGTGTTTGTTTCCTTCTTGAAGGAATGTCATCAGATCACTTGTTAGCTAGGGCCGTGGTGTAAACACTGCAGTTACGGGACTGCAGCGTGGGATCAGATGCCAGTGGCTTCTTCCGGATTTAAAATGTAGTAGCAAACACCTATCTCTGTCCCAAATACGATGCCGCCGCGCTGTCCCCTCAGAGGTTACTCTGTGACCAGAGAGCCTTAAACACACTACACGGAAGAACTAGAATTTAGAAAATAGATCAGAAATGGGCCGTTCCTGCTGAGCTTAGAAAATAGAAGTAAACAGAATCTGAAAAAGATTTCAGTCCATCTTTGCCAGTACCATTGTCCCTAGACTAGATTTGCCTTTCTAACCCCCTTATGCCCCCAGAATGGACCTTGAGAATCGGGAGTAGAAGATATCCAGAGATTCCAGTGTCTTTTAGGAATTGGGCGGCACTCATAAGAGTCAAATTCCAGAGGGAGAACTAGCCAAAGGAGGGATCTTTTAAAAAGTACAAAAGGCGTATTTACTAGTAATACCTATAATGCCAAAAATGGTGAAATTAAAGGGTCACTTCGTGTGGGGTAATGTGGTAGTCCTGGTTGCAGGCGTGGCAAAGTGGGTGTTACCTTCCTTCCCCAGGACCCCTTTCCGGACATGGGGGGTCCCCTCTGCACCTACCCCCAACGTGGCCTTTGGGCGACACACTCTGCTACCCCATCAGCCTCCTGGCTTCACCATTAGAACTATGTTATTCTTTCTGTAGCCACCATGTGTTGTGTAAACTATGTTTGTAATCCACAGAGTTTAGCAGAGTGTCATGCATGTAGTAGATGGTCAATAAATTTGGGGGGGGAATGGAACCTTTTGATACTAAAACTCAATTTCTAAATAATTGAGAGGCAGCATATATTGTTTTTATAATTTAAAAGAATTGAGTAACTCCAATTGAGCAAAAATTATTTTGACCCCTAGGAACTAAAAAGTAATTATTGAGGGAAAGAAGATGAGGAAAGTAAAATGCAGTAATGTTGGATGAGGATGAAGGTATATACCACCATCTGGACAAAACTCTAAGCAAGGAAATATAGGTGTTTGTCACAGTGGAAGGAAGCCTCATATTTTTCCTGCATAACCTTCATTCTTAATTTAACCTTATTTTTTTCCAATACATTTCCTTCCCCCCCCCATTAAGTTTATTGGTACATTTTAGGTATAAAATACAGTTACATTCATCATTGGGATCTTGTACCATTACATGAGT
>NW_004624739.1:27929227-28025486 GCF_000247695.1 Heterocephalus glaber | reverse complement strand
AAAATCTTTGCTGTTATCTGAGTAATTATTTCTGATTTCATTTTTCCCAGATCCTCTTTTGTTGCCAGTTCAGAGAGTCCAGGTGGTTGAGTATCAGAGTGTTCCATCTCGTTTCCCTTTGGGGTTCTTGTAGGTGATCTGAAAGTCTGTTTTTGAGGCTTGTTTATGTGTCTTCTCATTTCCATGGGGGCGGGGGTGCTTCTGGTGCCCACGCGGCTCACCTTCTCTGCCCTAGGAGCTTGGGATGGCAGCAGGGGAGCTTCCTTCCGGGTGCTGGGACCGGCTTAGCTTTTCTGCCCTAGGAGCTTGGGGTGGCAGCAGGGGAGCTTCCTTCTGGGTGCTGGGACTGGCTGAGCTTCTCTGCCCTAGGAGCCTGGGATGGAGGTGGGGAGCTTCCTTCCAGGTGCTGGAACTGGCTGAGCTTCACTCCATTTCCTTCTTTCTATGTTACTGTTTATATGTAAATAACTTCAACTTTATGCTCAGGGCTTATTTGAATGACTACAGGCAGTGACAAACATTTGTACCCCATTATATTTTTTTATCCAAAAATAAAATTTGGATGAAAGTAAAAACTATCTTGCAGTATTTCTCATTCACTGAAATACTAAAAACACTTCTCTATGAGAAGTGTCCTTTATTAAGTGACCCACAGAAAGCTGCATGATAGTGAGACTGAAAGGTGCCCAATACCTTTGTTTTTCTCCTGGAGCATGGACATTGCACTGGAAGGATTTCTTCCCGGAGACTCGAATTCCTATTACAATTCTTTTGTTATTACATTAAACAATAGCAGCCCTGCCTGAGCCACCACCGGTATAGGCTGTACCCTGAAAAGTTCTTAAAATGCACAATTATAATCACCAGGTCTCATTTTATGAAAAGGATTTATATTGATTCAAGTTATGTCCAGTGCTGAACTATAAGTAAAATCTGTGAGAATAAAATTGTTTTATGCTGTAAAAGTTACTTCTTTAAAAAAGAAAAAAACATTTCAACTGCCATCCTTTCTAGTCTATTAAACAATTCAATAGCATTTTCCGGGATACTGAGTTTTTAGTGTTAGTCAGTACACGGGGCAAATTTATTCTCTAGGCCATTTGCCAGAGCTTTAAAAGCATTAGCTGTAGTACCAGGCTAAATTGGGGGCCAGTATAAAGCAGTCACAGGGCATATCACAGGCCCACACTATTGTCAGACAAGGAGCAGCATCTGGCTGGACATAAGGAACCATAAAACTAATGCATTTCCTATGGCATAAGCAATTAGGCTCAATTAGAGCCTGACCTACCTTGTTTTATTTCACCGTGCCTTGACCTCCTTACCTGCAGTTTCTTCCCCAGTGATTCTTGGGAATTCTTCATAGTTTTACAGACAGGAATATTATCCAATATTCTTATCTTGCAGAAGAAAAAAAAAAGAAATATTTACAAGGTGGGAGGTCAAGAATTTAGAGAAAGAAAGGAAAACAGCAGCAGGTCACAGAAAGCTGAGAGAGAAGCTCAGTGCTGGAAGCAGGTTCTCCGTAGGAATTAGACAGTTGGCAGAGGCCTGTGCTTGTGTCAGGAGGGCTTGGCCAAAGCCTGAATATTAAATGGGGAGGTGCTTATCCTGAGTTCCCTCTCTAATAAAATACACTGTAAGATGGCAAAGGAGAAACTTGAATGAAAATGTAAGCTCGAAGTAAAAACTCTCACATCAAGAGAAAAGCCCAGTGTGTATTAAATGCTAGATTAACTACAGTAAAAGGTTATTCATTGATGATCCCAAAGGAAAATTTTAGGGGTAGCATAACCCCTTGTGATTCCAAGCCAGTCTCATCATCTAAGCCGTCATTCCTGTTCATTTCAGTACTTTTAGGTTTGTGTTTAAGGAGGAGATGGCAAAGGTAGCAAGTTAGAAACAGCCCCATTTCATTTGGCTCCTGGAGCATCATCTTTGTGTAGTGAACATTGACTGCAAAATCAGCTTTAAAGGAAATTAAAATGATCGGTGATCTCAACCCTAGGAAACTATCTATGGTACTATTATTTTTAAAGCAGAATCAATATCTTACACCATTAATGATACTAAGCAAAGACAGAGGAGAAAATCGGTGTGGTTACATTGATTTTTTTTTTTGCCTCTTTATGTACTTTCATATCGATCTAAGAATTCCCAACTCAAACTACTGAGGTTATAATTTAAATATTACTAAATGGAGAATTTGGAAGAAAAATTTTATAATATTGTTATGCTGTTTCCTTCTTCATTGTTTTATTTTATATACTTCAAGTCATTTAGCTCTGTTTCATACACACACACACACACACACAGCTACACAGAAACTGTATTGCTGCCATTATAGCAAACTCCACAGTGTGCAGTGACACTTGATTTACACCTTGAAATAGGGAGGAAGCCAAACAAGGAAGTCATCATTGTGGGGAAGTTTTTACTGCTCTCTTGGGTCACTGATGCCCATTCACCACATGAGCATTTAGGTAGCCAGCAGATGCCAAATGGGGATATCAGCAAGAAAATTGGTTTTTTGTTTTTGATAACTCAGAGTTGGGGCAGGTGAAGACATTTCAGATTATAGAGACATTCAGGATTGTGCTGAGAGACTGGTATTAGAGAGAAAAATGTTTCAGATAATAACTGTCAGCCTCCTCCAGTTGATCTTCAGACTGAAGAAACTACAAAGGCAGACGTGAGCATCCAGACTCACAGTGGTTTCTTCTGCTCACAGCACTTGCTGATTAACTATTTTGAACAATATTTTACTTTGATCGGTCAAATCACTAAGCATTCCAAAACTTTCTGCCTAATATTTTAACAGGATAGTTCAGAATGCAGTTAAGGGGCCTTGCTACTTATCCCTGTGTATGACATTTAATTCCTTGGATGACCTCTTCTTACACACGCTTGAGAGTAAAGCAGAATTTTAAAATACCAAGTTGTTTTGCAAGCCATGAAGGAAACTTTGTGTTTAAGGATTGTTAGCTTCCAGACCTCAAAGGCCTGCATTGGGAACAAGATGAATTTTCTAAGTAACCATAGGATTTGCCAAAGGCAATTTCTTGAGTCTTTTCCTCATAACTAAATAATGACAAGTGAATATAACCAAGTGTCAAACATTTGCGTTCACTGCTTTTTAATGAAAAGAAAATAAGAATATTTGCTTTATAGAGAGTAGTTGAATGCAGCACAATTAACAAATTGGTATGGACCGATGAAGGAATTAGTGGAAGTAGTTGGTTTTGGTGTGAAGAAGACGCAGATGCACCAAAAGTGGGAGACAAGGAAAGTAGTGTTTGCAGAGAACACCTCTTCAGTTGTAGCAAAATACAATGGTGTGATCTGAAGATCACCTCGAGATGTGTACCTGGAGATCATACACAAATACAGTCGAGGATTCCACCCTCAAATTTTGTTCCAGAACCTCTGGTGATGTAAGACCAGAGATCTGAACTTTTCATCAGCTTTTCTGATATTTTATTTATACCCGTTAGCTTTTCAGAATTAATGGTACCTACAATATGCTCCGGAAGGGCATAAATTAGGGAGGGCAGTGTTTGGAGCCAGATTTTTAAAATGCAAATGCCAGGCTAAGAGGTTTAGATTTTATTTAGCAAGGAGTGGAGAGCCATTGACTAATTTTAGCAAGAGAAGCACACAATAAGTACACTTGGGCTTATAAGGTTAGGGATTTGGAGTAGAGGAGTCTGGCAGTATGAGGCCATAAGGTCCCAAATTGGATAGGAGCTGTGAGACACAGACAGGAAATGATAAATTACAATGTATTTCAGAAGAATTCGCAGGTGATTTCCTGAATGCAAGAAATCACAAAGAGGACAGACAAGATCAAAGGTAACCATGAAGCTCTGAGCTTGCCTAATTAATATCAATAATAAAAAGAAAGCCAAATGTGAGAGAAAAATGTTGGTTGGGTGAAATGATGAAAACACAGATTAGAATAGAATTAAACAGTGGGTAACTGAGTCAAAAATGTACATTGTGGTGGAAGACACAGAGACAGGGCTGTGAACTCCTTATGCTTCAATAAAAGATGGTGCTGACTTTGTGATGCCAGCTGCATTGCAGCCACATGCACTGATTTGTAGATGTTCCCCTTCCTTGAAATTTTAACAAGAAAACTTTTCTCATCTCCCCCCGCCCTAGTCTATCTTGCCTTTTACACAGCTGTGTTTCCCTTATTTGAATTTAGTAAATGTTGCTTTGAATTTACAGAAGCAATTCAGTATTTGTGAAGGAACCAGGTCTTGTCTTTTCAGGTAAAGACCGCCCTGGTGGGTGTCATCCAGCCGCACATTTGTGTGTTGGATTTTTTTTTGACGGGGGGGGGGGGGGGGGGGGTGCTGCAGACCCAAGTGCCATAGCTGCATGATCATGGCTTCCTCCAGACAGAACCTCGCTGTTTATTTCAGAGGATTCCATTTCAAAGACTCTGTAATAAGAAACTAGATAAAGTGAGACTAGCAGAGTAACTACAGATATTACGGAATAATTTAGGTACACCACTACCCAAAATAAAAATTCAGTCGTGGGCATCTCATCTGTAGAAATTAAAGATATCAGGGTCAACTGTCCTCTGCCCTGGAGCTCCAGTGCAGACAGGTTCCAAGCCTACCCTCTCTGCGTGCAGCCCCCTCCTGATCCACTGCCCTGCTAGGTGTTACCCTAGTTTTCTGTTACACTGACCCTTGTTCTAACAGTGATTGTGGGTAAGGTGGAGGGGTGCATACATTTCAAGATGAAAACTTGAAGGTTTGGTAGTTTAATTTTGTATTGACCACGTATTACGTGTATTGTTCCTGGTGCTTTCGTTTATAATTTTAAATACAAGATAAAGTGGGGTATGGTAGTGCACACTTGTAATCCCAGCACTTGGGAGCCTGAGGCAGGAGAATCACTATGAGTTCGAGGCCAGCCTAGGATACATAGTAAGCTCAAGGCCAGCCTGAACTGCATAGGGAGACCCTGTCTCAAAAAAACAAAACAAAACAACAATAACAAAAACAACAAAAGATAAATCAATAAGCCATAATTACCATCAGGTGGTATGTCCTGATGTTTCACTTTGTAAATAATTTTCTAATAGTTTTAATTTTTCTAATACTTTATTCTCAATATTTTTTCTGCATAATATTTTCTAATTTTGTTTCCAAATGTATTCCAAATAATTTAAACTAAAATTTTGTCTGTTGTGGACCTAAGTCCTATTTTTCCATATCTCATAATAATTCTCCAACTGAATATGTGCAGAATGTTGCTTTTGCGAAATAACTCAGTTCATTTTTTTACCTGACTTCAGAAGGTTCATAGGCGTGAGCTCTAGTAGCACTCTAATTAAGACTTACTGAAGTTTTTCTGGCATAAATATCCTGCATTTTCTTTGTGACTGATTGCTATTATGATTATTATTGCTATTATTATTATTGTGACTAAACATTTATCTTTTTAGATTTCGGCATACAGTGTAGAGGGATATATTGTTTTCCTGTTCAGATTATTCACAAGATAAAGATGAGAAGATGGGTTACATGGGCAAAACACAATCAAATAAATACATGTTATCCAAATGACATTCAATTATTGCCCCCAAATTTAAAAACACTCCATAGTGTCCCATTCTTGCAGTTTATATGTGTAGGAAAATACCATATTGGATGCAAAAATATTGATTGCCGTTACAGATTACTAACAGCTATTTATAGTCTATTTAACAAGTTTTCAATATTTGATTCTTATGTAAAAATAATAACTTTTAAATTTTGTTTTTTGCATAATGTTATTCTATAAAATGAGTTCCTACAAGGAAATGCATCACTTAACCTTCTATCAATAAATATTTTCTAATCATCCACAAAGCACTATTCATTAGAGTCACATTTTCTACCAACCATCAGAAATAGTTCCTGTGGACTAAGGCAATATTAGCTTTCTCTCTTAGATCAGAATACAACAGTCTTCTGAAATGAATTTACTCGGAAAATTTTCTGTTCATTAATTTTTGCCTGAGAAGATAATGTATAAAACATCTAACTCAATCAGCTATTCTGATAAAGAAAGCTTTGTAGATGATGCAAAATGTTTGATTTGGATAATTCTGGAACTCTGTAAATTTTTTAGTGTTCAAATATCAAAATCTAAGCAATATGAAAGGTAAATAAGCCTACTGCACATATCTGATTATAAAATGACTATTCCTGCAGGTTTATATTCTTCTTTTTTAAAACTAATTTTTTTCCATTCATATTTACACATCCCCTTTTGCCATTCTGTGATTAAAACAAGTGACTTTGCAAATGGCTGCAGAAAAATGATCTTTGTTCTCCCCTTGGTCCTAACAAAGTGTGCAGCCATGCTACCACTTAGCCTCATTGCCCATCTTTGGATTGGAAAAGCCACTGAACTGCTTCCATTTGAGAAACTGGGACTCAAGTTCGTCCATCATCACATACTGCAGAGTACAATCATGTTTAAATTTTTGAGGAAAAAAGAATAAAGTAGAAACAAAAGATTCATTAGATTAATTTTGTGTGCATCTGTTTTTGAGAGACAATATAGAATATAAAATTTAAAATGAAGGGACCAATATTTTCAAAATATAAATGTGAACACACACACACACACACACACACATACACACATATATATATATATATATAAAATTTAAAGGCAGTATGGAAAGGAGAATGAAAGTAGTACATGAAAATACAGTTTAATATCTAAATGCTCTGGCCTTAGCCAAATGATTTGTATCTTAATTTTCTCATCAGTGAAATGTGAGCTAGAATTATCTTCTCTTCAATATTTCACTTTAATTTAACTTTCAGTTATTCTATACTCCTACCAAAAAGACATGATCTGTCACAATTTTAGAGTTAATTTTCAGAAAAGGGCTGCAGAAAGTTTATTTGAATATCCTCATTGGCAGTGAATGTATATGTTTCCTAGATAAATGTAATTTTAGGAAATGACCAAAAATCACTTAGAACCAAGATCAGTTGGCAAGTTCGTTTAAGAATTGAACGAATGTTACTATTATTTAGATTTTTTAAATGATGTGAGTTTTAAAGAGGCTTATTTTATGATATATCATCCACTGACCCTGAAGTCAACTCTGTAATCCATGTGCATTGGTACTCCAACAGTTTAGCCTGAAGAGCCAACTGCTTTTCAATGTATAAATTTGATTTTGTTAAAAATGAATCTCATGAATTTATATCATAACTAATAGCTCTTTCTAAGGTCAGCCTGTGAGAGAATGCCATGGTTATAGAGCTGAGCAGGGCCTTATCATGGCCATTATGTAAATACCTAAGCATACTTTCATCTAAGCCAACATTTCATCAGAAATAATATCATCCACTGTACTTTCATGTAAAATTTGCTGAAGGTAGCTCTTGAGTATGAGCGTAATTCTTCTGTTTCTTTTGTTCCAATTTCTAGAGTTCAATCCAGGGATAAGAAATAACCTTCTTAAAGGTGTGGCGCGGTCAAATCAAGTGTGGCAGTCAGTAGGTGTGTGCTTAGCAAGGAGCATGAAGGACAGTGTGCCCACATGGGGTGGAGGGGACACTGAACGGCTTTTATACGGTAAATAAATAATACTCCTTCTCAGAGTGGACGCTCCCTTCTCAGTAAGGAGTATATTTCTACGTGAAACCAAAAAGAGAGCCTATTCTCGTGCATGGTCTGGATGCCTCCCCTGGAGACATTTTGAAGTTATTTAATAAACATGATTTGGGCCAGGACTTTTAAAAAAATTATATTCCAGACCAGATTACAGTGATGATGAGTAGTGATTTCTGCTAATAATAATGAAATTCGTTTGTTTCTCAAAAAGTAGTACACAGGAAGATCAGAACAATGGGTTTTACCTAGGCGGATTTTTAGACTTCTACTCCAATCTATGAGGAAAACTAAGAATAAATTCCTTTGGTTGTTGGTACAGGTATTTTTCAATTCATAAATTTTTTTAACTGAAAAGCCAGTACAAGAAGAAAAATGGAATGCAAGTCAAACATTTTGTTTCTGTCAAAATCATACCAACATTTTAAGATGGCCATGTGGAATTTTCAGATAGGCTTATCAGCTCCATTTCTCAGAGCACAAACATTCATAATCTGTACTTGAAATTTCAATTTATGTCCACCTCGAAGGTGCATGAAAAGCAATTATCCTCTGAAAAACAAGCTGAGGCTGCAGTGACTACAATTTCAATACCCTTAAAAGCATTCAATTTTTCTCATTGAAGCCAGGAGCTTTCAAAATGACGTACCATCCAATCATAATATTATAATTCATATACTTATTTTTCATGATAAACATCTTTTATACCTCATAATTACTCATTTCTTTGGAATAAACCAATAAGAAATCCACTCTTCACCATAAGACAGGTTTAAATTGCAAATCTAGATATGAAAAAACAAGTCTTATACTGGTTGATATAATAATATGAACTATCCAAGAAGTAAGCAGTCTATTCAGTTGTTTTAAAAAGAAATTTAAAACCTTAGGACTGAAGTCTGCCTCTGAAATTCAGGGGCCAATTTAATATTCTATAGTATTTTAAAGATGCCAAATAGCAATTAGATTAAATAATTATCTTCCTAATAACCACAAAATAATTGAAAATCATTCACCCTAAAGCAGTGATCCTCAAATTATGTAATTATTCCGTCTTCAGGCTCCTTTGATTAATCATAGCTGTTTTTAATTGATCACATTTAAGACACCAAGCAGTAAAGACGAGGCTGAATAACAATGAACCCTAACTCTGACATTTGCTATGACAGGAGGAATGCTGGGAACGGGAACGCACAGAGTTATGGGAGTGCCGAGCTGGTCACGTGAGGTGGGGAAGGCTGGGACAGTAGGGAGCTTTGCCCCGAACACCAGTCAGTAGACCATGAGCAGGAGGCTGGGGGCGGCCAGAGGCTTGGAAAACGTCAGCATTTTCCTTCCGAGGGACTCAAGTGGTCAGGCAAAGCAGCAGTGGCAGTCAAAGATGGGACGTCACCTAGAACGAGCTGAACAGTCTGCCAGAGCTCCTGTCGCTCCGGCCGCCGTGGCTCGGGGCTGGAGCTGACCTGCTCTTCCAGTGCCTTCCTCAGACTGCGCTCCGCGGTGCGGCGGGCTGCTGGTGGCCAGGTCAGTGCCACCGCATGTTGTGACAGGCACTTGGAGGAATGTCCCAGCATCCTGCCCCGACCGGGATCTGAGACCCACCCCGATCCATTAGGGACACTTGGGGAAAGGTGGCAAGCGCCCATGCGGGCGGCTCAGCCGCTGAGAGACGCAAAGCCAAGAGTGAACCAGGGCTTCGTGTTCCAGGCTGTGGGCCGTGGAGGCTCCCTGGGAGGAGGGAGCGGGAGGAGGCAGTGAGGGATTTTAGAAGTGAGTGTGCTGTGCACACCTACTCCAGCCAGGCTCTGAAGACACAATGATCAAGAAGAAATGAAACTGTTGTTACGGGCTGAGGGACTTCAGAGTCATTTTTATAAGTCCGCAGTGAAAACAGAGTAAAATCACATGTGTTAGTTAAAATATTAGAAAAAATCCAAGTGTCCAGCATGGTGACTGTCACATAGTAAAGTATGTACATTAGTAAATAGCTGTGGAATGAATGAAGTCATTCTTGATAATGTTCTTACTCCAATGTTATTTTGTCAAAGACAAAAGAATAGAATGGAAATATCTCCCCTACATTTTGAAGTGTAAAAAGAGGTTATCTTCACTAAGGTGACGAAGTACTACTAGCAATAAATCATTCTTTTATACTATGCAAAAGAAAATTGAATAATTTTTCCCCCATACATGTTGCCTATAGCTGTTTCAAGAAATGTTCTCCAGTCCTAATCTTCCTAAAATGAATTTTTAAACAAAACATTAAAAACACACTTCGCAAATCACTTACCAGAAAGTGCAATAACGGACAAAGGCAAGCACATAATAGTGCTCCTCCTATCTTGGCAAACCATTCATGAATACAGAAAGTTAATCAAAATTAGAATCACATCCTTAGACCGTGTTCTCTTAAGTAAACATTCTGCACCTTTAAATTTCTGCGTAATCTGCTGTGGCAGTTGTAAAAATATAAAGCCATATGAAAATCTCAAGAGTAAAGCTTTTGCAAAAACTTCCTGTTAATCATTCAATTTTTTTCTATTCTCACATTTTTTTAAAAAATCAGGTCAACTCAGGTATGAATTTAATGTTTTTCAAATATCACATGCTATTAAAATAATAGTTTATATTTTTTAGTACTTTACAGTTTGCAAGGCAATTTTGCTGAATACTCTCTTTTAATCTTTTTTTATTTTTGGTACCGGGGATGGAACTCGGGTTCTTGGCCCTTGCGGGGAGGGGCAGGCGGTAGAACCACTGAGCTAAATCCCGGGCCCCTTCTTGTTTGATCTTTAAAACCACCCTGGATATCAGCAGAGAAGACCTTCTTCACATTTCACAAAGCAGTGAACAAAGGCTCCAATGATTAAGGAGCGTACCCTGCCCATTTTACTGTATGTTGGTAAACAGAACTAGTTTCTTATACTAGAGGTTGGCCTCATATTATTGAGGGAGTGACATAACTGATAATGAGTCATATATATTCATGGATCCATTCATTCAGGAAGCCAACGAATGTGTACTTGGCACTTACAGTGCCCTAGATTCTCCACCATTCACTGCAGTAAGTGAAAGACAACCCAGACTCACAGACTCAGTTCCTCCTTCGAGGAGTCTCTCTAGGCTAGGGACACATCTGCATTGCCAGAGATGAATTAGATCAGATACGTACACATTTTAACATCCAAATGTATATTTTTAGTACTTTCTTTCACTGTTCACATATTTTCAAAAATAGTTTAGTAATGCTGTCATTTTACAAGGAGGTAAAATAAAAACCAAGTTGCCAGTTATGCTAGAACCACATGGAGCTTACTACACCTTATCCTACATATGAGGTGAGATCAAACAATAGAATTTTTAAATTATAAAACATTCATTACAGTAAAAGACACATTGTCATTAATCTACCTCAAGGACTTCCACCGTGCACTTCAAACACATCCCACCATTCTTGCCGCTTTCTGGAGCAGCTCTGGAAGTCTTTCTTTACTGTCTTCAGTTGAGCTGTCCTGTCTGCCTTGATGTCCTGAATTGATTCAGTATGTTTTCCTTTTGTGGGAACTTTGACTTTGCGGAAGAGCCCGAAGTTGCATGGTGCCAGATAGAGTGAACAAGGTGGATGAGAGCACACCATCGTATTTTCATTTGACGGAAGTTACTGTATAAGGGGAAAAAATGTATAACAGAGCATTGCCATGATAGAGGCTAAAACTGCCCATTTCTATGGCCATTTTCTATGCACGTCATTCCTTACACGCTCTAATAATCCTTTATAATATTCAGAGTTCACCGTATTGTTCCTGGATACAGACAGACTCAGCTCGCACAATTCCATCCAGGTCAAAAAGCACAGTTGACATCACCTTGATGTCAGCCCTTGACTGAGGTGCACTCTTTTCGCACAAGGAGAACTGAGTGGTTTCCACTGAGAACGCTGAACCCTGGTCTCAGGGTCATCACCATAGACTCAAGTTTCCTCACCGGGGATGACAACTCTTAGAAAGCTGGAATCTGAAGAGTCGTGATTGCCACAACTCCAGTGAAATGTGTTATTCGTGGTCCATGATTTATGGCACACTTTCAAGCACACTTTTTCCCAACCATAGCACACAAACGACTGGCTGGACAGAACCAGTTGAAACTTGTCACACACCTTCAATAAGGTTGGACAAGCCATGTCTGTAGAAGATCTGTGCCTTTTCATAAGGATTTTACGAACAAAACCTCCATCGCACATAAACTCACACAAAAAATCAACTGGGATCTTATCTTATTAAAAGGCTTGTGCACAGCAAGAGAAACTGAACTTTTGATCATGCTTTGTATTACTACTTTTGTTTTTAAAAATTTACTTTTGTTGAAATTCCTGGGGTGGTAAAGAACTATCCAGAAATATTATAACACACCTCCTTCACGTGACTAATAATATTCCTGAAATGATAGAATTTTTGGAAATGCTAAGTTTAAGAGAGCAGTTGTACATTTTGACAGATGCTAAAGTTTATTCCAGTTATAGCTAAATTGCCATAGAGATCATAGTGAGAGAATGTGAGAACTATTAGACCAAAAATGAATGACTGAATGAATAGCAGAAAACTGATTTTTCATCAAATCATAGAGTGTAGATATTTCTCTTGATTTTTTTCTTGGGACTTTTTTTTCTAGAAAGTGTAATGTCAACTCAGGGTAATGGAAATGAACACCTCATTTTAACTTTAAGAAGTAAAGAGGAAGGGAGTAGGGGAAGTCCAGCTTCATCACTAATAAAGAGAATAACACCAAATATGAGCCAGGCTGCTTCGTGAATCCTCCCACAACCTGACCCACAGAATCCGGAGGCTGCTGTTGGAGAGATTAAGCTGTCCTGGAAGACATCTCCACTCATATACTGGACTTTGGAAAGTGAAACAAGTCTAACTTTTTTCCTTTCCAAACATATGGTATATTGATCTGAACCAACATGACTTCAAATTCTATTTCTGTTTCACAATTTTCACATAACTTGAATATATACTTGGAAGCTTAATAGAAAGTGTGGTTTGGGGGCGGAGTGGAGAATTCGGAGAGATGATGTCATCCAAGAAAGCTTTATGTCCACATGATGCTTGGTATGAGTAGTGAGAAATAAAAATTTGACTGTACAAAAAATTGAAAGATGTAACACATAAGCATCATTATGAACAGTGTAAACTGTCAGTAAGAAAAATGTTTCCTGGCTGGGGGGCCAGGCTCAGGAAACTGTTCTGGACCTGGAAGCCTGAAGAGAAGATTCTCACTGGCCTATGTTGGCTTCGGAGGTTAGAAAGTTTCCCTGAAGAATGGGCAGGAAATCTAATTGTAAAAGACCTAGTCTGATGGTGAGAAAGTGGGAGTCACTGGAGATTTATAGCACTGCTGTGACCTACAAGATGACTGTGCCAATGGTAGGTGACATGGATTGGAGGAAGGCCCAGGCAGAAGTTAAGGATGCCGCCTACGGAAGTGAGGAAGGGTCAGACTTTGCTGGGCACCTGATATCTCCAGAGGTCAGACTTCCTGTTTCAGCTGCCTGGCTGTGCCACCAGCTGTAAAGCCAGGCAAGACTCCTCATCTTTATGGGTATTGATTTCATATAAAATGGTTTCCCTGATGTAAAGTTCTGTAGAGATGTATGTAACTGTAAGGACACTTTTCAAAATTAGAGGAAACAGCTTTCTATCCATAGCTAGAAGAAGCCTGTTCATGGTTTATAAGAAACACCACGGACTTCCGGTTAAGGCACACAGATTTTTGGGTACTGGACCTCGGTTGTGAGACACTTTCTGGGACACTTCTGACCTGGCTCTTGCCCTTTGTGTGGCTTACAGTTGTGTCTCAGCTTGCCTGGAGCCCAGGCTTGCTGGGGCTTGTGGCCTTGCTTTACTTTAGCCAGCTGAGTTCATGACTTAGCTACGTGAGCTACTCTGGTGCATTTTGGAATCTTGGTTTTACTTTACGTGTCTGCTGCTCTTTATCTCCTTCAAGCTGTCATGAATTCAGAAGCCCCGAAGCTGCATGCGTGTGGATCCTTTGTGATGAACTCAATCAGAAAGGGGCTGACAATTTCCTCAGCCTGTGTAACTAACCATTCTCCTCTCCCCAGTGAGAGCAAATGTAGTGAAAAATGAAATAAAGAAATTTAACCATTGGATATTTGAACTGTGATTTCTACTGAAACTCTTTAGTTTCTAAAAAATAAAAAATAAACTATTCCCTCACAACCAAACTTAAGTAAGGAAACAATTATGTAACTATGTGCTAATCCACAAGGGCATTATAATTATTATTTTAGTTCCAGTGTCAGCTCTAACAGAGCCTTTTAAATAATCCCTGGCATTCTAAATTCTATGGAGATTATGAATTCTGAACTTTTGAAACCTGAAAAGAGGTGAAGGTAGTTTGGAGTGCTTGTTACTTCAAGATACATCTTCCAAGTTACCATATTCGTGAGGCGGAGTTTCATGTTTGTAAATTTGGCATGTGCATAGATACTCCAAAGTATGTATATGTTTTGCCGTGGCACACATGGAGGTTAGAGGCTGTTCTGCTTTTGCTTCAGCTTTTTCCTGTCCTCACAGCTGACCCAGCGTCTGTCCTCTTGCAAGCTCAGGTGACTGCTCATGTCTCCTCCTGTGCTCTCTTGGCTGGCTGTGCATGCTCCTTTCTGTGAGCTTCCTGCCAGCACTGTGGGTGTGTTGTTATCACTTCCCATTCCCCAGTGGCTGTGTCACTTTGCTTTATGTTGCAGCCATGGTGAATCCTGAGGAGCTTTTTGGAGCTGGTGTCAGAGGAAGGAAGCGTGATGCTATTTATTACTGTAAAGACAAACTCAGTGCACTCTCTTGGGTAACTCAAGCAAGAATCCTAGCCCACAAGGCTTCAGTGGTAATGTATTCCTTGCCAGAGAATGATGAACATGCATTTTGTTAAAAACACACCCTTACTGTTATCCTTTAAAGACTCCTTAATTGCTCATCAAGTTAGGAAAAAATGCCTAAGGCTCACATTGACACCCTTTCGCAATATGGGATCAATAAGCCTTCCAAATTCATCATCTGCCCTTACAGATAACCTTTGCTGCTTACAAGTGGAATTGCTCATTGTAGTCATCAAGACTTCCATATTAATCTTTATATTGGATTATCCTGTCTGCTCCACCTCTACCCATTTCAAAGGTCATCTCAAATGTCACCTTTTCCAAAGAACCCTTTCCTGATATTGGCATCCAAAGTAAATAATATATATGGAGAAATTAAGGAGTGTTTTGCAAACAAGATTGAATATACCCTAATCAGTGGCTTCTCCTCTTCTTTCAAATCTCAAGAACTGTTTATAACTTTCTAAAACATAGCTTATATTCTGCTTCTTCTATTGTGTTTCCTCCCTCTTTCCAAACACACTGAAGTATAACTCAATAAAGGCAAAGACAATGTCCTCCTATTCTTATTTTTAACTCTCTGAGCTCATTCCAAGTACACAGTAGATATTTTACAAATTTCTGTTGAATTGGCCTAAATTTTTTGCCTTAATTGCTAAATAAGCTGGTATGTGGTACAAAGGCATCACAAGTGATTAATGAGATTCTTAATGGTATCCAAGCAACCTAATCTTGGATTTTGTGAGTTTAAAGTTAGTTGTTTTTAGTTGATACTAATAACTTTGTCTAGATCACATCACACTTTACCTCCTACCAAGTCTGTCTGTCTTCAGTGCAGCCATTTGACATTTATCTTTTTGCACACAGGTTTTTTCAAAAAATATGATGGTAATAAAAATTTTGAGGGGAAATAACATGAGAAATGTACACAAAACATTATGTCTCATCCATATTCACGTTGTAGGCAGGGGATGTATTGATGCCTGATCTTAACTTTAATCACGTGTATAAGGCCGTGTATTTTGGATTTCCTACTGTAAAGATCCTATTTTTTTCTTTTTGAAAGTAATAAGCACCCTGTTGTGAGACTCTTGGAGATTTTCTAGAAATTTTATGTAAATATTTTCCATTAATTTTAGCATCTATAAACTATTCTTATCTGCAACTGTTACTACTTTGGTAATCTAATAGTAATTTTCTGTCTCTATCTTTTGCTTATGTTATTAATTTGAATTCTACAATTGGAAGCTACAGCAATAGCTTCCTTGTTTATCCAATTTTTAAAAGTTCAATTATTTATTTGCAATGCTGGTTTTATTTAGCATGCATAATGCCCCAGTGTATTATTCCCTTGCTTAAATTCTCCTAGAATTGGTCATTCTTCCCTCCTTCAAGCTGGATCCTGTATCCTTTCTACCTGTCCTGTAGCCCCTGAGCACATATCTAAGCTTTCTGACATTAAAACGTATTCCAGGCTGTACTTCCCCTTCCCTGGGACTGCGACAAGGAAGGCCTGCCCTGGAGCCCTGGTCTGTATGGTAGAGTGGTGCCTGGAACTGAAGACCTGGAGCCAAGGTGTGCTCAGGGCTCTTGCTGTTGAGGTGACTTTGCCTCCGAGACTTCAGCAGACAGAGCTGGGACACAGGAGTCTGTACACACACATGTGCGTGCACATGTTTATCATTATTGCCACAACTACCTATTTGTAAGCACATCCGAAGTCACGAGCTCCTTTGGATTCTTTTCCCACATCATTAGAGTTGTTCTTGCCATCCCCGCTCCTTCCTTGGAACTCATACTTTATCGGATTTTTTTTTATCAATCCTCATATATACATAACATAGCTTCAGAAACACTGAAGAAAAAATCACGGTAGTTTTTGCAGCTTAACTTGCATATCTGCAATAGTGTGCATCGAAAGGACTGGACTACATTGTTAATTTTAGTGCCTTCTTTTTTAGTTTTGGTTTACATTAAATGATATAACATCAATATTTCAAGTATATTTGTTGAAAATAACCCTTAATACCAAAAATTACATGTGTTATTTTAACTTTTATTTTATTTTCTATTTTATTTGTGGATTTATGTTGTGTATATTATATTTGAGTGTTCTTCAATAACATTTGTGTTTTTAATCAAACATCTGTGGGAGGCTGTTTTCCATTCTCATTTTAACCAAGGTAATCCATATGAAATGCTTAGAATGGTGCCAAATAGTGAGCATTCAATAAGCAATTATTATCAATGGCACTTCTATTTTTGTTATTATTATAAATTCCTTTTCTCCTATTTTCATTGGATTTGTTTTGTTGCCATTTTCCTTCCATATTTTGTTGAATGCTTAATTCCTTTGGCTTCTGTTTATTGTATTTAATAACTAATAGCTTCAATACAGATATTTGGTATTTTGTACAGATACACTTGGAGTCAACTGAGGGGTCTTGGGAAGGAAAACCGGATACTTGTTCATTTTGAGAATCAGTGTAGAAAATTTCCTCCATGAAATGCAGCTTTTAATATTACAGAAAGCCTCAGCACAGCTGGGCATCTCTTTCAACTTGGCATGGTTGTTGCAGTAATGAGCATTGTGAGAACAGTAGAACGTCTCAGGGGATCACAGGTCCAGACCTGAGAGCATTCAAAAGAAACTCAAAGCTCCTGCTCTCCCTCCTACAAACCAGCACAACTCTGGGCTCCCAGAGTCAGTGACCTTTGACTTCCTGTGTTTATACTTAAAGATCTACATGCAGATAGCTGGCATAGGACAAAAAGAGATAACGATGCAATGATTGATCTAGTTCTGTCTTTTCCTATATTTATTTCAGTGTTAATTTCCTGTCCTATATACGTTGGATTTCATGAATCTATATGACATCATTAGGGGCTGTTGCACACAGGCATTCCATCCCAGGTGCCATTCACATTTAGATCTGTCAGAAGGACAGAGAGAGGAGTATTTTCCCCAAATCTGTGGAAATGCCATGCATTTCTATTTTACTCTTTAATTCTGCTTAGGTAGAAGTATAAAGAAATGAGGAACTAATGTATTTTACTCCATCAGGCTTTTAATTGTTCAAGTTCAAAGTTAAACCTTTGGATTTGTGATCACCGAATCTAATAACATACAATTATGAAGAAAAAAAATCATAAATTTTATAAGCAAATGCAACTGAGACGTTTCAGGTTACAGACTGTAAAATTTGGTGGAAAGAAGAGGACTATTCATTATAATATAGATTCCTAAAAATATTACTGATGATGATAATAAGTAATAGTCTTTCACATCCAGATATGTTTGTAGTATAATTTGGTATTTAAAAATTCTTTGGTATTTATTCTGGAGGTGCTCATCCCAAGTAGTACCTTTCAAATAATCCAATAGAGCAGTTTTTAGCAACAGGTAATTATTCAGTCATTATAGTGATTTTCATAAGTATCTCTCTTTAAATGGAAGCAAAAACGTGGGGAGCTTCAGTCAGCCTGAATAGGGATTCTTGTCAATTAAAACTATGTACTTTAGCATGAAATAAATTAGTTAAAATCTAGCTAACTTATATAGTGATCAGGCAAGCCTCCATTAATACACTTGCATGAAAATGATATTCAGTGTATTGCTTAGGAATGTCTTGGCAGATAGTGAAAGAGATCATGTTAGGAACTCAAAAGAAGAACAACTTTAATTTCTGAATTTTAAAACTCAATTCACAGCTGAGAATGAAAATGAGAAAAGGTCTGTAGCTTTTTGGTTTCAAGTAATGACTCGCAAGAAGGCTATCCTTCCGTCTCCATGCAATTTCCCTTTTTGCCTTTGCTTTTCTACCACATCTAAAACCTCGTCTATCCATACTCTTGGCAATCCAAATTGTTGCACCTTCTCTACTTGAGAATAAGCTAAACCTCTGTGAGACTGATGCATAACCCTCAAATCTCAGTGGCTTCTACAGAAATACTGTATTTCCTACTCACGTAGCGTGCTCCTCATGCTTCTGTTGTAGGCCACCTTCCAACACAGATTCACCCTGAAGCCAGGTTCAGAGAGGCCCTGCTTCCTGGAATATCACCTGTCATGGTGGTGAAGGAAGAGGACAGGAAGGATTGTACACCGGCTCCTAAATGCCTTTACCAAGAAGTGATACATACACTTCCACTAATTATTTCAATAACAAGAACAATGACACAGTTGCACCTAACTCCAAGGGATCAAGGAACTGTGATCTTGCTTATGCTTATGCCGTAGGTAGAGGGGAACTAAACTGCACACTGTGGCAATATCCACTGCATATCTTAAACACAGCAAGCACGCCATCTTGTTTATCATAATGAGATCCAATTATTGAGCCAACAAAACTCTATGGCCAGTTCAAGCCTCTGCCTTTGCAGCTATCTGCACAAAAAGGCTGGCACTCTTCCTGGGCAGCCCTCCCATCTGACCAGAGTCCTAATGACAGGTCTCCACGCTGGGTCATAGCTCTGTGTATGTGTTTGGCTTGTTCTTGTGGGGGCTTCCCCTACTCCTCAGTCATTCCTTCTGCATTAACAGCACAAATGCTTTATAAATACCTTTCTTCTATTTATATCTGTAAGGAGAGCAATGTTTTATATCCCTTTAAATATCAAATATCAAAGTACCACACTGCCGATTTGTGCACTGATGCACTGTGCTTCAGTGTCCATCCAGAATTTATTTCCATATGAACTGCTCAGACAAAATCACCAATCCCACTCTTCATAGCCTATGTACTTAAGTAAGGAGAAAAAGAACAAGAATCGGAATGGCTGTGTTGCTTAGGATCTCTCATTATCACAGAAACACAAAAAACAGAATTTCAAGAAACATTAGGAGATCATGAGAAATTTTTGTACTAGTATGGAACCAATCAGAGACATGATTAAGTCCAGATGGTATGCTCAATTACAAATAATGTATTAAATCATAAATGGGTTTCCTTATGTTTTTCAGAAAAGCCTCAAAGCATCTCAATTTGTAATTGTTTCTAGAAAGTCTCCAAATAGCTCTTCTGGCCTTTGTGAGACTCTTGAAAGGAGAGAGAAAATGTAACCTATTGAATCTGACCATCCTGTGTTTCCCAAAGATCTTCATGTAGAGAAAGACAGAGGTGCACCTGCTGTTTGATTTTTAAATTTCTCATTAACATTATTTCTGTAGATGCTAATGAGCTATTATCCATGGGCTAATTTACTGGTTGTGGGTTCATCAAAGAAACGTGGAAGAAAATTAGTTTCCATCCCTTTCAAGCATGCTTGATATAGTTAGGGAATTATTTGCTCTCTTAACCCTTTTCAATGGTGCTAAGTTTACAGATAATCGGAAAATATTTATGGCACTGCGTTAGCCAAATTGAGCAATTTGCTTCTGTTTTCTTTCGTTGTTGTAGGTCGACATTTTGTCCTGTGAAAATGAAAGTCTTGTGGACTTAGCTGTTAATAAAGTTCAATTATATTGAGCTAACAATTAAATAAGCACCTTTCAGTGCCAGCCATTCTACTAGTGAGAAAATGCAGAAGGCCACTCCTGATATCAAAGAAAAGACAGATTTTTCTGACACGAAAGCCCTAGAATTGGAGAAGCACTGTCCCTTACTTAATACACTGCCTTTATACTTTGGGTTTGTAGGCTTGTGTTGAAGAGTCTACGCTGCTTATTAGCCTTTGTGGTAGGCTGAATAAAGGCCCCCAAAGATGTCTATGTCCCAGTGCCCAGCATCTGTGGGTACATTGCCTTACATGGTAAAAGGGGACTCTGCAGAAGAGACTGAATTAAGGTTCTTGAGATAGGTGGAGTGGCATTGATGTAATCACAGCAATCCATGTAAGAGGGCTCAAGAGATATCAGAAGAGAAGCCTATGAAATTAGAGAAATAGGTATTGCAGTCATTTGTTTTGAAGATAGAGGAAGGGGCCACACACCAAAGAATACAGGCAACCAGTAGGAGCTAAAATAGGGAAGGCAAGAGGGTCTCCCAATCGCGTTCCCAGCAAGAACACCCTGCCAGTGTATTGACTTTAACTAGGGAGACAGATTTCAGATTTCTGATCGCCAGAACTGTGTGAGATGAGAAATTTGTGTTATATTAAGCCACTATGTTTGAAGTAATTTTTTTAGCAGCAATGGGAAATTAACACAACCTATTTATAGTAAATTGAAATAAAAATCTATTGCAAGAAGAAGGAATTTGTGATGCTCAGGTAATGAGTTTATCATCAGAATATTTGAGATTCAGGGATTTTAAATGTTTTCTGCTTTGTAGCCATCAATGAGTATTGATCTTCCTTATTTTCCAACCCTGTGTCCTTCTTAACTACGTGTAAAATTTTATTCTTGTTTTAAGATAAAATCTTCTCAGTCTCAATTATCTACTGTCATTATGCTTAACACACATTTTAAGTTTTAGCATTAACTATGCTATTCCATTAAATTATGTATTTATGAAATTGTTCTTTAATGTTCCATTGGGAAGTTTTTAACCTCTGGGAGAGCTTATTAGCATTTCTGTTTTAAAGATAAGAAAACTATTAGCACTTGTTACTTTTTCAGTCATTGGACTATATCTGCTCATTTCACTGTAGATGACAGGGACCATCTGGTAATGAGGACCTCACGACGGATGACAATAAGGACAGTGCATTCTGATTGGTCTTGGAAGCCTCCTTGTTAGTTCTACCTTCAGACTTTCTTTGATTTTTCCATCAGTATGAGTAATGACTATAGCTGTTCTTTCAGGTCCATTTCTTGTTAGAGCAGAAGTTCTCTGAAACACAAATTTTAAATGCCAAAATCTGATCTGAAATCTTCTAAGCAGAAAACATCAGCCCGATTTTTGGTTTAATCAGTCAGCATCTAATTATTGAGCACCTAGCTTAACAACCTGATTCTGTTTCATTGACTTGATCATATTTTGAGTTCCTGAAAAGTACAAGTGTCTTTAGACATGACTTTAGTCTGACAAGGCATTCCCGGATGGTTTTTTACTAGTTACCTAAACAAGGGTTTGTAAATAATGATTAACTGGTGTCCTATTTGATGTTAAAAGTATTAAACCTTCAGGTTCACATTGTATTTTCAGTTCATGAGGTTTTTTAAAATTAGCATCTGAATAAAACTAGAAAGAACCTCATGACTGCACTGTAAAACTGACCATTCATTAATATTCTGAAAGGGCCTTTCTTTGTCATAGCTGATGGGTGTTCCTGGTAGTATGGTGCTGGGCCCATCTGCCTTTGACAAGTACATTCAAGTAACTCTGCAGAGTTTCAGACACCAGGTAAAATTCCAGGCATTTTTAATAATTAACATCAGTAGAAGGAACTATCTGCTATGTTTGTTTACTTCTCAAAATGTGGAAAGCCCCCACTATATACCATTAATAGGTAGAAATAAATACAAAAGTCAAGGAAATTCATTAGGGAAGGAAAAGGCTAGTATGATTCAGAATCAATTTTAGTTAAAAAAAACTCTGAATCTAGAGTTCCACAAATAGAATTAGCAAAAATGCATTATTTCTGTATTTTTCTATAATTTTAGCATACAGCACTGTTACAAGCCACCAGTGTGCTGTAGGGAATAGTCTTGAAATAACATGAGTATGATTGTAGCATACTTCCTTATCTGTTAAACAAATCAGCTAGTTTGGTTTTTGAAAGTATGCTTTGGCCTTTCCAGGCAAGATTCAGAATTGGCAGGAGGAGAAAGGATATGTAAACAAGTTTAATACTGATTAAATTAATGTTTCTAATTCAATTTATGTTTCTCAGGTTATTCAAAAGATTATTTAAAATCGTAGACTCAGATTGTGTGAAGGTGGGTGGAGAAATTATGCAATCCTATTCTGTTCCTGTCGCTATTCATATCCTTGTCTCTCCCCTTTCCCAGATATTATGTTGATATTAGAGCAAGAGATTTCATGGATAAAGTGGACAGAGTGGATAACTGAGCTTCAGAGAACTGGGAGTTTTCCCCTTAATTTCCCTACTCGTGTCCTGGGTGAATTTGAACCAGTCACTTGTAATTTAGACCTACTTAATAGAGTAGCCACTGATTTATTTTCAGCGGGGCTGTATGTAAATTAGAAGTTCTCTAGGTTGCTACCATGACTGTACGGAATCAGTTCCAGGAAAAAGCTGAAAGCATTAGGTGAAGGCAGGGAACGAAGTGGCCCAACTAAGGCTACCTAGCTATTGGTGGGAGGCAGACACCACTCTGATGCCAGTTTCCATCCCCTTCGTGGTGACACAGGCCACTGTGTTGGAAAGCACTGTCACTCTTTCGCCTGGGGATGTTACATGTTAAGTCCTGTTTTGGAATGTGCAAGGGCGTGAAACTTATTTTCTGTAAACCACTGCTGATATTTGGTGTAAGAGTTGTCGGCTTTGTTGCCGCTGCAGTTGGGGTGACACACAGAGGTCGGTGCTAGGTTTTTCTCACGCTCCCCACTCGGTGACTATGCCAGGAATCGCGTTCAGAATAGCACTCACTCGAGAGGCTTCCGTCCTTCCAAAACGATCGCTCTTCTTTTACCGAACAATTTTTTCTCTTACCTAATTCAGATTGTAAAACACAATTTTTCCTTGGTCTTCATTTAAAATACAGTGGACTGTACTTACTAATATCTGTCATATTTTAAATAAAAGCTGGCATCTTTTGAAAAGATTAATTTGTGTAAATAATAGCCCATTATATTTTTTCATTAGTGATATATTTTATGAAAAATAACCATATTTTTAGTGAAAATATACATTTTCCATAATTCTCTTTAATTTCTGGATTAATAGAAGCAGGACTAGTGGATTTTCATATTCACTTCGGCATTCATTTTGTTAAGATATCACACATCTTACACTTGCGGAAATCTCTATTATACACTCGTGAAAGTTAAAAAGGCAATTAACTTCTGAGTATGAAAGTAGTTTTGGTGCACAGTGGCCCACAGCTCATACTTTGAGACCTGCAGGGTTAGAGATTACTGCATTATCAGGATAAGAATAACAGAAATGACTGGAAAGTTTAGAAAGACTGAGCCCTGTGCTATATGCTAGAAGAGCATGCAAAGTCCACATGTTGGTAGAAATGGGGGAGATGGCCCAAGCTGTAAAGCTACATCAGATACCCATTGCCTGGCTTTTCACACTGTGCTAAAGTACCTAGCAGGTAAAAATCATATTTATTCTTATATGAAATATCATTTCATCTTTTATAACAGTCTTCAAGACATATCAGTAGGATTAAAAATTACCGTGATGAATAATAAACAAACAATGGCTAACTCAAGGTTACTTGCCTACTGGAGCTCTGACCAGTTTATTTCAGAATATTTAAAGGGAAGCAGAGATATATTATTTCATAATAGAAATGTGTCCAATCTAGACCTGAAATTTGAGATTTGACCACTGGCCCAAAAGCAAAGAACCTAATATTCTTACAAGGTTGATTTCAGTGGGAAAATCACAGGTCCATGAAAGCATCCTTCACTAGTTAGCTTTTGAAAGATGCCTCCAACCTGGTGAGTACAATCACTAGGCATGACCCGGAGGTGAAACATGGAGATCTGAACTTGAAATCGAAATGTTTCGCTCCAGAAAATAAAGTGTGAGGAATTTCAACAAGTATGCCAGCAGGGGGAACTGTTATTCAATGAATAATAAGAAGACTGGGCTTTTCCTGGGTCAGTAGACACGGGCCCTAGGGACCGTCATGCAACCTTGTGGTGAACCAGCATGAAGACCTTCCATGGCTTTGTCTTGGAGATTATTTTGGTACCACTTTTTTAAGTCACGTTTCTTCATGGGCAAAGAAGGATATTGATTTCATCTGTAATTGAGGGAGATGGAAAATTGTAAGATCTGTGAAAAATGACAAATGGCATATAATAATTGGCAATTTGACTAGCTGTGATTCTCTGTGCTGTTTTCAATTATCAAAAAGCAGGAAATTTTACATTCATTAAAGTACTCAGTTTCTGAAACCATGCACAAAGACATCTGTACTTCAGGATCTCCCAAAATTTATTAAAAACACAGCATGTGTAGTTCCATCCAACCTAAAGCATTTGAATCTGTGGTGGAAGGAGGGGATTATACAGAGGGGAATTTTAAAGTTTTCCCAAATGGTTTTTTTGAATGATAAAGGCCAGGAGCCATTTTTATCATAACTCTAAGGTCCTGAGATAGAAAATAGTAGCACATAAGATAAACACTGAGTGGATAAAACTGGTATGGAAGTGGTGCTGCCTAGAGCCAGCACTCTACCTCCTTGAACCTTTTCCATTGATCCCTGCATCCCCAGAGAGAGACTGCAGGAAGAAAATTAAGGAGACAGAGGTGTCAAGAATGCAGGAGTTCACACTGGCATCAGCCTAGTTTCTAAATGCCCTTGGTAATACGCAGTCCAGCTGTCTCTGTCTCGGTGGCCGACATCTTGTAGCCTCTTGGCCGCAGGCCCTGTTCACAGCAAGGAGTTGTGTGACAGAAACCCTCAAAGGACTGAGTCTTGTGTAATGCAGTGACTAACCAATGTGGCATTTCAACTTGGCTTCTTGATTTTTATCCTTTAATTACTGTTTAGTAGTAGTTTGTGGTAAATCAAATGTGGCTTGTCCTATCTATCCTTTTTAGCATTTTATTTTAGGCTGAGTATACTCAAGAAAGTAAATAGAAGCTAACACTTTGCCTTCAAAAGAGCTGAGGTGAAGATGTGCTTGGAGGATGAGAAAAAATGAAAGGCAGGAAGAAATATCTTGGAGGGCAACATAAAATAAGAAGTCACAGAGTGCTATTGAGTACCGAGAGAGAGAGAGAGAGAGAGAGAGAGAGA
This sequence comes from Heterocephalus glaber, assembly GCF_000247695.1. Next base: position 28,000,116 of record NW_004624739.1, on the reverse strand, counting down.
GAGAGAAAGAGAGAGAGAGAGACAGAGAGAGAGGAGTTTTTTGACTAAACCAAACACAATAGGTGACAGAAAATATGGAAGCCTCTTTTTAATGGGCCAGAAATTCAAAAACCACACTAAGTATGATTGTCCTCTTAGGGCAAGGATAACTTTATTTCCCATCTTTAAAAACATATTTAACATTTCCTATTCTAGAATATTCTATCCTTTTGTTTCATCTCTAACTTGAATACAACACTTAAAAAGAGGCAGTGAGAATCCTCTAAGAGACAAATTTTTAATCTTTGAAAGTCTTTAAAATATTCTTCACCTTAATGATGTTGAGAATTATAATGAATGGAACATTTTCTCACACTAAATTTTTAGCTGATTTAATCAGTTTTGATCTGAAATCAACAAATATGATCTTATCTCAGCAGTATATGAGAAGAAAAGATCCGTGCCACTTTCCGGCAGTGAAAGATGTATTCAAATCTGTAGGTTGCTAAGAGACATTGTATACAATTAACACTAGAACTAAGACAATAAATGTTATAATACTTATGACAAACATCGTGTATTGGATTCACACACAATCATTTTGTTTCCGGAGCTGTGCTACACTCTTGTCTCCATGTCATACAAATAATGGTGTAGTAATCCAAGACCACAGGGACTCATCCTTACTGATTCTCTGATTTGTTTTTTGTTTTGTTTTGTTTTTCATACTGAGGATCAAACCCACAGCCTTGGCACCCAAGTACATGCCCAGCTCTTTTTACCGTTTATTTTGAGTTAGGTTCTTGCTAAATTCTGCAAGTAGACCTCAAACTTTCAGTCTTCCTGCCTCAGCTTCCCAGAGTGCAGGGCTTATGGGCATATGGCACCACAATGGGCTTTGTGAATTATTAATGAAAAACAATGGACGAGTTCTGAGTGTCATAGGAAGTTCAGGGCTTACCCAATGCGGAAAGCAAGAGAATTCATTAAAAGGGTATCAGAGGACACCCTACCGACGTCCTGGGTCGTGCAGAACACGCCAAAACAGCCCACTGCAGACGGGCAGGTCTGCGCACGCCCTACCGAGGTCGCGAGTCCTGCAGAACATGCCGAATCAGCCCACGCCCCGGCAACAATCCACTGGACCAACCCCCCCCCACACACACACACACCCCACTCCTCTGTACAGCCACCTGGTTCCACACTACAAAGACGCAGAGGACACTGGACCACCAGACCACAGTACTGAGTCCCACTGCTCCCGGCCCAGAGGTAGGGGCTTCTGAGCCGCCATCCCACTGCTCCTGGTCCAGAGGAAAGGGCTTCCCTGCCACCATCCCTCCAGCTGCTCCCAGCCCACAGGAAAGGGCTTTTGGGTCACCATCCCTACTGCTGCTCCTGGCCCCTGTCCCACCTCTCCTAGCTCAGAGGAGGTAAGCCGTGCAGGCGCCAACAGCCCCCCGCCCCCGCCCAGTCAAAATGAGAAAACATGTAAATAAGTCTCAAAACCAGACTTCCAGATCACCTACAGCAACACCAAAGGGAAATGAGATGGAACACTCTGATACTCAACAACCTGGACCCACTGAACTGGCAACAAAAGGGGATCTGGAAAAAAGGAAATCAGAAATAATTTCTCAGATAACAGGAGAAATTGTGCCCCTAGTGCAAGACATGATTAATAAATCTAGAGAGGAGCTCAGGAACATGATGGAATCCCAACATAGGAAACAAATGGAATCCATAAAACAGATGCAAATAGAATTCTAGGAGATGAAAAACTCCATTGAAAGTCGACACAGCAGAATGAGCCAATGTGAGGACAGAATTTCAGATATAGAAGATAAGATTGCAATTAGTGACCAGGAAAAGAAAAATTGCTTCAAAATTATAAGGGAACATGAGAAATCAATCCAGCAGCTGCTAGATGATGCAAAGAAGAATAACATAAGACTGATTGGAGTCAATGAAGAAACAGGAGAGAGTGCAGATGACATAAATAATCTCTTCACAGAAATAATGGCAGAAGACTTCCCAAGCAGGGGAAAAGAGCTTGACATACAGATAAGTGAGGCATATAGGACTCCAAATAGCCTTGATCAAAAAGGTATCAGAACCATGATGATACACCTCCTTGTGTGACTCCTGGCAACTAACAAATGGAAGTTCATGATTTAAGCTTCACCACATATGTAATCATGAGAAAACACATTTCCACCATCCCCATCCCCAAAGGAAGGAATGAAAATGAAAGAATGGGCTGAGTAAAATTTCAAGGAGAAATATTTAACCACATTAGGATGTATATGCTACTTTAGAATTTTCAAAGCTTACATTTGCATTCAATTAATATATCTCTTCTGAATGAGTCACAGCTATCCTTAGCATGTAAATTAAGCAAAATATCCCTTTAGTCATGCTAGTAGTGGTTCCCTAGTTTGAATTATCATAATATAAAACCGTATGTATATTAAAATGTTCTGTAAGTCAAATTTTCACTAATTTAGGTGGGCTGTTTCCAATTACTATCAATAAATGATGTGTTCCCAAATTAATAGTTTAAAAGCTGTCTAACACTTTAACAACTTTGTTGAAATGCTACTGTACTATTATTATTTTTTGCTTTGTTTTTCTCATGGTAAGTAAGTACATCAAACAGTATTAATGTCAAAGCATTGTACACACGCAACATCATGTTGTAGTAAGTTGAGCTTTATTGAATTATTTGTAATCTATCCCTTTTAAAACCTAAACTAATGATAAGCCTGTCTCTCCTGGTCTGATGTATTGTTTTCTATTAATGAATTCAAATACTTGCTTACAGGTCTAAGGACTTAAAGGTTTGTTTCTGCTCTCTGGAGGGGTCCTGTAGCTCATTCTTACATTTCCTATGCTGAAATGGAGTGTAGGAAGAACTGCCCTCATTATTGGTGGGGCCAGGCTGCACCTAGGTGGAGAAGACGTAACAACCAAGGCTGGCATGGGCTTGTGTGAACTCCAGTGTGTGGAAAATAAAGATGCTTAACACATCTAGCTCAGGCAAGGAATTAATCCAAAGCCTTTAAAAGAAAGACAACCATTGTGCAAAACATGATGCACATTTTATAAATTCTCTCTGGAATAGCTTTTTAGATATGCACCCCCGAACTCACTTTTTGTGTTTCTGTGGCGGAGATGGAATCCAGGCTTTGAGCCTGGGAAGGGCAAGCTCAGTCACTGAACAGCCCTACAACTTTCCTTGATTGGTTGAAATCACAAAAGCCATCTTCTCCACCTGAATCAGACCCTGTGCGTGGCTTCTTCTTGAGAATCTCACCAGGTTATTGTGGCTCCCCCTCCATGTGTCTCTGGGGAGCTCATATTCAGCTCTAAGCTGTGTCCTTTCCTCTTGCATGACCCTGGCTTAACATCTCTCTCTCTCTCTCTCTCTCTCTCTCTCTCTCTCTCTCTCTCTCTCTCTGACTAACCCTCCTTCAAATCAGGCCCACATGTCCACTTATCTACACAACTAAACTCAGCACTTTCCTCCCTAAATCTACTCCTCCTACTCCCTCTTTCCATCTCATCTCACCCACAAATTTAAGACAGGTACTGCAGTCCTTGTCCTTCTGCTCTTCTGATCTAATCAGCCACCGAGCCATATAAGTCAAAATCTGACATTTGACTTTGTTCCAGAAACTTGGACAGTGCTGCATAAGTCATCACTAGATCTTTAGAATAAATGATTCGACTGAAAGTCTTATTATATGTCTCATTTTATCTCTAGGTTTCTCTCTTTGCCTCTTCCTCACCAGCCCTTGATCCAGGCTGTCCTGAAATACTACAGGCAATTGAAAGCCTCCTTCTCCTGACATCAGCAGCTCTTGCACACCATTTCCAACTCTGCGAACAAATGAGATTTTTGAGATGGAAATGTGGCCGCACTTCCCTTTCAGAATGTCACAGAACAAAGTCTAAACTCTTTGGTATGGCAATAAGCCTATAGACATTAAAAAAGGCTGCATATTTGCTTCAGGCCTGAAATTCTAACTTTACTGTAATGTACTCCAAGAATGATGCGTAATTCTCTAAAGGTGCCTTTTTCCTTTTCTTTTCTTTTTTAAAATCTTGTTTGCACATTGCTATAATTCATGTTTTCTGCTCTGTCTGCTGTGTTTTCTTCATTTCATTAGCCTGATGACTCCCATTCCTCCTGCAAGGCTTAATAATATAAATCCTCTCTTCTGTGAAGCCTTTTTTCAAGCTCTCAAATAGAGTCTTTGTCTTATTTACTTTGACAATTGCTGCATCAGATTATAAATGACTTGTTATATTTGTCTCCCATGCCAACAGGAAATACATTGATCTTTCTTAAATTTAGGTAATTGCATCACTTGCAGTGTTTAAACATAGGGCTCAATTAATGGTGTTCATAATGAATAAATGAATGTTATCCCAAGCAGTGGAGATAGTGTACTAATTTACCTTTTTCATTATTTTTAAATAATAATTGCTACCACATTAAGTACTTATATTTATTTTTTGTTAAAATTACATTATTTTATTTATTCCTTAAAGTAACTCCATAAGATATTGCTGTACAGGTGAGGAACTCAGGCTAAAAATAATGAAATAACATATCCATGTCTTTTAGACCATAAGCTGTAAGGATTTAAACTACCCTGCTGTACTCGATAGTTGCAATTCTAAACCATGTGACTATACATCAAGCATTATACATAATCTATCTCTGTTAGCAAAAACAGAATTCATAATGGTGATTATTAATTCAAAATTATTGATGTATGGAAACACAGAGATTCATCCCACAATATCCACATAATATCCTCCCATACTTCCTTTCTGTTCTGCTCACATGTCAACGTCTCTGAGAGAAACGCCTGGTGGTCTCTTATGTAAAATAACAGCCCTTGCCCCTTGCCATGTCATTATCTGTACCCACACATAAATAGTTGCTGAATTATCGAAGAGCTAGTCAACATATTGTGCATCGATAGGTATGAGATAAAACAAGTACAGTTTTCCTCTTTAAAAATGTACATAGTAAAAATAATAAAAATGTACGTAGTTCCAATTTTATGCTATTTTTGAGAGCAAGGTGTTCAAAACATTTTTTTTGAAATAATTATAGATTCTCAGAAATTTGCAAAAACCCATAATGCACATACAGGTCATGTGCACCCTTCAATAGAGTAAGTTCTTATTTTGTAAAGACACTTAGAGTATGCTTTCCTTATACCTGAAGATTCTCTAAGGTACCTATAATTTCATATATATGCATCTTTTCAAGAAAATGTGAAAATAGAACTTCAGCAGCAGTTACACCATAGGGAACTCACACATAGTTCAGTAAATGTGCCAATTGAATGGGCGATCCTTAGTATTCATTTGAATACTAAGTGTATTTGCAAATCTAAATTTCACAGTCATTGTGTTTGCAGCTGGTGGCTGGCAGTGTTTGGGACCCTGGCTCAGGCCTGTCTAGTGATTGTGAGGAAATCGCTGAAGGAGAATCACACCCTGCACCTCTGCCTCCTCCTACACCAGCAGTGTCCTCGGAAGTCAGAGCAGGAGCAGATCCTGACCTCCTGGTAGAAATCCATGCAGAGTTGGAGATAATGTGGAGCTGTTTCTCCAGGGCATTTTCTCTACCTTGAGTTCCATAATCTACAAAATAACTCCAAAGTAATATTTTGAAACTAGCAAAAATGCATTTGTTTTGTATTTAAGTAATACCTCATAAATGTCTTCTGTATGCTCTACCTGTCGTTCTGATAGTACTTGAGAAAACACAATTCTCTTGTTCCCGTGATGCTATGCTCTCAGTTACAGGAAACAGGCCTGTTCCTCTGACATTGTCAAGCCAATAAAGAATACGGCCCAGGCTACCTTCTGTCCTTTCAATGTCAAATGTTGAAAAAATATTTCTTCGCCATACATAATACATTCTTAAATGTGCTGTTGTTTCCACTCCTTTTCTAACAATGTATTTCTGCATGTTTGAAGAAATCCTTGAATCAGTAGTGCCTCCATAACGAAGAATAATATTTATTAAGGAAATTCATTTCCAGTCTCTTTAATTTCAGGTATCAGTTTGATTCAGTGTGTATTCCTAATAGGAAATGCAAAACCATTTGTAGTTACTCCAAAGGCATGGAAGACAGATCAGATTATTTCACAGAAGCATACTCAATTTTAATAAGCACATAGTTGATATGCAAAAGTATTTTTTCACTTGCTAAGAAGTTGAACTGTTTACAATATATAAAGCTGAATTAATTGCATTCTTCCATATTAACTCCCTAATTTACCTTTGTGTTATAATCGAACAACTGGAAATATACACAGAAGAGTCATTTTTTTGGAATGTGTGAGTGTTCACAATGTCACTGGCTATGGTTTGGATCTTAACTGTCCCAAAAGGCCCAAATGTCTCCCTAATGGGGGGACAGTTCATCAGCGTGTACTATTAAGAGCTCATGGAAACCTTAAGAAGTGGGAAGTTTTAGGCCATTGGGATCATTGAAGGAGATAGTGGGACACTGCCCCCTCCTCTTTCTCTATTTTTTTATACCAGTGAGGACATTAACAGCCTCCTGCACTCACCCACCATGAGGGACTGTATGGCCTCCAGCCATATGCAGTGGCCCAATTAGTATGGACTGGAGCCTCCAAAACTGTGAGCCAAAATGAACCTTCTTTCTTCATAAGCTCATTATCTTGAGATATTCATTAGCAAGCCACAGCTGACTAATATCATTCATTCCTGTGTTAACAAATGTTTGTTGAATCCTTATCAAAATACACAATGAATCTTTAAATTTAAGAAAAGTTATTACAGTAAAGGATGCATTGCCATTAATTCATCTCAAAATAATTGCCCTTGTTTAAACACACTCACACACTTAGCCCATCATTCTTGCCACTTTCTGAAGCAGCTCCGGAAGTCCTCTTTCATAAGTGTCTTTATGAGGTTTGATCCAAAGCATGGTGAATGCTGCTGCCGGGTGCCATCCAGCAGAAAGGCAGCCTCGTACAAACAGCATGTCCTCATCCACCTTATTCGCCAGATTTAGCACCACAGGACTTCTGGCTCTTCCCCCATATCAAAATGACCATGTAAGGTAAAAATTTTGAAGCAGTTCACAGCAGTGAGGCAGCCACAACAGTGCAACTAAAAGACACTCATCAAAGAGGACTTTCGGAGCTGCTTCAGAAAATGACAAGAACAATGGGATATTGCAGATAGAAGCACCACTAAAATCATTGCTCTAAGGCTAACTTGCTATGCACTATGCAACTTAACAAGGAAAAATCAGTTTACACTGAGATAGGATACAAAAGTGAAAAGAATAATTGGAGTCTTTAGACAAAGAAAGTAGAATGATAAAGGAATTGACACTATACAAGTGTCTTCTGGCTAATGGTCAATAAGCCCAGCCAGGACACAATCCACTCCTGAATGCTGCACTCCAATCCACTCGGCATGTCATTCCGTGGCTCCATAATATGAAGCAGAGTATTTCTTATGCTTCAGAAACTGTCTCCTGACTTGTCTGAAAAATGTCGCCTCTTGTCTTCTAAACCCAGCTTATACCACTCTCTCCTTGGAACTTTTGCCAGACCCTTACCACTCCCAGCCAAGGTGGTCGCCTCCTCTTTGAAGTCACATTATACCCTGAACATGCATGTTCCATCATCTTCACTGTGTCTGGTCTTCCCGATGTACATGGTTTGTGGCAGCTCCCAGCAATTCGCTCAACTTAACATTTATGACAATGTACAAAACTGTTAACTTGGAGGTTAAGCATATCATTGGGAATTTTTAAGAAAAATTATGAGAATCCATTATAAAAAGCAATCTTTAGATTTATTTTTTGAGATAAAAACAATTTATTTTACAATTTAAAATGTACATACTGTCTTAGTTCATTTGGAGTACTGTAATTAAATACTGGAGACTGAGAGTTTGTAAGCCACAGAAATTTATTTATCACAGTTCTGGAGGCCAGGAAGTCCAAGATGAAGGTGCTGACAGATTTGTCATCTGGGGAGGTTCCATTATCCAATTTATAGAGGGCATTTTCTCACTGGATTCTCACGTGGATAAAGGGGCAGACAAGCTCCCTCAAGCCTCTTTTATAACGGTATTAATCAGGTTCCTAAAGGTTATTTTCACTCTCTGATCACCTCCCAAAGGCCTTGTCTCTTAATACCATCATTGTGGGGGATAAGGACTTCAGCACATGAATTTGAGAAGGTGGAAAAATATTCAGACCATAGCAGAGATATGGCTGGTTACTCACTCAATTCATGACTTTTTTATTTTTATTATCCACTAACTGTCTTTCTGTGGATAAAAAGACATGCTTGAGGGTTGAGAATTTTCTAGTAATGGTGCCTATTCTACTCTATGTCTCCTACTGGGAATATTTTGAGCCTGCAGTAGTCATGGTAGGTAGTATAACAATTTTTAAAATAAATGGAGACTGACAAGGAAAACAAAAGTAGAGAAAAGTCAGTTACTACAATCTTGGAAGGGAGTTACTTTTGAAAGTGGCTTCACAAGGGAACTTAACAAAACACAGGCTAGAGAACTGTTCTGTTGTTTGAGAGTATTGGTCAAGAGCAAAATATTTGTATATAACAAAAGAAATAGATCCAGGACGGATTCCAAAATAGTGAAAATGCTAAATGCTAAAAGATTTCTTTTCCTAATAAGATACCTAAGTCAAGATTTTACTTTGTTGGAGAGCAGAACCTTTACCTGAGGAACTAGATACATTTTTATCAAATTATATTTAGTTGTTTCTAGGAGTATTTTTAATGCAGATATGCATATCAATATAGACATAAACATTCACCCAAACAACTGATAATATTTTCTCAGCTTAGACAGCTATAATATTATAGTTAATTTGGACTACAGAGAAACACCACAGTTTTTGCTAGCTTGAAATTTGTTCCTTTCAAAATCAAAAAAGTTTTATTTGTGGCTGTGGAAAAAGAGTTGAAATATGTGTGGTATTTCACAGAATGAAATTATGTATAAATTGTACTCATTTGTTCTAATCAAATGGTATCTATTGCCTTCCTGCTACTATCCAAAACATTTTACATTTATATTAATGCCAAAGATTTTTTAAATTGCATAATGGCTCCAAGTGAAGAATTAGAGGAACTTTTCTATTGATTGATTCCAAATCTGACTTGGTTGTGATTTACATCTATTTTTTAAATCTATGGTAAAATCCAAAATGTATTTCCTGGGGATATCAGTGCATGTGTGTGAATGTGTATTTGTTGATGGCAGTGAGTCATGTTTGAAGGTTTTTAGAAGGGAATCTAAAGGCTTTGCAATCTAGCATTTATAACATTGGCTTATGTTTAAATACTCCACGATTAGCTCATCTGCCTTTATAAGGATCATTACTTCAATGGATAACAGAAAATGAAGCTTTTGATGAAAATTGGGAGCACTTTCATACTGTATAATTTTAAGGATTTAGAGAGGAACTTCATAAGAAACAAATGCTCTGAGACATTTTCTGAGATAGCAGCCCAGTTCAAAGCCCACGTTTATCTTCATAGCCTTTTTTTACAGACTCCTCTGGGCCATTTTCTTTCTTTTTGTTCTTTTTTGTTTTGTTTTGTTTTGTTTTTGGTACCGGGGACCAAACTCGGGTCCTTGCGCTTGCACAGCAGGCAGCGAAACCACTGAGCTAAACCCTGGCCCTCTGGGCCATTTTCTATTCAGTCACTTATTTTATCCACGCACAGATTAGACTCCACAAGTGCACCCCGCATTGAACCTTTTTATGCCACACACTCATACTCATCCACCCTTTGATTACAGTTGCATACCAGTTCTTACAAAGGATTGGACAAAAACCACTGGTCTGAGGGAGCTGGCTTATTCACACTGTAGGATGATCATCTTAGGTAAGAAAGTGCTAGCTAGAATTGCTCTGCCAAAAATAACCCTTTGGATCTAACTCTGAGGCCCCAGACTCAAGACTTAATGGTCAAACATATTATCTCTGAGACAAGAGGAAAATTATTCTTTCTATTTCTGTCCACATAACATTCATAGAAGTAACCTCCATGTTATTCTAGCATAATATTTGGGATATAATATGTTTCAATGGGTGTTTACGCATTAATTGGTTCCAGAAATATTTAGCTAATTGCCAGAGTTCACATGACATTAAATGATGCAGTGGCTTCCTGGAATTTCATGATTATTCTTGGATCTCTCAATACTGCCTTAGTTCTTCCACCATTCATTTGATTTCAAAACACCAATGTGAGTTACTTCAAACACATGAAATTACTCTCTCTCTCTAAGTATTATTTGTAATTAATTCCTTACCATATTTCTCTTCTTCTTATCTTTGGATGTCATTTTATGCCAAAAATCAGAAAATTGCAGCCTGACTTGATTTAAGAGGAAAATAACAGTAAGCCTTTCTGCATGGCCGAAAAGGTCCCCAGCATTCACTACCCTCATGTTTTTAAGATCATTGTCAGTGTGTGGCAACATCAGAGACAGTACTGCAAACTGCTAAAATGAAAATGCACATATATGTGCTTTTTCAGAGACTAGGGTGTCAAATCTAATGACAAATCTGGTGACATCATTCTCCTCCCATATACATTCCTATGCCTCCCTCCCTGTCCACTAATGGCAATTCTTGCCTCTATGACATGACCCATGAGACACTATAGCATTTGATTCCAACATCACTTTCTGCCTGTCTACCAATATATGTGACATCCAACCAAAGGTGACCACATTTCTCCCAACTTTCTGTTTGAAAATGCTGTTACTTTTACCTAGAATGCCTTCCCTTCTCTTTCCTTGGAAAATTCTTATTTTTCTTTTCCTATCTATCTGGAATAGTCTTTTCTCTACAAGATCTCCTTGCAACTCTCAGAGAAGACTACTTTATCTCTCTCCTCATTTTGCTACATGAATTTATTCAGTGTTTTAGAAGGTTAAATATATCTTGGCTTAATTGGTATTTGTGTGAATCTTGCTTTCTTTTAAAGTTTTGAAAGACCCTTCCTCTCACTCTTAAAACATTTTGACTTATAAAACATTGTTCATCTCTCTGCTTACAAAGTGTATTTGAGAAATCTACTGGGAAAACTAGATATAATTATTAAATGGAAATAGATTAATCTGAATCTTATAAAAATAAAATCATATAAATGAATATACTTAGATTCTCTGATCTTCCAGGGAACCAAGGGGGAAAATAATTCTGTCTTAGTTACTTTTTATGTTGTTAAGATAAAATAATCAACACCCAAGGTTAAAGGAAGAAAAGTTTATTTCGACTCACAGTTTGTAGAGGTTTCAGTCCATAATTGGCTGGCTCCAAGGCAGAGTGGCACACAGCAGAGGGGCATCATAAAGGAGGAACAGTCCATGGCAAGCAAAAAGTAGCAAAGCAAGCAGGAGACCTTAACAGCTTTTTTTCTGCCACTTTTATACTCTATCTAGGTTACTGGATTAGGGTTGTGCCAAACCCATCATCGGACTATTTTAGCAATCATGCACCCTTATCCTAGTATCTTCAACCCTAGCATTGCACCATGAATCAGTCACACACTCTAGATTCAGTCACCTTTGAAAAAGTCACCACTTTGTCTGTATGAGGCTTGGGGAGGGACATCTAGACACAAGCCATAACTTGATAGCACAACTAAATATTATTTACTTCATCATGAAATCCCAATCTTGTTTTCAGTATATAAAAGTGAAATATTTGACTGGAAATCTGAGAATAAATTTTTAGCGACCTTATTATCCTTCAATATAGTGAACTTGGAGTAATTGCTAGAATATACCCAAAATCTATCCAGATTTAATCTAAGAAAAAAGATGGCAGTCAATAATAAGCTCCATGGAAAAACTAAATATGCACCCCAAAGTAATAATTTTACAAGGTGTTGATTAAATATGGTATTCTCTCTTACATTATTATTTTCTTCTTACCCCAGACCCAGCAGGCAGAAGATTTAGCATCTTGTGCAAAAGACCTAGACTAAAAGTAACCAAGGCGCTATCTTAGGCCATTTCATGTTGCTATGAAAAACCATAGAATGGACAGTTTATAAAGGAAGGGAATTTATTTCTCATGGTTCAGAAAAATCCAGGGTCAAGAAGAGGCAACTGGTGAGAGAGTCTTTGTGCTGGTTCATGGCATGGTGCGAGGCATCACCTGGTGGAAGAGGAGCTGGAAACCCAGCTCTCTCTTCCTCTGCTTATAAATCCACTAATCCCAACCTAGGGTCCCCAGCCTCGAGGCTGGGCTGGGTGGCAAGACATTCCCACAGTTACACTGGGGACCCTTATGAGCCAACACCACTATGCGAAGTCACCCTTTTCTACCCCACTCTGAACAGTCTTGAAATCAGCTTCACATGATATTGGTAGATATGGTCCCCTCCTCACCCGGGGCCAGAATTTCCACCACACTGGTTTAAATTAGTCACTGTTTGTCCTAAGTTTCCCAGTAAATGAAAAGAATATGGATACTTGTTTTCTTTCAGGTGTTTTATAATTTATTTTCCTAATATTTATCATGAGTTCAATCCATTGGCTCATGTTTCCTTCCATTTGGGAAGCTGTTAAGTGCTTAGAAAAAAATACAGTCTTGAATTATTCATCACTATTTCTGTTTTTCATATTACTTTTTAAATTATATTTACAGATACAGCCCTCTACCCCTTTTAAAAATTGGCTTATTTACTTGAAATCTCCCTTTGACATTTCTAAGTTGTAATGGCTGTCTATGAAAGTAGATATTTCCTTATTCCTTATTTCTTCGTATTTACTTCTTTAAATTTTGAGAAAGTATAGTGTGCCTGCTTTGAATTTTTATCTCATAGTAACAATCAATATTTCCACACTCTTACTGGGTAACTTTATTGCTATATTAACTGTTTGCTAAGTACAGTCAGAAACATCTTTCCATATCTATGCACATCTATCATTTTTTGTGTCTTTTCTCCAATCTTTCTGCTCTCCTTCTCCCTCCTTTATTTCCTTCCTTCTTTGTTTGCCTCAGTACATACTGAAGACTTACCATCTCTGAGGAGGGAGCTCTCTTAGCTGTTGAAAATAAGAATTTGTCCTGCCCACTAAAGAATCTTTATAAGGAGAACTCACCAGCTGTGCCCAGCCCTGGGAATCACTGCAAAGGGACCTGATACAGTGGGTGGTGTGAGACCTGTCACCTCCATGCCAGATGAGCTGCGTTCACTTTCCTCTTCACCAATTTACCAAAAGTCGAAGCAACAGTCAAGTCACCTGACTCCTAAAATAGAGGAGATTTTTTTCTTATAATTCATAAGACACTTGTTACAACCAGAAGTCCACCTATCAGCAAAGACAGCATTCCAGATGCTTCTGCTTGAGGAGATCAGCCTGCCATCTAGATTATAATAAAACCCTGGAACCAAGTAGAGAACTCTGGTTCCAAGTAGAGAAACCAGTACGTATGAAGGCATGCAGGGGAGCAATCATAAATTACCAAGTGCTTCCTAAGTGCCAGGCAGTGCTGGGGGCACAGAACATATATTATCCAGTTAATCACCTTGACCTTATGAAACAGACACAAGGGACCTGCTGGAGGTTCCTCAGCTAGCAAGCAGTACAGTCAGGCTTTGAACTAAGCACTTGACCGCTAAGTTTATTTTTTTTAAGAGTAGGAAAATTTATTGAGAGAAAGATAGCTTCTGTCTAAGAGAGACAGAAAGGGAACCAGAAATTGGGTTACCCTTGACCGCTGCTTTATATTGTTTCCAACCTTGCATGTAAGGTGACAAGATTGAGACAAAGACAATTGTGCCAGTTTCCAGATTCTTTGGCTTGAGCAATGTGATGTTAATGAAGATAGCAAAAAAAGGGGGCTGGGTGTTTAGCTCAGTGGTTCCTCACCTGCCTTGCAAGCACAAGGTCCCGAGTTCGATCCCCAGAACCAAAAAAAAAAAAAGGTTTTTCAAGGTAGAATACATGCAATTTTAGTATTGTGGACCATGTAATTCCTATGGAGTGTTAAACTGGAAGTATCCAGTAAAAAAGAAATACAGGGCCTTTTCTTCTTATTTCACATTATCTATTATACATTTTGATAGGAAGAAAAGGTCCAAAGGGGAAGGGGAACTGGCAGGGATGAAGGAGGAAAGAAGGGAAAGGAATAAATATGAGAAAAGGAAAAAACAGAAATAAAGTCTTTGTAAATAGGAAGGGGTGGAGGGGTTGAAGGGAGAGCTGGGGAATGGGGAAAAATAAGAACCAAGATCTATCATGTAAAGGTACAAATTCCCAATGATGAATGTTACTGTATTGTATACCTAAAATGTACCAATAAACGTAATGAATTTTTAAAAAAGAAATAAAGGGTCCAAAACCAAGGACACTAAAACTCTGAATAAGGTTGTGAGAGTCAGCATATATCAAATGATGGTGAGAGAGGAGGAAGTTATAAGAGTCTACAGAAAAGGGAGCCAGTAGGTGCTAATGGGGCACGGCTTGAGCAGCAATGCTGTGTAACAGACGGGTGAAGGGAGAGAGTCACAGAAAGCAAATGAACACCTCCAAAAGTAGGAGAAAAGCAAGAAGACTGGTGTGTGTGTATTAGTGTGTGCGCTTGTGTGTGTGTGTGTGTGCTATGCATGCGTGTTGACCACAAGGTACAAAGAAGCATGTTAGCTTTTAAATCTATCCCCTTGCAACAGTATCAGAGGGCACAGAACTTGTATTTGGTTAAATCCTCTGCTGAATAGAAAGGAAGACGTTTACTCTCTGTTCTTTGCTCCCCACCACCATGTATTATTGATTTTTTTTCCATAGATTCTTTTCATGTCTTAGACTAATTATCTGAAATCTCTTTCTGTCATCTTTCTTCTTTATCTAACTTTTTATTCTTATTTCATCCAAAGCTTCTGGCAGGTTTTGCTTCTCTAGTGAAATTGTATTTCCTTGTGCATAAATTTCATCTTTCTCCTGCACTTAGGATCAGGATGTTCACAGTGCTGGCTGAAGACTCCACACAGTACAGTGGAGACTCAGCCACTGGCTTCCCCCCATGAATCCTGGGGCGCTTGTCCACATCAGCTGTTCACTTATACAAATCCCAAATGAAGCTCTAGAACACACGTACAAAGAAAACACAGTGAAATTTATAAAGGACAGAGAATATATTAATGTGCAGCCCTCAGTGTTTCAAATTTTTAAAAAGTTTTAGGCAATAATTTATTTCAAGCCATTTAATGTATTTGAAACCTAGGACTTTATCAGTGTTAACTCAGCTGTGATTTTTTTAATCAGAAGCCCTTGTTTCCAAATCAGTGTCTATGCCAGACACCTTATACGCTAATGAATATGAGTAATGGATAAATAGACCTCACTATGCAGCGCAGGTACAAAAAAAGAAAATAAACACAAGAAAAAGGTATGTATCTTTTAATATTTAACAATTTATCTTAAATATCTCGAGGTTTTTAACTAATTCCATGATTTTGAGCTAATAATTGCATTATAGCCTATTTATGCCTAGATACACACACATGCGCGTGCGCACATGCACATGAGCACACTTGTGCGTTTAGTGGTAGTATACAGAGGTGAACAGCAATTATATTTGTCAAATGTCTGCCCAAGAAATGTTAAAGATATAGAAATAAGATAAAGCATGAGCCCTAAGGCCTGGGTTTTATGTCCTCACTCCGTTGTTTGTATGATTGGGGCTCCCACCTGCATGAGATATGATAATCAGATCCCAGAACTCTGTTCGTGACTGTGTAAGTTTTTGTAAAGCTTAGAAAAGGTGCGTTACCTGCACTGTGTGAAGACTGTGGACTCTTCTCTCACACCTGCCCCCCCAGTCAGCTGGCCAAGGGGTGCCGCTGACTGGGGAGTTGCTGGCGTGCCGGGTGCTGGACGCAGCTCCCTGGAAGACCCGGGTTCGCAAATGCTGCACTGTCTCCCCTTTCTCCTCTTTCTCCGGGTGCTCAGCTTTTCATAGATTCTAGTGTTTGCTTTTGTCAGTTGCCTAGGAGAACTAGCAACAGGGGTCCAATTGAGATATTGTTTTTGGTATCATTAATCTGTTTCTTAATTACTGGATGTAACCCTTCCGGTAAAAAGAAAGCTTGCTATTTCACACAAACAGCCAAGTAGAGTGCTATTGGCTTTCCCTATGTGAAATGTGTCCCAGATTGCTTAGTCCCTGGTGTCAGGATTGAAGAACGCTGGTGTGAGAAACAGTTGTGTCCGTTTGATCGGCTGCCATTGTTTTTCGTTGTCATAAATGTGGCACTCTGGGTGAGATCCAGGGTGAGCTCTGTATCTAGTGGGAGTCAAATTAATTGCTTCCAATATTGCTCTACTTTGCTGATAACCACATACTATTAATCAGCACCATTGTTTGGTGTGGAAGCAAATAACTTTAGTATAAAATAATTATGTTTTAAAATCCAATAAAGTCTTGAGAGATGAGCATAGGCCTGTAGTACGCTGGTAAAGGTTATTTTACCATCTGGCCGTCTGAGAGGGTTCAGATTTCCCTTTTATACATGGTATAATTAGGGCCAGCCCTAGTGAGTAGAATTTATTCAGAGTGTAAAAACTCTAGGAAAGCTAAACATCATTTTGGAACAAGTGGTGTAGCTTTTTGCATTCATATTTAGGAGAAAATGAGAAGTTAAGAATAATATAAATAACAACTGTAAGGTTGTCTGAAATGAAATGGAAAGGTAAATATTATTTTAATAATTCACAGGATTTCTCCTGATTTTTACACTTCCTATAAAATTTCCAAATTACATACACATATATGTAGTAAATTTGGTTAGATTATTTCATAGAACTTTAGTTTTCCTTATTGCTGGGATGTAAAAGAGATTGTTTCATTGGATCAGCTTTATTTCCGTCTGTTCCTTATGCACCAAGAAAATAGAAATCTAGCAAAATATAAAAGAGGAATACATATCCTCTGGCAATAACATTTTTTCTGTCAAAGGATTGCCTGTTTCTTGAAAGAGTAAAAGTCAGGAGAATACTTTTTCCTTAAAATGACTTTTTGTTTGACAAGAACAGATCGTTTAATTTCCTATAGTGTGAACAAGAGCCCTCTTACTTCAATAAAAGCAAATTTCATTTGAACCTGGCTGAGTCTACATGACACCAACAAAATTGGTGAAATCATGCACATATTTTAACCATCTCTGACATCATGGGCACCAAAATAATCAAATGCTTGCCTGGATATTTCTAATGGTTACTTGGCCTAGAATTTCTAGGAAAGAAACATTAGCTTAATTATTAATTTGTAATATTGATATAATAATAATAATAATTGGCATCTATTTTGACAGTTCTCATCAAAAATCAGTATTGTGGAAGGAAAATATTGTTTTCTTTTTTATGTATTCTATCAGATGCTTATATTTATTACATTTGCTATATTGAACACTTTGTAATATGGTTTGATTTACAAACTATAAGCTTATTAAGAAGAAAATTGTCACGTTAGAACCAGTGGTATGTTGCTGTGAAATTTTCAAATCACATACAGTACTGTATAGGATAGGATGGCATTTTCCTTCAGATCAATAACACAGCAGAGTTAGAATTGATTTAATCCCTGCCTCTTGGGCTTATCTATATTGAAAGGCAGACTCCTTCAGATTTCATGAAAATACAAATAATGGAAGCACTAGGGCTTAAGGTGTGTCTCCTATAATCAGCTGGAATTTAGCTGATCTATGCACATTCTTGCCTAACTCACCCTCTGACAGATGCCGGAATAAGCAAGATGGCTGCTTGGCTTAGGTTTACCATCTGTTGTGAAGCTAATTGGTCTGGCTGTTTTAACCAATGAAGCCAAATAATTCTAGAATTTTCTGGAACTCACAGGACTCAGAGGCAGCTCACCTTGACTCCATATTGACATATTGAAACAAGGAGTATTTATTGAGTTCCCATTCTATCCCTATCCCTCTTTAGAGTCTGGTACACAAAGCCATCTAGCTCAAGTTCCATAAAGAAAAGATAAAATATAAAATAAATACACAGGTATAATTGATGTATTAATTATTGTAAGGGAAGATAAGACTGGACCTGTGGATGAAGAATGACAACAGTTAGTGGAGTGGTCGGGTCTCTGAGAAGGTGACCGTGACCAAGTACCCAAAGGAAGCCAGAAAGAGCCAAGTCTTTTGGAACAGACGAATGTTCTAAGTAGGAAACCGAAAAGGTATCAAAGAACATAGGAAGCAAGTTTGCTTGATGTGTTCAAGAAATACTGAAAGGTCAGAGAAGCTGGACTGGATTGAGGGATGAGAAGAAACATATGAGTTAAAACAGAGAGGAAGCCAAGAACTAGGTCCAAAAGGCCTGAGCAAGGAGGACTTTGCGCTTGTCTCCAAGGGTAGCAGGAAGCAGTCAAGGGAGGGCTTGGGGCAGATGAATGAGCAGATGCGCTGTGTGATTTCCAGAGTCTTGGCAGATGGAGGAGTCTAGACTGGAGCCTGGCCATGGTGGCAGTAGGAGGGCAACATAGGGAACCCCTCGGTGGTCCACTTGGTCACAGCCATGGTTCCAACTTGTGTGGTAGCAGCAAAACCTGGGGCAAAGAGTGATGCATTTAAGGCTTTAACTAAATTGTGTGCAGCAAGTCACACAAGAGCAATGAAACTTGTTTTAAATAAGCTGAGAACAAATTTTGGCCTCTCACACTTTAGTAAATGGGTCTCAGAATCCACAGACTTTTAAGAGACCTTCTGTAGTGCACTAAAAATCTTACGTGGCTTCATCTTTGTTGTAGGGTTGAGTGAGTGAGTACAGCGAAGGAAGGTCTGACTTCAGAACACATCCTTTCCTGTGTGTCTCAACCCTGTTGCCCATCCATGATTGTTTAGACTGCCTTATGGACTGAAGCAATGATCATGGCTAATAGTAGCTCTCAACATGTACAACATGATAAAATTATCCAAGGAGATTGCTAATACGGATACCCACACTCCCCAGATCATTTAAATTGAGATCCTTATCATTGTGACCCTGAGTGTCAGTATTTTTTCATAGTTCTTAGGTGAATTTCATCATTTCATAGTTCCTAGGTGATTTTCATGTTCAGTCAGCATTAAGAGCCTCCATTACATCGTTGAAAATGCCTAACAGTTTTATCCACTAATTGCTATTTAGTAGATCAGGACACTAGGATCCATAAGGTCTAAATTCTTGGCAGGCAGCCAAGGTACGATGACAATAGCCACAGATTTTTTTTTTTTAATGCCTGTTTGTTTTCTTTCTGCCACTTCAAGGCTGGGATCCTGACTTTGGGGATAATTACTTGGACAATATTCAAAGAATAGACAGAAAAAGAAAAGTCTTTAATCATTTTAAGTACATGTAACGGACCCTAACCATTTTCATTCTCTCTTCCTCAATTACTTCCTGCATCATCACAGCTATTAAGCTGAATTCTTGTGACATTTTCTTTTCCTGTCAGTATTTCCTGGTGTTCACTTGGTCTCAGTTTTATCTACATAAAAATATTGAATGTTCTATCTGACTGTGATGAAGTGACTTGTTCCCTGTTAGGTATAAGTGATACGTTTGAGCCAGACGCTGGCTAGAGAAGGTAGTTTACCAGAAGGAACAGCGCTAATGAGTAGTCCCTGCCATTTACCCTGGTGTAAATACCCTTGCTCTGGCCAAATTCCAGCTGCCAGTGCAACATTACTGACCATGGAGTTGAAACATTGAAATCAGGGCTGGGGATTTAGCTCAGTGGTTTCGCTGCCTGCTGCGCAAGCACAAGGACCTGAGTTCGATCCCCAGTAACAACAAAAAAAAGCTGAAATCAATGAATACACATGATTAAATGGTGTATAATAACACACTGTTGTGCAGTATTTCCATCACCCAAAATGCATAAATATCATGGAGAGTAATAGTAAAATGTAATAAAAATAATAGGAAATGATGAGTTTGAATAAATTATCCTGCTTTTATTACAATAATTTGTTTCATTATGTTTATATTTTTTTTAGTAACAACTGTATTTACCACTCACTCTCAAAATTCCTCAAAGTTTAATCATTGTTCCCAAAGCCATTTTCAGCTGATGCCAACACAGCACTGCCTCTGACACTGTTGGACACCTGAGGCTCCAGAAGGGCTGAGCAAGCTGCAAGCATCGGTGCCAGCTGCCCCAGGTGGGAAGGTACCAGCAGGAAATGCCAAGCCTCAGGACCCACAGGCCTCCTGGGACGCAAGAGCTCCTGCCCCTTCCGGTTGGAAATCAAAGCATACATTTTCTCTGGAATCAGTTAGAAAAGGTGACACCCCCCCTTCAGAAGTGTGCTTTGTACATAGATTTAGGTAAATGTGCTTAAATTGAACTTGAAAGTTCTAAAGCATGGCATTGCCATCCAAATGCATGCATTTGGGGCTGCACTGTGAGTATTTCAATGTAGTCGTATGATGGTTTAAATAGGATGTGGCCAATTCATCTGGAAACTCAATTGCCATTTACATACTATCCCTTTGAGCAGATATTCTGGTTGTTTCGAACTTAGTGGTGCAAATTGAAGTGAAACCACCTAGGAAGTCGGCAGTTTTTGTTAATTGTTATCGATTATCTTTTCTGGTGTCATCATACTCAGTGGCAGTGGCACCAAAGACATGAACACATCGCTGAAAATAGAGCTTGTCCTAGCAAAGTGAAGACCATCATCTTCTAACTGGTAAAAGCCAAGCAGTGAGTTGGCCTGAATGCATTGCTGTGCCATTTATTAAATAAAACATATCATTTATAATTTTTTATTTGGAAAATGAATTTCTTGAATCATTTTCCATAGATCCAAAATAGAATGTTTTTGATTTAATGCAGTGTATGTTTCCTTATATTATTTCACAATAGTGAGCTTTACTTGTTCTCCCGAATGGGTGGTTGTGTCAACTTCACTGTGCAGTGAAGAGAGATTGTGCTGTTCTGACTACAAGGCAAGGGCTGGAGATCCTGGGTAGAACAAGTAATCAGGTACCTAAAGATAGTTCCAAGCACACCAGGTTCCAGAAATGTTACATAAAACACTGAATAGATTCTGAAGCATAATAGAGGTTGATGTGTTCAGAGATATTCAGGAAATAAATGGTGTCCTTCTTTAGTCTATTTGCTGAATGACAGTGAGTTTCCAAATTAACGTGATTTGTCATATGGATAGACAAGCAATTTTATTCTAACCTTGTTTTGAGTAGTTAGTTCTTATTGAAGTCTAACAACTAAATTGAAAAGAATTATTCTTTTTTTTCTGTAATGTAGAAGAACATTTTAATGCATAAGAGTAATTGAAAAATTTTTCAGATGCCAAATACATCATTTTTCATATAAACATGTAATTCGTTATGTCTAAGAATTTTAGGGGGGTTCTAAAGTTACTTGACATCAGTTGAATAATTTCTGTAAATGGACACTCCTGATCACCCCTTTTCAACAAAGCTATTAACCTTTTGATACAGTCACCTAGAGATTTTCATTTTGCCATTTCTGCTAATGAAACCGTGTGAATCAGTTTGGCTGAGCTCTCTCAGCCCTCGGAATATGAAGAGCTTCCGTGTGAATAATGCTTCTCCTTGCCCAGCAGCCCCTCGGAGCCTTGGCCTTAGTCTTTCATCTAATTTCCCTCCACACATTTTCAGGAGCTGATGACCATGGAGTGCATCCGGGCTGGGAGTCTGGGGGTTAATTCCCACCGCTGCTGTCTTCTGCACTGAGCAAAACAACTTCTCCTGTTTTAAGCTGTTATATGAATATATCGTAATATTTTGAGCTATTCATCATTATCATGTTGAAGAGCAGTTTGGTTATAAAGAAAAACAGTTTTGTAGAAAAGCCAGATGCAATTCAAGATGTTTTCTATTTACTTAAATTCTGTCTCTTTCAGAGTTCTAGGGATTGTGTCCCCGGGACTGAACATGATTCAGTAATGTTGTAGGTGGTGAAAAGGTATCTTGATTAAATAGTCATATGAAGAAAAAGTCCAATGTGTGACCTTTATGCAGAACGTTTCCTTTCTATTAACTAGTTTTGGACATCTGGGCTCAGGGTGTTTTCCAAACATGCCACTGGATTTGTTTGCACGTTTTCATAGTTTGCATGTTGATGTGCCTGTTATCTTTCATAAATCTGGTTTTTAATCTTAACTGTAAACTGGTTTCTTGGAGATTTTGTGAGAATTTGCATTTGCGTGGTAACTTCTGGGTGAAATGGGTTTCTTAGGAATTGTGCTGCCATCAATCATCCTTATGAATTTGGACATCAGTTTTACAAACAAAAAAGGGCTGTTGTACAGGAGCAAAAGACTGATTATCTTCCTCTTAACCCCAGCCCCAATCTCTTCTCATATTTTAGGAATAAAATCTACAAAAAGTCAGCTGCCGACTCTTTATTGTTTTCTTGCAATTTGGTTGGCAATTTGAAAAGTGGGAGTGCATTTGGCTGATGACTTCATATTCCAGTTCTTTTATTCACTGGTTTTCTGCCCTTCTAAAATCACTGCACCACCTGGGGTAAATCCCATTGCAGGGATGAAGTAAAAAGAATTGGCAGCTGAGGGTCTGTGTATCTGCACAAAGACACACCTTGAACCCGTGAGTCGGCCTGTGTTCGTGAATAATGGCCAGGACCATGGCCCCGCTGGACACAGCCAATCCCAGGGCCCAATTCCTTTGGCCACTAAAGATGTGGAACAAGGGATATTTATCTCTGCCAGTGGACCTTAGACTGTAGTGTGATCAGAATCACCTCAAAAACATAATAAAATACTAATCACTGGGCCTCACTCCTCAAATTGCTGGTTCAGTAGGTCAGAATGAGCTTGAAAAATTATATTTTGAGAAAGCTCCCCATTGAACTTGAAGCTGCTGGAGCAGGAAACACATTTTGCTGGTAATTGATCTATATCATAAATGAGAATCATGGTAGTTGCATTTGGTCGCTTGGTTAAAGTTACTACTGTTCATCGTGCTAAAAGAGGCTTTATTTTGGGTAGATGATAGGAGAGTGATTACTGATTGGGTCATTAAAATACAAAAGTCAACGTGTAATTTACCACTAGAAACATATAATTGAGAGTTCAGAGGGAATTTAGAGTTAATTGTATCATTTTCAAAACAAGAAACTGGAAGCCAGAAAGAGACAAGTGACAAAGAATTGGTAAAAATATAATGTAATTATAAAAATTATACAGACCGTTCCTTATAAAAATGGGGCTAGAATTACCCACTCAGTGCTTCTCTACCCTGTGTTCCTTAGTCTACACAGTGTCTCCCTCTCTCTCACCCAACCAGATAAAGAAAGAGAGGAAATAGGGCCCAGAGAAGTTTACATCGCCCTTGCCAGCGCCTGCCTGTAGGACAGAGCCTCAGCATCTTGAGGGGATTTCTCGAAGGGAGTAGCGATTCAGTCACATTGGATCCAAGAAAGTGAGATGCTGCTTACATCCATGGATCTTTGTTTCTAATTATGCAGTTCTTAAAGATGCATTAATGTTGTCAAGAATCAATTAATTTCTCATTATTGTAGCCCAGGTTAATGGAGACAATGAAGACAAAGTCCACTTATCCTTGATGTTTTGTTTCTGGATTTCCAATTGCCCATAGTTAAAATCTTTGTTCCCCAAACCCGAGCTTCACCTGCCTAATTGCTTAGCTCCAGTTGTTTCTCATTAATATGTAAATCAACTTGCTCGCATTCTAAGGTGGAGCAGACTATGCCTGCAGGGATATGCAAAGGTGTGAGGCAGCATTGCTTTGGGCAGTTTGTTGATGCAAATACGTGCGCTACTGCTCCTTTTCATCTACATCACAGGAGTAGCTGCCTTCTGAGATGTCAGGCAATTGTATTTTTGCTGTCCTACCAAAGAAGGTTAGTTTGTTACCCTTAAAAAGAATCAGTCAACTGGAGTCAAGTCCTTTGGTACAGGATCAGCAGGCACAGTCTGTCATTGAGCCCCGATGCCAAGAGCGGAAATGCATTCTGGTAAAGATTTTATGTGCCAGGCTCAGAACTCGCTCCTCTTCGTAGAGCAAATAGTGATTTACACCCAGCAGATGGTAAGGAATGCTGATTTAATTGTTTTATTGCACAACCAAGAGAGGCACTGTACCTGATTTTAAAAATATGTTGTGGGGCCGGGGATTTAGCTCAGTGGTTTCGCCACCTGCTATGCAAGCGCAAGGACCCGAGTTCCATCCCCTGTACCAAAAACACACAAAAAAACCCAATAAAAATATGTTGTGGTAAATTAAAAATTTTAAATATGTGTATATTTACATACCTGGAAACATGTAAATGCATTTTATGCACAGCACACACATGCAAACACACACACACTCGCATCTCTCCCAGACTCCTTACAACAGAGATGCTTAGATACCATCACCACTGCTTTTCCTACATGGACGCTGGTTTCAACACTGGCCCTTGCTATTTAGAAAGTGGCTCTGGTCCCCCAGTTTAAGTTCCTGAGATAGTTGATCTGAGGCATTGTCATTTATAGCCATAATATAATGCAAAGCCTTAAAGTAGTGTAAAACGTTCCGGTGCCTCTGGGGTCACCATTAGCCCCACGCCCACCCCCTTACCCCCAGGGTAACCCATTCAGAGAGTAGTATTCTAAAATGTAGCATCTGTGTTGATATTTTTATTTTCAATATGTTTTCTTCACCCCAAATTCTGAGTCTCTGGTAAATGCAAACAGAAAAACGTCTTTTAGACCTATCAATAATCATGGAATTACTTTTTTAAATGCATAACAGCACTGTGATTGAAATAGATTACATTCATTTAACTTCTTTTTACTGATAATTAAAGACTTGCATGCTGAGGCATGAAATAATGGCACGTGGTTCTCAGGTAGGTCTGTGTGGCCGAAGGACAGATACCCTGTGTCACTGTCTTAATGGAACCACTGCTGTCATTATCAATAAATCTGAGTTATCCCTTCCACATGCTGGAAACTGAAGTAAGCATTGAAGACCATATCAGGAGTAGAAAGTCATCTGCGACATTCCAGACGTCAAAGGAATTATAATTTAGTTGAGTGAACCCAGGGCATAATTTACAAGGTCCAGTACAAAATGAAAAAAAATGGACTCTGCTTTCAAAAAATTATTTAAAACTTTAGCACACCACAGCAATATATGAAACTGAGAACAGGATTCGTGTGATCACCCAAGTCACAGAGGCCCAAGGAACTGGCCCTCAGCGGAAGAAAAATAAATGCACAATTGAGCATTTCTGTGTGTTAGACATAACATGCTGTCAAATGATCTCACTTATTCCTTGCAGTAGATTTGTCAGGTGGCTGTGAGTCACAGTTTTATTGAAAAGCAAACCCATGTTCAGAGAGGTGGTCAAAGTTGTCTCCCAAAATTGTGTTTCTTTCCTTTGCTGACTTGCTTTGTGAACATATAGTGGCTTGTACATATGAGAATATTTATTCCCAAAATAGTGTTCTTGAACACACTTGAATTATCAATTGTAGACTGGCGCATAGCAAGCATTCCATTACCACACTTGTCAGACCTCTAGCAGATAAGCACTGTATTTGATTAGAATACAGACGGCAATGGAACTCTTACCATTTTATGTCAATTTAGAACAGCAAAGAAGTCAAATCTTATTTCTCTGAAGTTAGGGAGTCTTAAAATAAATCAGTAACTGCAGAGCATGAATTCTAAGGAGATGATTATATTGCTCCCTCTAAAATTTTTATAAAATTAAGAGGTAAGCCTGCATCATCGTGGAGTTGCAGATAAAACAGCACAATGATGGAAATAAGATGTAGGAGAGAGCTTCCAGGGACTAAAACCAAAACAATATAAGCACCAAAATAAAAGAAACAATTGAAATATAACTCAAAGTATGAGATAAACATATGAGTCCATTCAGATACTTAAATAAATAAATAAATAAATAAATAAATAGGAATAGGCAAATTTCTGCAAAAAGAATTCTAAATAATTGTCGTAAATGCTCCGTTAAGGATGGGAAGCATGATTCCATTTCCTTCCAATTTGAGCAGCGCTTAGTACACATAACACCTTCCTTCTGGAAACCATCCTATATGAAAGGAAACAAGTATCTGTACAGTGGAGAAATCTAATCGATATCCCTGGCCAGATGATTGTGTTAAGATCAACAGCAATAAACATCTAGTACTCCTGGTATGTGAGAAGAGCAGCATTTTACTTTTGTGAACTTCCTCCCCCAAATTCATGACCCTCCTAAAACATGAGGGCTCTTCCACAAGGTACAGCATTGCCCAGTACTTCTCAAAGCCGCCAAGGTCATCAAAAGCAAGAAAAGTCAGAGAAGCTGGCAGTCTAGAGAAACCTGAGAAGAAAAGAAGCTAAATGTTGTGTGAGGCCCCGGAAGGACCTTGGAGCCCAATAAGGACATGAGGGAGAAACAGGAAACCTGAGTAAAGCATGGACTTCAGCTATGAAAATAATCTTAATAGTCTTATTCTGCCTTCTGTGTCACAGATATCTTCTTGTAACAGATGGGTGTGAACTAAGATCCAATCTAAGATCACAAGTCACATACATTCATCTCAAGTAACTTTTAATTATCAGTAGTTACTTTTATGAAAGTATTTGACTTGAGAAGATTGTGTCATTTTTTTCTGTAGAATGCCCCATTTTCCACATTTGTTTTATCCCTTTCTTGTGGTTTGGGCATCTTATTACTCTAATTTTAGTTAAATTCAAATTGAAAAGATTTTGCCAACATGAAGAAAAATGTGATAGAATGTTGGTGGTCTTTGCTTTGGAATAAGATAAACAGTTGACCCAACCTCTCCAGAAATTTGCACTTTAACACCTAATGTTGACTACTCTTATGTGGATAAAGCTTAAAACCTGTTGTAGATGTTGACCCAGCTATGGTCATTGTACAACCAGTTAATGTGTCAGCTGCATCTTGTGCCAAGAAGAGATAACTGTGATATGGACCTTCCAGGAGTGAAATGATGGTTGATATTGTGGACCAAAAGCTTATGCTTTGCAGTGAAATTGTGCTACTCTGAAAGAGAGCTATCTCATAGAATACCATTTTCCAGGATAAATTGTAAACAGATTTACCCTCTGGATTATTTAAGAAGCCTTTGAGGTGAGAAAGAGAATGTAAGATTATTACAATTTCAACAAATAGAAAAATGTAGAGTCATTTTTAAGTGGTCTTTTGATGTAATACAAATGGTACATGACTGTGGACAAAAATGTGGTTTGCGTGTATACAATTTTTTAATAGTGTGATTCATCCAAAGCTTCTACACAAGTTTGAAACTTACCTCCATCTCTTCTCTTAGTATACGTGCTATATTTCTGCCCTACTAGTTGGAAGATTTGTATGAGACCATGAAATATGTTACTTCTTTGATATAATATGATTTGAAAATGTTACTGTTTTCCTCTCCTCATCAACATACATGTGTTTATTTTCCCCTTGTACCACCCTTTCCTTACTTGGCAGGCAAATTATTAGTGATTTCTTTCTGCAATCATCCCTTCACTGTGCCTTGCATGGAAGAAGCAGGTCATTTTTAATGTTAGTTACATTTCCTGTGGTGCATAATGGCCTCAACTTTTGCTCCAGTTACATCAGCGTATGATTTTAATATTTACCTACCTGGTATTTCTCAGTTTGGAGAAGAGCTGTGTCATGCTGTGCCCAATGTCCCCGGGGAAGCATGTATATAATCCTCTGTCAGAAGACTGATGAGTGATATTGCACCTGTGATCCTGGTGGGGATAGGGATTATCTTGAAATACATATACTGTCTCTCAAAATTCAATAATTTATTCATAGACAGTAAAGACTTTACTTGGTGGTAAAGAAGAAATACTTGTTTTCTGAAAAGGACGGTGAAAATGATACTATACTGCTCCCCCTCTCCAATTTGTTAGATAAGAGCTTCAAATGCATGGAAAAATGTGGCTCTGAGACCTGGTTCACTGTACATAAACATTAGCATGCACCTGTCATTAGGATCGGATCCTAAAAGATGTGTCTCAGTGGAGATGTAATACTAATTACCATGCCAGTGATTTCTGTGTGAACTGTAGACAAAATACCATAAATAACACCAGGATCTGTAAAGTAGCATTGCTTCTGTCTAAAATCACAGCTGTTCACCTAACTTTAGTACATTAGAAGTGATGTCTATTGTTAAGAGTCTTGCTGAAGCCTAAGTTGCCTGGTAGCAAGTCAGAGTACTGATGATATTGCTGATACATAAGATAAATCCCTGAGGCTGCAAGGCTGCCTGATGAACATGAAGCATCTCCACTTGTCAATGTAACCAGCTTCCAGCTACACTGCTTTCACCAGCCTCATGCTTAATATGAGCCCCACACTTATAAATAGGTTAGTATTACACAGGATCATTTATAAGTCAGATATTTAGAACTCAAAATACATGTTTTTGTAAGGATTCCGTTTTATAAATGGTAGATAAACACATCCAAGTGTAGACAATTATGTTTGATTGCACTTACTAATATTAGTTTCCAAGACAGATTATTGTGTTGTACAGAATTTGAAAATATGCAAAAGTAAAAATTAAAAAGTAAAGAAGTAAAAATCACTCATATAATATCCAAATATTTCTGTCATGTACGTGAATACGAATTTACAAAATTTAAATCATTTCATATGTTTTTGTTACATCTTTTATTTTACAAATATTATTGTTATATAATTTGTATTTGTTGTCCTTTGATTTTTTTTGTAACAGTCATATAATAATACAGCATTAGTTAGTGGTGAGTGTCTTATAACAAATAACATTGAATAGGTGACCTCAATGTTCTTTGTCCTCCATAAGCCTTGGTGAGAAGTCAACAGGTAAACATGTAAGTGCTCTCTTGTATAGAGTGTCATTTTTCTCTTGCTACTTTCAACATTCATGTTCTCTTTATCCCCTCCTGTTTCTCCCTCCCTCTCTCCCTCCATTGCTCCTTCTCTCCCTCTTTTCCTTTCAGTGGTTATGTGACTGTGTATTCTTGATTTTCCTGCTTCTGGCTCACTGAAATTCTGAAATCTATAAGTCAGTGGGTATGGTAATTCTTTTAACCTAATGGTCATTATTTCTCCAAGTGATTGTTTTGTCTTTTTCTACTTCTCACTTGTCCTCTGGAACTCCAATTGCATGCAACTTAAACCAATCAATATTGTTGGAATTTTCTGAAGTTTTGTACTGTTCTAAAAATCATATTTCCATTGTTTTTAAAATTAACAGTTGCTATTAACATATTATCAGGTTCATTGGTCATTTTTTGCTATATCTAATCATATTGTGATGATAATGATTTTTCATTGTAATTTTCAGTGCTTTTAGTGTTATCTCTATGTTGACATATCCTGTCTTTTTAAATTCCTTAAACATATTTATACCTGCTGGTTTGAATCCTTTGTCATGCCTAATATCTGGGCTCACTTGGAATGACTTTCTACTTGCTTTATTTATTTTTATGAATGCAGGTCACTTCTTATGTGCATATGTGGTGTTTTTGTCGACATTTTTCATTTTAAGTAATGCAATGTAGTGGCGATGTGTACTGTTGTGTCATTTGGAGAATTTTTATGGTTTTATTTATTTGTCCTATCTTGATGGGTAATTAGTTTGCTAAAGCCTAGCTATACATTTGTGTTTGCATGGTGTGCAGCAATTGATCCACAGCTCAGTTCTTCCGTGCATGCTACTGCTTTCATATTCTGGCCCTCTGTGTGGCTCTTCAGTCTGTCCAGCCTATTATCAGCCAATGAGACACAGTGTGATGCAGAGTTAGACACATTCTTCCCATGGTCCTCTTGCACCCTAACTGCTTCTCTCACAGATTTTAGCTGCGTTGCTGTCCTTGAGCTTTGTCCTGTAGTTTAAGACAAGTGTGTTGCCTTCCCATTGTAGTCCAGGTGGAGGAATGGGATCCATCATATAGAGGTATTAACTCTCAGGCCTCACCTGGTGAATCTGCCTTGTAAGAACAGATTTCTGTCTCATCCTTACCATTTTTGTCTCTTCCCTCAGCTGTCCTACAAGTGGAACGTGGTGAACAGCAAGGGGAATAGGCAGGGTTTATTCTCAGATTTTGTCTCACCTTTTCTTTTGTTTCTGGGATCCCCCCAAGTTTTCAGCTGTTTGGCCAGATTTAAACTCTACATTTAGACTCTCGGATGATGGGTCCTCAGAGTCCCACCACAAGAGTTGCAGGGAATGAGGAATTGCCCTCCCATAAAAATCTACAAGCTTGTACTTCTTATCTAAGGTAATTGTAGTCTTCCAAGGCTCAGTCTCTGATTTCTCTTTGCATTTAGTGGCTCTCTGTTGCCTTCAAATTTTCATCTTAAAATAATATTTTATATAGCTTTTATAAGTATTATCTTGGAAAGTTTCAAGGAACATTTCTTTCTCCCATAAACAGAAGCCAAAATCTTATCCTCAAAATCTGAAGTGCTATCTTATCAGATACTAAATATTTATATGCATATTATATTTTTGAGCTTTCTAAGCTACTCCAGGCAAGAAAACTATTGTTGTTTTAACATCTGGCTCTGCAAATTATTTTATTTTTCAATTTTGTATTGAAATTCATGATGCATTTTAGCTGTACTTTGTGCTTCTGCTTATTCAAGTCATTTCTCTCAAAATTCTGTAATTATTCTCATAATCTTACCCATTTTATAAGATCATCTTATGTCTCTAAACCTGATGTTAGTTGTTATGCATCAGATCTTTTTCACCTTTTTCATACATAGTTATTCTTGTAACACAAGAAAAATACTAATTTTTCATAGCTTTTATAAACAGCCACCTCACTGAACTCTATTATAATTGATTTTTTTGTTGATTCTCTTGGGTTTTCTAAGTAGACAGTGATTATCTGGAAATAATTAATGATGTTTTATCTTTTTTATGATATTGTAATTATATCATTATGTATCCCCTCTGGGCAGATTTTCTTTTGCTCTGTGCTATGCTTAGAGTAACACTCAACACCTACAGCACCCCCATCCCCATCAAAAAAATCTACTCTCCTTCATTGGTGTTCACTCTGTTATGCAGGATTGCTGGTAGGAAGTTTGCACTGCATACACTACAGCCTTACACACACACACACACACACACCTTATTAATCGGGTTTTTAAAAACTCGGCATCTAGACTACAAAACGCAGATTTGGAGTCTCGTCCTGACATTCCTGTGCTCACACTCTTCCCTGGTGGTGTCCAGCTGTCCTCTTCTCTGTCCTGAGCATCATTTACCTGCAGGGCCAGAGGTAGGAAGACAGTGAATGTTCTGTTGCCGAACAAACAAATGCATAAATTGGCTGAGAATACATGGGGTGTATCCTAGGGAAGATACTTACTCTTACCTTACTCTTGACTAAATGGGAACACCACTAATGTCTTATTATGTGGCTTATTATTTTGGCTTGTGACTTGAGATTGACATTTTTTATCATGCAAGTTAAATTATGCTTTAATTATTGAAAAAGATTTAATGAATGAATATTGAATTTATCAAATGCAATTTAAGTTATTTCTCATAATTTCTTATTTTACTTATTGACGAGGTACATTGAATGAACAAGTTTCCTAATACTAACCAATCTGTTCTTGGAAGATAGCCTATTTGCAGTCATGTATTATTTCTTAAGTAACTTGCTATATTTCTATTTATTACTATATTATTTAGGTTTTTGCATTTATATTTATAAATGAGTTTTCTAAAATTTTCAATACCTTTTCTTTTTAATCTTGAAATTTTGTTCTGTTTTATAACAACTAGCATAATAATTGCTAGGGAAAATACTTGTCCTTTATCTCTGCTTGCTTATTTATCTTTTTTGGAGGAAGTGAATGTATTCATAACTATACTTTGAGAAAAGTGAATTTAAATTAAAAGTATTTGTTCAAAGAACAAAAAAAGGACAGATTCTTTTGTTTATGTGGATGTGGTTGATAATGAGCCAGGTCAAGAATGAATTTTAATGCCTGTACTACATATTACAACAATATACTGGCATATGTTGGTTATAATGTTTCCTGCCATTTTTTAAATCCCAACCTTCGCTAATTATTTTTGTAGGGTTTTTATGTAACTCAAGTCTTAGTATCTTTTTCTATGGAAAAGAATATGATTATAAATTGTCTAAGACTGTTTATTTGAAACTATCTTCCTGCTGAATTCACATTCAAATGATAACTTCTTTACATATTTTTTAAATGGTGACAAAATTTGTATTTTAAAAGTATATATTACCTTCTTTTCTAGAGTTTAATGTGCAGGGAAATGTGAAATCAACCTAAAATTTGTTTAAATTTGGCAGCATATTTTGTTTTAATCTATTTTGTTTTCTGGATGCATGCAAATTTCTGTATTCTAAAAATTCCATTTATTCTTTAAGATCTGGATGTGAGTCTTATCATAAGGTATGTATGGCATCTGAAAAGTGCATTATATCACTCTGGTCCTTTTGCAGATAAGTAATCTGCATCTATTGTAGGGTCATCATTTTGGCCTTTGAGGGCATAAGAAAGTGATGATTGCTGGTGAACACGGTGCTCTGAGACCAGAATGCTCCTTGGACACCACACTCTTCTACTTCCTACTGCTTGCCTTGGGCATGTTACTCACCTTCTTTGTCCTTCAGTTTCTCCTTTAGAAAGTGCACAGAGTAGGATAACAAGTAGGATGGTGGTGAGGTTCAGATGAGTGCACTCAGAGGAGTGCGTAGCACACAGACATTCGGTGTGGGCTGTTGTTTTACTGCTCCTGAGTTGGTTTTTGACTATTCTTAAGGCTAACTGAACCTCTTTCAATTACACCATTTCCTGTAATTTTTAAATATTATGCCTTCTTCTCATTGATGGTTTGCCTTCCATTATCATTCTCTGTATCACTAATTGAAATTTCTGCATTGTATAATTTGCAGTGCTTCTAATGAAGAATTAAAACTCTGCTATTGAATTTAGTTACTCCCTAATTTTTCTTATGTCAACATGTAGGAGCAAAGGGAAGTTTTCCCTCTGCTCTCTGCAGGTTCTCTGGAATAATAAAATAATAATTAAATAGGAGAAAAGGCATTTGCAGTTATTTAACATGTAAAAGGGCTTAGCTCACAGGAGGGAGGAAAATCAAAGGAATGTGGTCACCCACTAGTCTGACGTGATTTTGAAATTTATATTCCACTTTTTCTACACAGGAGCAGAAGAGTTGGGGATTGATCTTAGAGAAATAGTTCAAGAATTTTAGTAGAGTTCACTGGGCTTGGAGAACACGGAGTGGCCAGGGATAAAGTCCATTGGATCTGCAGAACAGACAATGGTTTGAAAATGATTCCTTACAGGACTATAAGAGAGGGCAAGAAATGGTGTGAGACAAAAGTTCATGCAGGTGTGCTTACAGGCTTCATTCTTTCTGCCTGCAATATGAAACAAGAGTCCAGGGGAGGGGCCTGGAAGATTGTTTCTTCTTTTGTCAAGTCTGGACTTCAGGCAGATAAGAAGCTTTGGGAGTCTATCCTGTGTGGAGGAAGGGAAAGGAGACGTCAGAGGGACCCGGACCTGAGGTCTTGCTGAGTCCATCAGCACATCAGAGCACCTCTCTGGGGCAGCATTTTCAGAGCCCCATTGAGCACATTCTGTTTGTTCTCAGTGTACCTCCTTTCAGTCTCCATCATGCTCTTATTTTCACTCCTGCATACTTTTCTTTTTTCCCTATGGAAGTCACGTTTAAATGTATTTCAAACCCAGTGCATATGCTTTCCAAAGTCTCTTTCTGAACGCTGCCATGGCTGCTTCTCAGAGACGCTGCCTTCCTCTGCCCAGGAGATGGGTTCCTCACCTAAGTTACAGTTTGGGTCTCTTCCCGGACCTCCCACCTTTATTCAGGTCCTGAGCTGAGAAGGGAGAATTTAGGGCACGCAGGACTCTTCCTTGGTTCCTCCTCCTGGCCACCTGGCTGTGGAGCCTTCTTGCTATCTTTAGCTGGAGAGCTGGAGGTGTGCCTGCAATTTCCCAGCACTCATCCGGCCTGGAGGCCGATGACAAGTGTACCTTCCAGCAGCCTGGCAGAGTGGACCCTGGGTCCACCTCAGATTCAGTAAGCGGGAAACCAGCAGACCAGACAGTAGAGGGTTTCCCATGGAAGAAGCCTGGAGCTCACAAGCTAGTGTGCTGCCTCAGGGGGAGAAAGGTGGGATAGACAGTAGACTCAGGGTCTTATTTTCACATGCAAAAGAAACAGAAATAAAGTTCCCTTCCTCACTATCCTGTGAGTCCAATTTAGAGCCTACATGTACATGAGGTCATGCAGCATTTGTCTTCCTGTGCCTAATTTCACTTACTTAACACAGTGTCCTCCAGATCAAAAACAGTATTCGTAATTTTTTAGTTCGCCACCCTCACCTGCAGTTATCTGTGACCAGATTCCCTGTTTTGCTCAGGGCAGCCTAGATGATCCCCATCCAGGTAGGAGACTCATTCGCTCCTGGGAGGGTCTCTGTTTAGATGTTAAATTTTATGAGCCCCGCTCCCACCCAGGACTCAGATGTGCTTCCGGCTCCCACCGGAAGCTGAGTATCTGAAGAGACCTTGCAGTGGTCTGTCAGCCTGCTCTCCAGTTAAAGACCAAAGGCCATACACAGGAGCTTTCTGTGGAAGGAATGACCCTGTTTTCCTGGAGTCTATAATAATAACTCCCGTACTAAAGATTCTGCATGCCAGTCAAATTAGAAATTCGTGTTTTTCTTTGGTCAGAATTAATTTACAAGCCGCAGTACCCTCTGATTCTATTTTCTGTCTTCTAAGAAACAAAATTGCCCATGAGGTACACTAGGAATACACCAAATTGCACATTTTCTGGAAAACGCCTATAAATAATGTGTCTCCTCCCCCCGCCCTCCTCCCTCAGCAGTGTATACTGCTTCTCTGTGATCTTGGTGATGTTGGATCTTCTCATAATCCCTCCCTGACCACAGTAATTTGTGTTTGCAAAAGTCTAAATCTGTATCCTCTGTAGCACAGAAGGTTGGCATTAGCTGTGGCTAACTTTGCTTCTAAAAGATCTATAAATGTAGGATTCTCTTTCCGGTGATGATGTCACCTGTGTTCCTCATCGCTGTGGGCATTTCTTCCTAACAAAATGCTATGTCCTTTCCTCACTATCAATAGAATACGTTCTTTTAAACAAGCTGCGCCTCTCCACTGCCGAATTTCTACTCAGTGATATCCCTCTTGTCTTGGGCGGAGGCGGGTGGAGAGTCCCAGGAGCCCGGGGCCTGACTCTCCCGAGGATGCAGAAGGCTGTGGAAGAATCGGATAGAGACTGAAGGCGTAGAAGCAAACTGTACTTCTATTCAGCAAGCATGCAAGAGTACAGCTGCCTTCTCTCAGCGAGACAGGCAGAGGTGCCCGAAACGGAGCCACCGTTGTAGGGGGCTCAAGCGGTTGATTTTAGAGAAGTCAGGGGCCTATCCTGCCTCTGAGCTGCGGGCGCCCCCCTGCTTGATTAGCTAGTTGGTGAATATGGCTCGTTACTAGGAAGGGTCTTGGGGGCTTTCACACCTTAGGGTCAAGTTTCTTTTTTTATCCTTTTGATCTTAACAAACCGAGTTTTGCAGGGTGCAGCGTGAGCAGGAGGTGCAAGGGCAGACTGTCAGCTTCTCACCGGTGGTTAAGCCTGTTCTGCGGCTATCTGAACTCCTGGGGGATCCTTCATCTCTCCCTGCCTACGGGTCTCTAGCCCTACACTCTCTCAGTGAAACCTTGTGTTAAATTTCTCTTCCCGCGTTATGAAGATTCAAGGCCATTTATTTATTACATATTCTGTGTACATTACTTTACAACCTTTCAGACACGAACAACATCCCACCTCTTTATTGATTTCTTCTAGAACGGCCAAATATCAGCAAACACACCCTTCTGTTTCTGTCCATTAATATTTAACAATTCCGATATTTCTCTTCATCTTCCAACTCCTTTAAAAGTCCTTGTAACCAAGAACTTTCACAAAGTATTCTTCTTAGTATTTGCACTATTGCTTGTCAGGAATCCTTAATTTTAGTGTTATGAAATAATAAAGGAAGTATTGGCCTTTTATTTTCTCTATGGCTGATTTTTAAAAATCTTACTTCTCTCCTTTTCCAAAATTACATTCTTCAGCCACAAGATGGGATTAAAATAACTCTGTACTCAGGACTTTGAGTTCCTAGGAAGGACTTTGAAGTCACTGGAGGTTAAGCATGTGTGTCTGTTGACTTCGCCTCCCTTAATAATGATCCATAAACCAAATGTTTTATTAAGGACAACTTTTGAAATCTAAACCCTCCTTGATGTCTCCTCCTCTTGAAGACTTATGGGAGTAACTGCTCAGATACCTTTGTGCAACTTTCTGATTCTTCTTGCCCCTTTTCTTCTTTTGTCGTTTTCAGTGAAATTCAAAATTCTATTAAAAATTTGAAAAGTACTAAGAGAAAAAAAGGAACTATAAGCATCTATCTTCAAAGGACAAAAGGCAATGAAAGTTAAGGAAATAAGAGGGCTTAGTATCTTACTTCATGACAACCAAAGATTATAGGAGAGCAGAATGAAAATGAAATAAGGTATTTTTATGAAAATTGGTTAAAATTTTACATGTGAATCCCAACCTGTTATTAAAATTTTCTGAGCCAGACAGAAAATTGAATGCAGACAAGGAATGGCACTCAATGACAGTGGCATGTCCTGACAGAGCAATTCTTTGTATATCAGCAGCACTAATTACACTCAATCTGACAGCAGTCCTTAACCCATTCACCAGAGGGAGGAGCTTCTCATGGGACCAGCGATCTGTGCCTTCATTTGAATGACAATCTAGCTTGGCAGTGTACATTTAAAATATACAATTAATACATTCACTGGCTAATATGTGAGTGGTTAACATACAGCTCTCATCAATGCAGTAAAATGGTGTGTGTGTGTGTGTGTGTGTGTGTGTGTGTGTGTGTGTCAGCGCAAGTATGAAGTGTTTTCATTTGGGGGTCACATAACCGTACAGGTATTCCTTCCGATTCTTTTAAATTTTTGTCACCAAGGTAACCCTGTTACCCAAAAGTACTATTTGGTTAATCCCAAGCAGAGCATATGCTACCCAAAATTGACAATTTCTCATTGACATTATCATGTCTCTAGAACATAAAGGCAAGTAGACTTTTCAGGCAAAAAGAAATTTTTCTAACTGATAATATCAAGATTGGATGTCCAATGGGAAGAAATCAAAAGCTTAGCTTTTACCTGGGAGAGCTCCTTCCCATCAAATGAGCACTCTTCTCTCTCCCTTTGCACTCTGTCCCTTACCTACAAACCGACACCTGCCAGGGATTAAAGCTCTGGTTCAATGGCTGTGAAGACTGAGAATGCCCAAAATTTGTCTCTGCTTTAGAAGTGGGACAAATTAAAAGAAAGCATGAAGAGTATATTTTTCTTCAAAAGGAGCCTAGCAGGCAGCACTTGACCCTGAACATTTTCTAAGGGATGTAGTTACTAAAATGTTTTATATCAAATGATTTCTTAGTCTCTATCAGCTAAAGAATGACCCATCCTCTTAAAAAATGTTAGTAGTACATGCTTTCAGTACACAATGGATCAGTCTTTATGGGGAGTTACTCCAGGCACATATCACATTTTAAATCTTTTTATTTCCTTTCCCCACCCAAATCTCTCCCTCCCCTCATTTGTTGGTTCCCTTCCCATTTGCAAAAGATCTATCTCCTTGTTCCCTATTATCTATTTTAATATGCTTTTTTGATTTACTTATACTTTGGGTTTCTCATATAAGAGAAACCATGCAATATTTAAGCTTGTGTGTCTGATTTATTTCACTTAAAATTATGATCTCTACTTGCAACCATTTTCCTGCAAATAACTAAAATTTATCCTTTTTATGTGAGAGTAGTACTCAATTGTAAGTAAATACCACCTTTTCTTTGTCAGTTCATCTGTTGATGTATATATAGGCTGCTTCTAAGATTTAGCTATTACAAGTTCTGCTGCTATAAACATGGATATGCCTATATCGCTGTAATATGATGTCTTTAAATTTTTCAGGAAGATACCTAGAATAGGTAGGTTGAATAGAATTTCTACTTTTAGTTTTCTGAGAAAACTCCATACAGACTTTCACACTGGTTTTACTAGCTTATCCACCCACCAAGGTAGGAAGTTTCCTTTTCTCCCAGAGTTTTGCTGGCACTTATTATTTTATTTCTTGATGATAGACATTCTTTCTAGAATGAGATGAAGTCTAAGTGTTTTTAATTTGCAAAAGCAAAAGGAAGTAACCTATCTTATAGATCGTACATACTGTATTTTTGGGTGAGCGAAATCCAAAGCAGAATCGGGCAACTAGCAGACAGTGTTTTGCAGAAATTGAGTGACTGAAGATAGAGAAGATTTGCTGTCTCCACTGATCCCCTTTGCAACCATGTAACAACCCCATATATGATGGAGACAAGTTAAGCAGGAAACACTGCTATAATATAAGGAGTTATTTGAATTAAATTCTTGATAGCCACTTCTATTTATGTTTATTTGGGTCTATATAAAGATCCTTTTCTTAACCTTTACTTAGGATAAGATTTCAAGTACCACAGATTTTAAGCACTTGTGTGATGGAGCATTGTTAATATTGACTGGAAAAGTTGGTAGTGTTTTAAAATAGGCCTTGTCCAATTTTGCCTTTCTGTTTTCTCTTTCCATACATCAAAATAAGTCATTTATTTGGGGCACTTTGTAGTAGAGTTGCTGCAGCCTTTTATGAAGCTTTTGTAACACAAAGAGGGAACAGTATCTATGGTATTGTTACCAAATAGTCCTTTTAGACCCCAGGGGTAATGGACCCTAGCAAAATTCACACATTGTCCTGGATTATGTGATTATGTCAACACTGGCACCATTAATTTCCTCAATGCTTCTTATGTCCAGATCAGTTAGGAAAATCAAGTTACCTCTCTATACTTGCAATAGTGAGGTTTGTGACTGCTGACCACAGTAGGCTGACAAATGATCAAATAAAATGACATCACCAAGGTTCCTCAATAAATATAGGTCATCCAGCCTGCAAAGCAATTCAAAACATTTCCCTGGGTAATTGGGCATAAGCATTTTTATTTTATTTTGTTTGTTTGTTTGTTTTTGGTACTGGGGATCAAACTCAGGACCTTGTACTTGTGCGGCAGGCGCTGGAACCACTGAGCTAAATCTCTGGCCTGGGCATAAGCATTTTTAAAGTCAACCCAGGAATCCTTAGCCAAAAATATCTAAGACAAGCACCTTTAAATTTTTTGCCAAACTTTGAGCAGGAGATTTTCCCATGTACGTTTTCATTTTCAGTTACAGATGTCTATAGTGCAGCTGAGGAGATTAAAAAGCTCATGTTGGAGAATCTGGAAGTTAATGCTTATGTTTTCACCCACCTATTTCTGTTGGGATTTATAAAAAGAAGTCATAGCCTGAGCATGTTTTTGAGAGAAAGAAAGGCTGCAGCATAGTAAAGAAAATACTTTTTCAAGGGACTTGCAATTAAGTTCATGATCAGTAGTTACAAGGTGTAAATAGATGAAATTAACTGTAAATGTTAGATGATTTTAGTGTAAACTATAATACATATGGCACAGGAGAAATGAGAGTAGAACCCTAGAAGCCTACTGGCAATATTTCTGATCTTTTCTGTTTGGCTCATGACATGGATTTTTGTTGTCTGTGTCTTGGTTCAGTTGGCACTGCACATTAATAAATGGGCCAATAAGGACAGAACTTAGTTTTTGTTCTACATGTATGTTTTGTAATAATGACCTGCATGTCAAGGATAAACACAGATCAATTTTACGATGAAACAGCAAATGAGGCTTCACAATAGGTGAGTGGGGAATTGCAAGGAAAAACTATTGAATTATTAAGAACAACTATGGAGTGGTTGCCACAGTAATTTCATTCATTTATGTGACTTTTTATTGCATTCAAAGATTACTCCCTCATATAATCTCTTACTTTACCTTAACACAATCTTTTGGAAATGCCATGGCAGTTATCCTTATTTTTATTTTATACAAAACAGTAAATGTAGCTAGAGAGCTTGAGAGGCAAATAATGAAGAATGAGTATAGGTGTGGTTCTCAAATTCATAAGAATTTTCAAAGAGAGAAAGCCCAGAATAAATATTATGTAAAAGGCTAAAGGAAGCACCTGCCTCCAGTTGTGTTTGGGACGGGGGCCATTGGAATGAGAAACAAATCAAAGATTAATATTAGCAGATGACAAAGAGGATGAGGCACGGATAGGCAGCATGGCTTTCACTTGGGCAAGGTGGGCTTCTCCAGGCCAAGTTAGGAATCTACCTTTCCTTCTAGAGTCCACACCCTCTCTTGCCCATGATCGAGAACTTGTGGCCCAATGGCCCCAAGCACATAAAAGGATATCTTTGGTCCTCTTTCCTGGGCTCAGCTTCCCATGTGGACAGATCATAAACATGTGGGTTAAGGTGTTCAAACATACGTCTATGGGGTGCTACCTAGCGCAGACAGACCCAGAGTGGAAGAAAGTCATACAACATGGATGGGCCCCCAAACGCTAAAATTGAACTTGTTGCCTGCTCCTGGGGTATACTTATAAAGATAGGAAGCTTAACATTGTATATTGAAAGGCTGTCCACTCCATTTAACATTTAAGGGTTGGATTATGAGGTATGTGAGCCTCCGATTATCATCTTGCGTGAGTGTCCAAAGATGTTGGGTGGCCCACACATTCCAAGAGAATCATCTTTATAAGCATCACTAAATAAGCACTAATGAGTCTCAAGTATCTGAAATATGTTCAAGTCTCTATTTCAAATCTATGTGGTATTTTAACTTAAAGATGTGATTGCTCAAACCAATGTTTACTTTTTAGTAATTACGCGAACACAGAGATGTCAGGAGAGGGTGCTTACCAAATACATTTGCACATATTTGTGTGGTTTCAAATAGAAAATAAAAGAAATGTCCAAAATTCAAGACACTTTCTAACCTCTGTCTAGAGATATTCTCAATTGAACTTTGGAACACTTAGGCAATAAAATAGTAACTAATAATGGTTAGGTAGCATTCTCACATAAAATTATGACAAATGAAATTAATTTCTTCTAGGCTTACAAGCATGGTTCATTGAACTTAAATTCAGCAAGGTAGTTAATCCACATTCTCGTGACACAGTGTGATGGATAAATGGAAATGTGTGTTCAGGATAAAACTAAAAAGGCTTTGTATCCGAACAACCCAATGGTTGAGTTCATCAATTGTGGGCCACAGGACTCAGATTTCCATTTTTACTGACAGCACTTAAGGAAGAGCTCTGCAGCCCAGGTTTGTGGTTGACCCAA
This sequence comes from Heterocephalus glaber, assembly GCF_000247695.1. The sequence continues at coordinate 27,958,650 of NW_004624739.1, read as the reverse complement.
CACTGGGACAATTGAGCCCATCGGTTCGAAGGTTGAAGGCTCTCAAGAAGCCTGGAATGACGAACTGGAGTCTCAGATAGGAAACCGAACCCTGGGACAAGATATCTGCTGGGTCTGAGGCATATAGTCCTGGTTTAAAATCCGTGCCGTGTGCATACAGTCAGTTTTGACGTGGGAGTTTGCCAAATAAATGTGACATTGAGGCCGTTTTACTGTCGTGTGTTGTGTTTCCAGTCCAGATCCATTTAGGATGTTTTCCCCGAAGACGGGCAGGGGAGGTCTGTGCTCCCCTTCCTGAGGTGCTGAGGGTACAATGCAGGGCGGAAGAGCCCAGCCGGCCCACAGGCCTGGCTCCCCGGCCTCTCCAGGAGCAGGGGAAAGGCCGCAGTTGGAGAGCTTTTTATTCCATTGATCACAGCTTTACTTCCTCTGTGATTATAACCCTAAGATCAGCTAACGAGAACAATATTCCGAACAGTAACTCAAGTAGAAAGCGTAAAGCGAAAACTGCTCCCACGACCTGACCTCTGTGGACGTGGACCTCCACCGAGGGGCCGAGCCCCGTTCTGGGCGTCCGGTGCACGTGGTGCGGTGTGAGCGCTCTGTGCCTGTGTTCAGGAAGCTGGGGCCTTTGGGGGAGCAGCTCTGGAGCGCATTCCCTGGCGAATTCTCTGCTCCGGGCCAAAGTGCAGTGGCACTTTTCACCCGAGTGTGCAGAGCAGCCGCGGCAGGAAGCGCCAGACCCAGAGGGACTCGTCCCCCGGAGGCCTGGCAGGAGACAGGAGACGCCTGCCAGGGGAGCCTGCCCTGCACCCCGAGAGAGCCCACCGGGTCGGATGGGGGCACCGCTTTGACTGACGTGCAGTGGTCCACATCCTGCGTGTCTCCGGCGGGTGAGCGGTGTTTGAATAGCAGTGTTGACATTACTTGTTCCCAGACTCGAGTGGGACCTGGTGCGTTTTGATTTCACTAGTGGGAACTTCCTCTGGCTTCCAATTCTGATTTGGAGTATTTTGTCAAGGTAAACTAGGCTGAGCCCCGCGTGAATTACAGAAACGTGTTTCAGACTGAAAGCTGGACTTCTGATGGCTGGGAAGAGAGGTGGATAAGAGCGAGGCGCGCCCAGGGGTGCAAGAGGAGGCCCGAGGCCTGTCCTGCGCCAGCCCCGCGAGGGGCGCGCTGTAAGAAAGGAAGCAAGCAGGATGATTTTCCTCAGCAGACAGAGAGCTTGGCTTCTCCTCGGAGTACTGAAGACCCCGGCCCCTAGGACCGCGGTTCCCCTGGGACGCTGGCTCCAACCCACCTGAGCACAGCCACAGCGAGAGAGGGAGGGGCAGAGCTAGACCAGCACGCCTGGGCCCCGACTGGATCCCTCGCTTTTCCTTCTTCTTGCTGAAGTAGTCCTGGCCTAAGCTGCACCGGATCCGTCCCTACCCCAGGGGGATGCGGGGAGCCATGGCTAATACCAACCCCCATAGATGTGCTTTTTCCCACAGGCTTTGCAGCAGAACCGGTGGTCTCACGTTGCTACGAGCAACAGCGTGGACTTAGCGTTTCTCTGGTCTTTACTTCTGGAATTTTCCATTTAGTATTTTTGGCCTGGGGTGATTGTGGGTGACAGACAGCAGAGGGAGCGAATCCATGGGTGGATCCCTGCCCTGTCACCCAGGGGTGCGGAAATCTGGAGCAGTGACTCACTTTTGTAGCCGCCACACGGTGGGGATGCCCTTGCCTTCGCAGCGCTGAAGTGGCCACAGGGAGGTGGGGGTGGCTGGCCCCTGAGCCCTGCTGAGGGAGAACGGGAATGTGGACAGTGTGGACTCTGCCCATGTCCGCTGGATCCAGGCAACTCAGAAGCCAGGGCAACAGGAAGGTTGATCTCGAGCTGAACTTGACTCTTAGAGGAGGTAGAATGAGACGCTCGTGTTTTTCTGTCTATATTTCACGCATTTCAGACTTTAAAAGGATGCTGACCAAAAGAGATTGCTATCAGGAATTCAGCAATTCTCAGAGACTGCTGTAGTCATATGGGCTATCTATATGTTCTACTATAATGTTTTATCAGTGTTGAAGCCAAAATTAATTTTACATTACAAGCACGTGCAATGTGTATACTTACATAAATCTTTCAGGCTAAAATCTAACTATATATAATAATACAGCATGCATGCGAGTCTGTGTGCGTCTGTGAATGCTGTTTTCATCAGAGGTTTGTATTTTCACCAAATATATATTCAAAATAAAAACACAAATTCCTCCTCTTTGCTCTGGTTACACATCAAATCTTTAAAATTATTAAAGTTTAAAATACGGTAAATAACTTAATTCTTCCATTAACTCAATTTTCAAAATAATTTATTCATTTAAACAGATGCTAATTTTCCAAAGTTTAAAAATATTCACTGGGAACTGGTAGGGTGGCATGTGACTCTGGTCCCAGCTACTTGGAAATCTGAGACAGAGGCAGGAGGATCTCTGGAGCCCAAAAGTTAGAGACCTGGAGCCCAGCCTGGGCAAGGTAGTATGCCCTGCCTCAAAAACAAACAAACATACAACAACAGCAACAAAACTCCACTGGGATATTCAAGTATAGGAGTGCCTGTGTTTCAGAGATATGGCTGATTATCAAACGGACATTTTCCATAACTCTGGAGAAAAATGAACCCAAAACTTGGAAGAGCCACTTTCTCACCATTCTCTCCCATCTTGGATGTTGAGCTTGTTTCAAAGGTTGCATAAATCTAGCTCTTTGGAGAAGTGGGTGGAACTGTTCCTTTATCTGGACCCCTCATGTAAAATGCACTGACAGGTGGGAGAATGGCCCACTCTGCTACGTGTTATGGATATTGGTTTTCTTTTGAAAAATAGAAGCCTAGTCCTTCTGCTGAGACAACAGAATGGATTCTGCTGAGAAGTGAAACTCATTTTCAGTAGCTTGGAATTGGAAACAAAACTAGCCAAGATACTTGTTAGCCTTTACAGGTAAAGTCAAAGTTTAGTTTAAATTGAACCAAGCTTTTAGATCCTCTCAGAGTACACGAATAGTTTAATGGTTTGCTCATAAGAGGTAAATAGGCATTTCCTACTTTCAATTTTAAAAAATTATGTCTTCATTTTGAAGCTTATGATTTAAATACCATGATTTTTAAAGATGGCATTTTTGTCTGGTAAATCAGTATTACATATTATAAATATTGACAGTAAAATGAAGCCATTCATTTTTTATTCATACCAAAAACTATTTTATGAAATTTAGCATCATGAAATGATGTCCCTTCATGGTTAGCCTTTGCTTTCCTTGCATATGTTAATAGTAAAAAGAATACGAGAGAACATTTGAAGATCAAGTTATATTAATTTTCAAGAGTGATTTAACTTGCTTCATTCAACAAATTTCTAGAGATAACTTATTTGAGTCACTTGCTTTAATCCTGAGTGACTTATGCATTGGTAGCAGAGGGGTGTTGAAGAGGAACATGGGTGTAATTGTCTCTTGAAAAGCATTCAGTGCTCTGGGCTCAGATGTCTGGCCAGCCCCGACAATGACACCCCATCTACAGCCTTCATATTTCTCAGTTTCATCCAAAGCAGAAATGTGTGGCACAGACTCAGGTCACTGTACTCTTTAACAAAATACCATCTCTCTACCCAGGAAGAGAAGAACTTTTAACAGGCCATTTTAAACTGTGGCAAATTTGCAAATAAAGTTGCAGTTAACACTGTTAATAATGTAACAGAAAAGGAGATGAAATATGTTGGAGTGGAAGGAACTCACTTTAATTACACAGCTACTATGTATCACAGGCAAGAATCTCTCCATTACTCAACTTTTTACTGTCAAGCATTCTTGTAATGAAATATCCCATAGTCTGTTTCATGTCAGAGGAAACCTAGACACAGAGAATTTAAATAATCCATTCAAGGACAAACAGTGTACTTCCTAAACCCACACTCTTCCCAGACTTCCTCTCCTTACCTGGCAGATGGTTCTTCATCTTGGTTGAATAATCAGGATAAATAATAAGGCTTGGAGTTGTAGTTTAGCTTCTGAATTTAATCAACTTACCCGTATGCTTTTCATGTCAGTCCCAACCGTGATGGCTGAGTTGGTTCCTCCTGCCAGAACAAAGCCCCACTTCTTAGGGACATAGTGTTTCTGACTTTATTCATAACCAACCTTGCTTTCTACCTACATATTAAAGATGAAGTTGAGCTACAGTGTAAAGAAAGAAGGTGCTATGAGACCAGGCAACTGAGTAAATGATCCTTCTTTGTTTCCCCAAGGACCAAATTCACACCCTTCACAAGGGAATGTTTTCCCTGTTTGATAACTTGGGAGAGCATCTTATTACATGGAGTAGAAACAGGATGAAAGAATATTTCCAGTTCATATTTGGTGCTCACATCATACATAGGTTTTTGATGCTATAGTCTGTTTTGGTCTTTAACACTCATGTTTTAGCCCGGTGTTTCTCCAAGTATGGAGCACCTGCTGCAGAATTCTGCTGACTTAATTAACATAGCATCTCTGTTATCATTTATGAAATAATTAACATGATTATTATTAAAATATAAAATTATTAAAATGTAAGATTTATTTCATTGAAATACATAATTTTTATTTGAAGTGATTTCTTTCCATGAAATATGCAGTTAACTTTTAAAGACAGACCATCCCTCTAGTATTTCATTTTCTAAAATATTTTTCTTTTATCTTTTTTCCTTCCTCCCTCTCTTTTCCATTCTTCTGCCCTTTCTTCCTCTTTTCTTGCTTTCTTTTTTCTTCCCTTTCTTCCTCTTTTTCTTCTTCTTTCCTTCCTTCCTCCTTTTATTCTGAAAAGCTCCTATTAACTCATGACTTCATGCAAATGCTTTGAACAGTGATAGTGATCCTACTTATCTGGGTGTAAGGTTTTGCTTCATGTGTAATTGAGAATTTTACTTCTCAGCTCATTTAAGCATTGACTTTGTGCTTGTTCATTCATCCAGTAAGCAATAGTGTCTGTTTTGTTCTTATGGCTATGGCATAATGTGAGTTATTAAGCTGTATAATGGAGCTGCCAACAACAGTGTGAGAATACAGAGGAAGAAGTAATGAACCTGGCTGGTGAGGACTGGGAAAGACTTTACTGAGGAACTAAATGGGAGCCAATTACCACGTCTGCTTTTCATTCAGTGCTCCTCAGTTTCAACTTCTATGAAATATAATGTGGTTTCCTTATTGCATCTATAAAGAATGTTTGGATACATTCATGATTTTTCATAACTTTACACATTTTCTATATACACAATTCTAAATCTCTTTTTATAAAACAGATCACATTGGTCATATCTGTCATTTGTCTTATAAAATGCATTCTTAGTGTCTTAATGCTTATGTACAGGCTTTAGTAAATAATCTACTACTTTTGAAGAAAAAAGTAGTAAAAAGTACGTTAAGTATATACTCTAAAGTTAGACATCAACTTTCAAATTCTTGTTGCATTTCTTTTTCTACATAGTATATGGATGGTTTCCATGCAGCAAATTTTGAAAGACTTCTTAAATAGAAGGATATTATTAGATTTATATCATCAAATTATGTTCTCTGCATCTAACAGTGTAACCCCCAGAATGTACTTCAGATGAATTTCCGATAAGGCATCTCAGCTGCTGAATATATTTCTATCTTGTTGTGAAACAAACCCTAAATTGGGCAGAGATAAAGACAGATCATTGTATCAGAAGTCCCTGTAGCAATAAACTTGTTTATTTTACTGGAAATTCTTCTGTCAGTCCATAAATGCCTTGAAATCAGTGCTTATGCCCATGGTATGGCCTTGCAGTGCCAGTTCTCAGTCCGAGACTGAGACATTACAGGTGCCCAAGAAGGACTGTGTCCCTTGCAGTGGCTGCTGTCCACTCGAGGAGTGGGGTATGTTCTTGCTTACCTGATCTTATCAAGGTTTTTTCACCACTCCTGGTGTCATGAACGGGGAGAACACTGTCACTGGCCAGGAGGCCAGAATGTGCCTAATCTGTTCGACAATGCAAGTACTTCAGGGATAGAAGGCAGATTCTGTGCAGCAGTGAATGCTGCTCTAAGAATTTGGGCTTAATCCTGTAATTCAAAGCAAAAGAAGAGAACAAAAGGCCTAATAAAGCTTTCTCTGTAGAAGATTCTGAACTACAGGAGTGATAAGACTGTGATAAGATTGTGGTTGTGCAGAATAACAATAACTTTTCCTTTACCAGCCCAGTAAATGACCCAGAGCTACATAAGAGGCCCCCTTGTCCCCTCCAGTTTCTGAAGGATGACACTTACCCTCCTCCCTTCTTGATCGAATACCCGGCTCCTGCTGAATTCTTGACCCCTATTCTGCATCTTGCTTCCTAAAAATGATTCTCCTGGTCCCTCATATTGCTTTGCTCCTCCTTGGAAACCATCCAAACTCTAAGGCACTACTGTGTGGCTGACATTTGCTAATGAAAATCCTAACTCAAACAGCAGTTTTGCATTGAGTATCGTATCACTGTTCCAAAAATCCATCATTTTGCCTCTGTAGACATTTTCTCTTGACTGACTGCCTCCCTTTCCATGAGACTGTCGGTTAATCCAAGACAATGCCCACCCTTTCCAGTCGCCACACTCCAATGCTGAGTATCTTTAATTTCTTAAGCAGTTCCGTTGAGCTCTGTATTCTTTATCCCTTCCCCAAAAGGATTAAGAAATCTTTACACATCCAAAATTGCATTAAAAGTATGGGGTAAGCAGAAGTCTAGTTGCACAAACTAAACAAATAAATCTCTATGCAGATAGGGAATGTAATAGCGAAGCTTTGTAGAGTAGAGTTCTTACATTGTTGACCAGTGTCAACGAGCGACTGTGCATACAGAGAACATTGGAAATCTTTCCCTTCTTCACACTGTGCTGCAGTGTGGATCTTAAGCACCCTCAAAAGTCCCCAGCATGGCACCACTGGGAGATGGTGGTGTGCTTAGGAGGTGAGGCCTAGTGGAGTCTTTGGGTCATCGGGAGTGTACCCGTGGGGGACCTCAGGGACCTTGGTCTCTTCGTCCTCTCCTTTGCTTCTCATCGGTGAGTGAGTGGCTTGCTCAGCTACATGATCCCCTTCCATGATGCATTGTCACAGGACCAAAGCAATGAGAGAGCTGACCACGGACTAAGGCGTCTAGACCCGTGAACCAAAATAAACCCTTTCTCTTTACCAGCTAATTGTCTCTGGTATTTGTTATAGTAACACAAAGCTAAAGAACACATGTCATCATCAAACATCAATGCCAAATACATTCTTAAAAATGAAAGGTAATTTTTTTAATTCCTAGAAGAATATGTAAACATTTCTCTGTATGACTTTGGGATATGAGACTATTTCACAATAATATACCAAAAAGTATAATCATAAAGGAAAATATTAACAAAGCCATATGTGTAAATTTGAAGATTGCCTATTCATGAAATAAAAAAAATTCATTAGAAATCTGAAAAAAATGGTTGCCATACACATATTGCTTTCAAAACTTTAGAATCCACAATAATATAAAGAATTCCAGAAAAGTAAGGAAAGTCCCCACAATACAACTAAAGTATAGGCAAAAGAAGTCAACAGATATTTCCTCGAAGAGAAACACAGCTGAGCAATTACAATATAAAATGGTGCTCAGCTGTGTAGTAATAAAAGAAATACAAACTAAGACCTCAGAGATATAAACATTTTACCTTAATAATATTGGCAAGATTTTTTAAATGTGGCAATAAGAAGTATTGGTAAAGATGTGAAATAATTAGAATTCATACACAACTAGTGAGAGTGGAAATTGGCACAATTTGGAAAATATTTTATTTTCATGAAAAATGCCATATAACAGGTACATATTTTATGATCCAACAATTCTCTTCGTGGGCAAGGAGAAACTTGCATATTTGTACCAGTAGTCATGCACAAGAATGTCTACAGCTGCATGGTTTGCAGTAGCAAATAACCAGGGGCAAGTAAGGGTGGGTAATGGATTCTGTATGGGTATATATCCACACACAAGTGCAAACAAATGGATTCATCAACTGAACACATCCCAGATATTGTCTTGAATGAAAAAAATATCAGAACCCTTCCTAGAGTATGATAAAACTTTACTGAGATAAAGTGAAGAAAATTAAACAACATTTGTCTAGAGTTACAGAAACAAACCCCGAGAGTGTCCACAGAGAGATGGATGCATGGAAGAATAGGCAGGAAGTTATGATTGCATTAGGAATGTTGTCTCTTTTTTACATTGTTTTTTCCTTTTGGTGTTGAGGACTGAACCCAGAGATTCCCACATGATAAGTATGAGCTCTACCATTGCACTCCACTCCCTGTCCCAGAATGTTATCTGATAAAATTTGATTTCACTCTGTTTCAGTGTTATGTTTCTTGACTGCATGTAAGTTCTGTGCGCCACAGTCTGAAATATGTAGTTACTCCTCCTCTGGCTTCCAGAGAACATTGAATTCACCACAACCTGGAATCAAGATGGAGGGGTCCTCGTATAAATTAATACTGTCCAGTCTTATGGCCCCTTTCTCTAGCATAGATCTTGGCTTTTGTGGCTGTTTACGATATGTTTGTCAAATGGACTAATAATGAGAAAACTGAAGGCTACAAGAAAATTCCATTGGAAAATCATTCTTAAAAAATGAAAATTAAATGACAGCATTTTATTATTACAATTTCTGGTTTTGCTTGATTATTTTCTTGCCTTCTACAAGACAAAATAATATATTATAAAGCTATTTTAGTTGAATATCTAGCCATAACTATAAGGAGGTAATAAACACTAAATATAATTTTTAAATTTTATATTAAGCTGTATCGTTCCTGTGTCCTTAAAAGCAATGAAAAAAGATTTTCAACCATGTTATATTCATTCCATGTTTAAGAATGAAGCAAAATATCTATTTTCTCTAAGAAAAATTAATTAAAGTTTAACCTCCTCAGTATGTGTGTCCCTAGGCTTATTCCTGTTGATTTGAAATCTTCAGTGTTTGGTAATGAACAATTAAAAATGTCAAATGTAGTCAATGGTTTGGATCATATTTTTGGCACCTAGCAAATTTGATAACACCAGCTTGTTTTACAGAAGTAAGGCAGAGGCTGGAATCACTAAGGGAAAAGCCCACCTTCGGGCACATAATTTTTAGTCCACATTTTGTAAGGAGAAGAATAGGCAGTAGGTCTGATGATACCATATGATTAAACAGGAAAAACTCACAACTGCAAGGAAGTAAAATAAGAACGTCTAGTCCTCATAGAAAGATGAATTATAGTTGAGACTGTGCCACTAAAAGGTTAGAAAATCGCCTCTTTTTAGAGCAGGGATTACTAGAGGTCAACTGTGACAAGTAAACAAAGCAGGAGAAAAGCAGTTTAAAACTATAAACTCCTCTTTATTTTAATGTTGCCATCATCCAGCATCTTCATCCCTAGTGTCTTCCTTTTCGTGAAGTGTATCTGTGTTTACATTTCTACCTCCCTACTGAACTTTTGTTCCTACTTCCCCACATGCCAGCCTATGCTCACTTTTTTCCTCTACTCTTGTGTCCTGAGCCCTTGTACTGCTGTAGTTACTATCAGATGATGTAATGATTTGTTGTGTTTCTCCAAGTAGCCAGCAAGCCTCTAAAAATCTAAGTCCATGTCTTAGACATAGCCATACCATTCTGATCTTACCTCAGTCTCCAGCATGCAGGAGGTACACAATAAATATCAACAAAACTAAGTTGCAATAATGTTTGAAGATCCTTAAAAGTGAAATACATCTAAAGTTTGCATAAAGTACTGTTTCATAATCTTTTGATTAACTGATTATTTCTTAATTGATTCAATAACTATTTAATGAGTTTCTACTACTTGCCACACATTGTGACATTGATTAGACAGATGAGTCCTTGCTCTCTGGAAATTAATATCTGAATGTGAACCAATATACAATTAGCCCTTGATATCCACAAGTTCGTCATCCATGGATTTCTTCAACTGCAAATCAAAAAAGTTTTAAATTGTATCTGTACAGAATCGTATTAGGTATTGTAAGTAATCTAAAGATGCTTTATGGGAAGGGGTGAAAGGTTATTTGCAAAAACACTTGCCATATGGAGCTTGGGCAACTATGGGTTTCAGTATCTGCCAGGGTCTTGGAACCAAATCTCCATGGTAACTGAGGGCAACTGTGTAAAGTAAAGACAGATCCTGATAGGACATAAGAAGAGAGAAAGCAGGACTGGGCTAGGGTAGGACAACTTCCCATAACGTGGTAAGGGAGGGCCCAAAAGAAGAAGTAGTTCCATTTTGACCTTAGTGTCTTAAAAAAGTGACAAAGTGGAATAACAACTTTAAACTAAAGAGAAAAGCGGGTGGGAAGACCCGGAAATGGGACTGTGCTTAGGGTTGAAGGGACAGAGATAAATAAGTGGTGATGTATTTTCAGGCACACGGAAACAGAGTGGTGAGAAACAAGATCAGAGATATCAGAGTTTTGATTTGAGTCTAAGTCTAAAAGGATCCCTTTCAGATTTTAAGAAAACAACATGATATAATGTAAGTCTTTACAAAATATTTGTGGTGATGTATATATACTTGCTTGTTATTTGAAGAAGAGATTATAGGAAGGCAAAGAGGAATATAAAGCAAAATAAATTTAAAAAGTGAAGCTGGTTTAGGATAGGAACAGCTCAGCTAGAGACAGCATGAGTAAATTCGTGCTGTACTGAGAAGATGATGGGCTGGATGTGGAAGGTGACAGAAAAGGACCAGGGATGAAATGGGCTTGAGCAGCAAGGATACGGCCTGAATGCAACGGAGACCACTAGAGGCAGAGGAGCCCCAAGGCAAATCAAGATTTCCATTCCCAACATGCAAACTTGGGATGCCTGTTAGACAGCCAAATGGAAATGTCAAAAGGACTGAATTGAACAGAAGAGGTCAAGAACTTAGGAAGACATTTCTGTAGTCATCATCCCATTTAAAGCTCTCTGATTAGATAAAATGACCCTAGAGATGTTCGTTTGAATGCCTGGTACATTGAAACCCTGGCTGCTGGTTTTATTGATAAATCATCAAATTAGTCAGTAATATTTAGTAAATGTTTACCATATGTCAGAAACTGGTAATACAAGTTAAAGTCTTATATGTCACCCACAAAGTGCTTAGATTTTCTAGAGTGAAACAGTAAACAAATGATAAATAAATATAATTGAGCCTGTATGCAGAAGAGGCATTAAGGAATGACACAGAGAACTATTTGGCAGGGTCAGGAAAGGGCTCTGGAGTTTTGATGGGTCACAGACTCTAGGGTTCTACATTTAGGAAGTCACACTAGTTTCACGCTCCTACCTCCGCTCATCCTGCAACATTTGGCGTCATGTGGATGTATCAGTGGTTTGCTTGGCGTATTCTGTCTCCACATGAATTTAGTTCGACAGTACATTTTGACAAAGTCAAAAAACATCAACAGATAGTTTTGACACATAATAAACCCAGGTCCATCCTTTGAGACTATCCTTTATTATCTAATAACCTCTCCCTGTTAGGAATTTTCATTTTACAGTACTTATCTCCCAAGAAAGCAGGCATTTTAGCTTACACTGTGCTTATTTATGTGCATTTACCAGCTCTCTTCTTGAACTATAATTTCTACAGAAGAAGAATCCATATCCAAGTCATAGTTGTATTCCTAAAATATCTAGAACAGCATCTAGCATATGGTCATTATTCAATGAATGAGTGAACTATGTCAATTATGACAGGTCTTTAAGTAGGTTATATTTAAGTGTATTTATTTTTAATTTTGTTGAGCACACTCATTACAAGAAAATCATGTTTGTTTATATGTTTTTAATAACCTTTAAGCCACCTACAGTCATATATCTAAAAGAATACCAACTAACAATCAGAGAAAAGGTGTTTGAAAGATTCTAAATGAGAGAGAATTCCTGAGGAGAGGTGGAGGTGGTGCTGGGACATGTGGAAGGATTCCTGGGAGCTTCTCCAGGCTTCCCTTCTCTGGAAAACTCCTTTCTACCCAAAGGGAAAAGATAAATGCTTTTAATATGCACTATGTGTGTGGGAAGAGGTCCACCTCATCCTGTGACATTTTGTCACTTTCCTGAGCCACTGTTACTGATCGATGTATTTCCAATGATGTGTTTCAGGCCTGGAGAAGATGTTGAGAGACCCTATTAAAAATTATGTGTAAATAACAGATTCATTTTTGCAGAGCTATCATTTGTTCCAGGTGGCAGTTTAATAGACAGTGGTCCTATGATAAGTCAGTTGAATGAGTTTTAGACAATTATCACTGCCAGAGAGAAATGCCTAGGAGCCCAGTAATTGGTCTGGTGCATTTTACCATGTTCTCTTGGGGACATGAGTGTTACCTTCACAAGATAAAGCATTCCTGAAGCGATACACATTAGCCCTGCCACCATTAAAAACTGATAAATTGGGAGCCAACAAAGCGCAGCGACCGTTGAGTGTGAAGACACCCACACTCTCTGCCTTCACTGTTTCTTGTACACTCGCCAGTTGCCCATATATCTGGCGTACAGAACACATACAGAATGGTGTATTAACAATTACAGATATTGAGCCCAAGGAATGAGGAGGAAGTAGAACTACATTTCATCAAATTTAAAAGGTGGTATTTGTTCACAGCTTGTTCTGTTCTCTTCTTTTTGTTTTCCTTTCGAGATTGTGTGGCTAATGGAGCACTTGTTTCCCTTGTTTTTTCCCTTCCATGACCTGATGGACACAGTTCAATCACAGTCACTGGGGCATAGCCATCACAGTGCACACTGCATTAACAATTACTGATACTTCTAAGGCCTAAAAGTATGGAAGGTTAAATAAGATTCGTTGTTAACCACTCGGTGATGTTGTATATGGCTCATCATACTAAACGCTTTTACCTGGAGTTTTACCCACAAATGCTGCTTTGCCAAGGGCTGTTGTTTTTTCATAACATCTTTCTGGGTCTCATTTGCCACATTTCCCATTGTCACATCTTCCGATATGGTCCCCCTGCCCTCTGACCTGATCCGTTATTAAATGTCAGCTAACATGCTGGGCCATCTTGGTCCTCACCTGTGTGTAGATGTAGCACCCTTGCAATGTGAGGAGCTAAAGCCAAGAACAAAGTCAGCAGCAGGTCTGGGATTCACACTCTGCTCAGCAGTAGGTGGATCAGAGATGTTTTTGTCCATTCCTTTTGACATTGAACATTAGCATGGTATTTTTCTCAGATATAGCCACAGTTATTTCCTATATGAGTGAGCCAACAGCAATAGACCTTACATTTTATGCTGCATCCTTTGAAAGTTATATTGTTACCTTTTCTCTTACAGCATTTAAATCCTTGGTAGGTATTTTTAAATAATGCATTAGAGTGCTTTAAAAACTAGAATAAGTTTATATCATCCTAAAACCTTAGGCTGAAAGGGGAGTAGTAATTGCTTTGTTGTGTATTTAGAGCTGATATCCTCTCCCACACAATTTATTAAAATGATAGAAACACTATTGTTCTTTTTACTAAAATGGAGCTAAGTCCTGACAAGTGAAAGCAGTTCAGATCCTGATCCAAAATAACATTAGTAGATGATCTGGTAATTAAATTTGTGAAATTGAAAGATTAAAATGTTATTTTCTTACTGCATTTGAAAGACAATGGAATATTGGTCAGCTTTTCTGTTGGTGGTACAAAATATCTGACATGTACAACTTAAAGGAAGAGAGGTTTGTTTTGGCTCATGGTTTCAGAGGTTCCAGTCCACGGTTAGGTGGTTGCAAAGCAAGAACATCGTGGTGGAAGAGCATGGTGGAGCAAAGCTGCTCACTTGCAGCAGCAGGAAGTCAGATCACAGGGGAAAAGTGCCAGAGAGGTAGAGGCCAGGGTCCAGATACAGTTCCAAAAATCATCCCCTCACAACCTGTTTCTCCAACAAGGACCCCCCTCCTAATAACTCCCCAGCTGTGACCTCACTGATGAGTTAACGCATTGATGAGGTCAGTGCTGCACAATCCGGTCACCTCTTCAGGAGCCTCTTAACCCGGTCACTTCAATGATCAAGATCCACAGCACAGATGGCTACCTGGTCTTCTCAGGAACAGTGCTGACAGGAATGCATCTGTCAGGAAATGGAAGGTTATGCTCAGAATATAGGTTTCTGCTAGATTCGAGCTTGTGCTTAAAATGTTGAGTTTCCAGGAGAATGACTGCTTCTTTCTTGTATAGAAATGGATAGGCAGGCATCTTGGATAATCTACTGAATTCACTTCATTTTTTTAAAGCAATGGAAATTAAGACTCATGGAAGTTTTTTTGTTTGTTTTTGGTTTTTTTGGCAATACTGAGTATTGAACAGAGGGCCTTTGCACTGAAATACATTCTGGCTCCTCCTCCCTCCCTCCCTTCCTATTTCTCCCCTTCCCTGCCCTGCCCTGCCCTTCCCTCCCCTCCCTTCCTCCTCTCTCTCTCTCTCTTTCTGACAAGGTCTTGTCAGTTAATATCTGCCCTTGAGTAAGATTCTATTGTATGGATGTACTCAAATTTGTTTATCTATTCATCAGTTTATGATGAACTATATGGTTTGTTTCTACCTTTTGGCCATTATGAATAATGTTGTGATAAAATTCACTTACAAATATTCAAATATTTGTGTGGACAGATACTTGTATTTCTTTTGGGTATATACCTAAATATGAATAGATAGTTTACTCTTAGACACTACTCCTAAGAGAAAAAAGACAGACTAAAATGATCTTTCAAAGTTAACACAATTATTCTTAGAATATAATTAACTCACTATTTCATTAGGGAAGCAATTGCTCCTTTATTAACTTTTTAAGCATTTGTGAATAGGTACCTGAAAAATTTATTTTAGATACAATTTGCCCTAAAAGCAGAAAATATCTAAAATGTGAGACAACATGTATGTCTGTGTATGTATTTTATTTCAGTACTTTCTATCATTTAGATGCATATTATTTCATTTAGATAAATATTATTATTTCATGTTTTATATTGCAATGATCAGAATTATACCACAGAATCAAAAACCAACTATAAGGGCTGGAGATTTAGCTCAGTGGCACCCATGCCTGCCTTGCAAATGCAAGGTCCTGAGTTGGATCCCTGGTACTAAAAAAACAAAACAAAACAAAAAACCAACTATAAGTGAAGAAAGTTGGCTCAAAAATCTGCATCTTTTCCATAGAAATGCAAAGCTAACACAAAAAAGCCATTTGAAAGCTGGATGCCAAGCTATTGTCTTTATAGTTATGTATATTTGTCATTGAAAAAAATTACTCAATGAAAAGGGTAGGAAAAAACCAACCTTTCCTAATTACAATAAATAAAAAACAACAAATAAATGTTTTCGATGAAATGTAATGACATAAGCAAATGCCTGCAATATAATATTAAGTATAATAGAAAACCACATTCCAACATCAAAAAATTGCCCATGAGCATTTTCCCAGTTTTACAAGAAGAGTTCAGATGATATAAATATTTAAAGATGCTAAAAGTCATGATTTTTCAGTGGCTTTTACATTTTCCTTATACTTTATGTATTTTTCAAAGTTTTATATAGTTATGATGATTTGCAGAGAGAATAAAAATAACTATAATTTAAAAGTTATACTTTTCATATTTATTTTGAAGATTATCATGCAATTCAACAAAACCTGATTCATTTTACAAAAGTATCAACCCATTCACATTTTTAGATGCATGCAGGTAACAAACCTCACTAAGGATTCTATTGGATTTTCATGACATAAAAGAGGGACAGTCATTTGTTCAGGGAGTGATTGGAATGCTGTCCTGAAAATGGAAGCCTGAAGTTGCTCAAACATTTCAACTAGTGCTTCTCAACTAGACATTTGGTGCCACGACTTAGGGGCATGGGCATTACAAGAACATCTAGAGTGGCAGCTCTGGGTCTTGTAAGACCCAGGCCAGCTGCCTCAGCAAGCCTCAGCCCAAAAATGTTCCAAGGTTAATAAACCCTGATATTGATGATCCATATTTTAAAAATTCAGTCATTTCATTAGTTTGGATGCCTCAAATGAACAATAGTCATAAAAACGTATTTTATTTCTGAATAATATGTATTAATTGCCCATGTTGATGGAAATCAGTGTAATATTTCCATACAGCTTGCATTTAAATATCTAAATGTTTTTCTTAGACCCAGAAATTCAAAATGTAAGTGTTAAATCTGAAGTTGGTACCTATGTGTAGAATGAAAACATACTGTAATTTTTGCAGTTAAGCAAATATGTGGTGCATACATTAGAGTCGGCATTACTTAAAGTTACTACAAGAAAAAGTGGAAATTGAGATTTTGACACTCACTATTGTTTAATGAAAAATTTATGCTAAAATGAATTACTTTTGGAAAATAACATTTTTGTATCTGAGTCTCTTATTGATACTATAAGCAAATAGGAATTTTTTCCTTCATTAGAGTGATGCTGTAAATCTAATTTATTGCATATCTGCTAGAGACTTTATATGGAAATTATGCATTCATAGAGTTATTCTGATGTATTGTTTAATGAAAAAACATGACTGAACCTTCAAGGCTTTTTGTTATGTTACAAAAATGACACAAAGTGCATAAAAATCTAGTTTTGGAAAAGATATAGTCACTACTAAAGGATAACTTAAAACTGAATGTTGTACAAAATTAAGATGACTGAAAAAAAGCAACATACATAGTGAGACTGTTGCGAGCAGTACCTAGAACACTGAAACTGCCTGAACAGAGTTCAGAGAAATAAAATATTTGTAACTGACAGCAAGTGTCCGCAAGGAGTGGAATGAGGTTTGATTCTTCAGCGTTGTCTCCCCCTGGTTCTCATCAGCTCCTCCCAGGCTTAGGAAGAGTGACTCTCTCAAAATAAAGACATCCAGGTCCTCTCCATATCAGGGCTTTTGCTCATTCTTCTCCCTCTTTGCTTAGCAAGCCCCTGATTTTAAAAAATAATGACAAAAATACTAACTCCCAACCCTAAGTTTCTCCTCCTTTGTTTGGACCCATTACCTTCTGCCCTTTTCCTTCTGGGTACATTTCTTTCTGTTCTGTGATGCTGGGCATTTGTGGTCATTCACTGTCTGGTTGTCTTAAGTTGTTTATTGTCTGTCCCTAATACCCTGCTGCCCAATGGGGAAACCTTACTGCTGAATGATTCGCTCACCACCCGCAAGAGTGGTGACATAGTGATTATTGAGTGAATGCCTGAATGATCTTGGTAAAGAGAATCTAACAATATGTTAAACATTATTAGCCATGTGCTATTTATGCTTGCATATATTTCACGTGTTAGAGACAGACTGGACAATTACTCCATGAGACCCATGGTATAGTTGGGGAATGGCCAAGACCTCTTCCATAGGTGTATGTGTGGAGAGGGTATTTAGAAAAATACACAGAAGCTACTTAGGCAAGATGATCACAGAAGGATCCCTGAAAAAATAATGCCTGAGCGTTGACTTGAAGGAGAAACAGATGTTTCCCAGAGGAAGAGAGGGTAAAATAGGTTCAAAGCAGAGGAATTCTCCCACATCACCATGCATATCTAGTGCATAATTTTTTTCACTTATTTCCATAGGAAATACAGAAGCTCTTTTATTTCTTCAGTGTTTAATTTTGAGTAACCTAACTGTGGACACCAAGATGACAGTACTCAGTTGGAAGCTGCTTGGATCTGCAATGAAGGAGGGAGGCCTGCACTGGGCATGCACTTTGGAGTAGTTGCAACCTTGCAGAGATGGGGCTTGAGGAGTTAGGTGAGGCTGAGACCTTCCCTTCCGGAGACTCTCTGCAGATGGAAAGAGCACAGGGAGAAGCAATGGGAGATGTAGCCACAAAGACGCAGGAACCAAAGGTGTGGGGAGGAGTTTCCAGGGCTAGGGAGGGGAGCTGTGCCACTCACTGAGGGTGCAGGCCACATCTGTGGGAGACAGGATGCCCAGTAGGGTCTGATTTTACACACAGCCCTGAGATTGCTGCGAGAGCAGTTCCGTGTTAGTGGTAGAGGTTTAATTCCAGGAATCTGGGTTAGAGGAAGGAATAAGCAATGTGAGACTAGAGGCAACATGTGTCGATTAGTGTTTCAGATGAGTGAAGAAGTCTAAGAAGAGAAGTCAGCAGTTATTTCAGGTCATGGAAGTCTGTTTTCAAAATCTTAGGAAAGTAGGGTGTTTGGTTTACAGACAGAGCCAAGGAAGATGGAGAAGTTGAAAACGTAGGGCAAGTGGCATAGCGGATGGCATTGTATCCTCCTGAGGTCTAAAAAGTGATATTGGATTAAGTGCTCTACAGATTTTGTAATGTGTTCGAATAGCTTAAATTGTTAAATACAGTAACGCTTTCACATAGATCATATTATTCCTACTGTACAAAAGTAGAAGATGAGATTGAGAAAGTTTTAGTAATTCACCCAAGGGCACATAGCTAATAAACGTCAAAGCTGAGATTTGAAATATTGTCTGTCTGCTCCCAGTCTCCCCTTCTTCCCCACTAAGCAATGCTGGCAAGTTCAGGTTCCTCCACAAGCGTCTGCTCTCAGCGTGGTGACACTGACATACAAATTAGACAATGCAGAAAGCAAGGAGGAGGAACTGTCTCGGCTTGTTTTAAAATACAGCATCTCACTGTTTTGCACCTAAAGAATAAAATAGTAGCAGACTGAAATTTTTCTCTGAATCGATGAAATCATGCTCCAGGCTCTACTCCAAGTGCGATCAGCAGATGGGAAGTATGGGTATCACAGGTAGATTGTTAGAAATGCCCCTTCCTAGTCCGCCCCACAGACCACGTCAGAATCTCTAGGAGTGGGATTTACAATCTGGCCTTCCTGAAACTCCAGCAGATTCTGCTGTGCAGTAAGGTAGAGGAAGCGCTGTGTGGCTTGGTCTGCTCAACAACGTGCGATTTCATTTGGAAGCACTTTTCAAAAGACAATTCCGCTGAAAGAGTCACCTGGAATCCCAAAGTAACTCGGGGACCACCGAGGTCCACCAAGTAGGACCAGCAAGGCCGTCACTACATACTGTCAGTATCATACATGGGACTGTATCCTGAACTGAAATTGATAGCATTACTATTATATTATTATAGACCGCTAATGTTTTAAACGTTTAACTAAAGTGAAGGAAACAAAGAGAATCACAACTTAAAATTACCAATTAAATTTCTGTAAATACAGGAGTTTATTCTGGAAGTGAAAGGTAGTTGCTGACATATAAATTGTGACAGGAATATAAGACAAGTGTCCCTGTGTTCTGAGTTAATAATATTTTGATAATTATGGCATAAACCACAGCACGCTATGGTCTCTAAGAGAAGATGAGACTTTCCAGAGTATTTGTGGTTTTTACATCTTCATCGTGAATGACTAGGTAATAGGTTCATAGATTTCAGTTGATTATAACCACTGTTATAGCATTAAATAATTATTTGACCATTTTGAGAAAGATAAATATCATAGAACATGATTAGTATGATTTTTTAACATCACCAAGATTTTAAAGAATTCATAATTCCACAAAATTTGAATGCAATAAAATAATTGGACCCAACCAACATGTTTTCAATAAATTCAATAAGTTTCAATAAGTTCGTTACACCTGTGCTTCCAGCTATCCTGACTCAAACTTTCATTTTAAAGACATTGTAGTCATTGGGAAATCAGATTACACTTTGCTCCTTACATCCTTGTCTTTCATAGAGTCCACTATTGCTTCCTTTTTATGCTTTTGTTTGTATTGTGGCCCCCTGGCCTTGCCTCCTGCTCTATTCTTTCTAGGTTTCTTCCCCACCCTTTCTTTTATCCCAGTGAAGGAAATCTTCATTGCCAACTTGACTAACTTGAGAGGCCCCTTAGGGGACTGGTAGGGCATACTTCTGGGTATGTCCTCGGGGATTATATCTGCTCCCTGCCCCTTCCTCTCCACTGCTCTTTCCCTGTGATCTCCTTCCGAGCCACCAGGAAGCAAGCAGCTTGGCTCCACAATGCCCTTCCACCACGGTGTTTCTGCCTTGGAAACAGCCAGCCATGTTCTGAAACTTCTCAGATTGTCGCCCAGACTAAACTCTCCTCCTTTAAATTGCAGTGTTCATGTTTTGTCCCAGCAATGGGAAATCTTTCTGTTACACAAAGTTGGTACTGGGAGTAGGGTGTTGCCATGACCCTGTGAAGGACATTTTGGAAATGGTTTGCAGCAGAAGTTTAGAAAACTGAAGAAGGAAGCTAAAGAAAACCTAAAATGCTGTAAGCAGAGGCTGGTGGGTGATTCTGGTAAGAGCTCAGGAAGCCAGAATGCTGACAGGAATGCAGACATTTAAAGCTAGGTTCATGAGGTTCCAGATTGGAATGAGAACTCTCCTGGGCAACTAAAGACACTCATGAATGAAGACTTCCGGAACTGCCTCAGAAAATGGCAAGAACAATGGGCTAAGTGTGTTAGAAGCGAGGGGGAGGATTTTGAAAGCAATTAATAGCAATGTATTTTACCTGTAATACATTTTTAAATATAAACATTCACCATATTTTTTATCCCTCCCCTGCTATGTACAGTGTTTTTTTTATTAATTTGTTTATCTATAATATGTTGGAGAGAAAAATATGGAAGAAGAAGACAGCTGGCTTGGCAAAGACTAACCCCTTAGTGTGGAAGTGATGTGCATGATCGGTTGTCCTTTTTGACCAGGATTCAAGCTCCAAATTAACCTGATCCTGACCCTGATTAAATGATTCCATGAAGAAAGTCAGTGCCACCTGGTAAATATACACAAAGTTCAAGTTTTCAATATTGGTGCCTTTTAGAATTTGCATACATGAACAAAAAGATCTCCAAGAGATTCCCTAGGCAGGACATTAAAGACCAAGCTATGCCTGGAGCCTAAGTGATCAGGCCCAGCACAGATCATTGTTTGCAGCCTTGCACTCCAATGAATGTTACCCACGTACAGCAGCGGAAAGGCCAAGCTTTCTGAGCAGCGTTAGAAAAGAAGTGCTATGAGGGAGGACAAGGGGACGGCCTGCAGTGTCAAGGAAACCTAAGGGATTGTTCAGACAAATTATTTCAGCAAACCTCCACATATCCAGCTAAAAGCCAAGCACCCTAACATAGTTTTTGCAATGGCTTTTCTTGAGCTGTTTTATTCTTATCTAGGTGATGTTTGCAAGAGCTAGTTTATTAGCCAAGAGCCCCAAAGGGAATGTGTACCAGCTGAGTTGGGGAACAAAGTATGGCCATTCTTTTGGTAGGAAAATGGAAACAGTAAAATAAATTAAGCATTCTTAAAATCATAAAACTCACCAGGGGTGATGGTGCACGCCTGTAATACTAGCATTTGAGGAGGCTGAGGCAGGAGGATTGCAAGTTCCAGCCCACCCTGGGCAACTTAATGACTTAGAGAAATTCTATATCAAAATTTTAAAAGGGCTGGGGATGTAGTTCAATGTGAAGGTGCTGGGTTCAATCCAAAAAAAAAAATGCCTCCTACAACTCAGTTCTAAAAGACCATGGTTAAAATTTCATTTGTAATTTGAGTCTATAGACAAGATAAAAGTTAAGTATATATTTTAAATTTTGTTTTTTTGTGTATTTGGGGGTTTTTTTGTTTTGTTTTTTGGTACCAGGAATCAAACTTGGGTCTTTGCCCTTGCACAGCAGGTGGCGAAACCACTGAGCTAAATCTCCAGCCCCTATATTTTAAATTTAAAATATTGTTCAACATGCCACTAAAGCTTAAGAAATATTTAATTTTTTTAAAGAAAGAAGATGTTCATCTTTGTTCAGTGTTGCTGCTCTTTGTTAGAATGTTCGTTTCTAATAGAAATTAGATATTTCTAGCTCATTTCTAATAGATATTAATTATCTGGTGAATACTATAGAGAACAGTGAGTGAGCTTCTCTCCAGACAAGCTTACTATTGCAATCACCATAATGACCAATTATGTTTGTTCTATTGTTCATTATAAAAATGGAAAATTTCTGAAAGTCTCAAAAAAAATACCCAAGTAATATAAGAAAATATATAAAGAGCATGTTGAGTGAAAATTAATTTAGTCAAATCAAAACTAAATACTGAATGCATATTCCATGACAACAAGTAAGATAAGGATAGAATTAAAGGATGACTTACTTGAAAAAAGTATTTTTGGACTAGAAGCAATATGCAGACCTGTGAAGGAATTAGTAAACTTGTTTCCTTGGCATTTGGGAGTCTGAGGGTATGCAGGGATTTTGGCAGGGAATTTTAAATTACGAGACTGAGGCCCATATCCTGACTATGCTACTTGGACCAATCAATTAATTAGTTTGCACCTCACCTATAAAAAACAGAAATAATAGCAATGTCTACCTCTTCTGATTGTTTTGAAAAATTAAGTGAATTTATGTATGGGAAAGTCTACGAGAAATTACAGTGCAACTCAGGAATTTCAGTTATTACGTGCATATGTTAATAATTCTTAGGCTTCTGTTTAGAGAGCTGAGTATAATTTTCACCAAAAACACTTGCAGCATCTATGATGAGCTAGAAGTGCCAAGTTCATGGGCATCTGTTGAGGGACTCAGCACTTTAAGTCTTTTTAGGTAAAATATATCAAGAACTGTTACTGTAGACACTGCAATGTATATACCTGCACTTTTGTCTATAAATACCATTATTGCTTTATTAGTATAAATTTCTTCATTTACCTGGAAATAATTACATTAAAAAGTAAATTGTGCTTTCTCACAATGGAAAAGAGATGATCACTAATATATGTGAAGCTGTATATTGACATCACTTTATGATTTTATAAGTGATACATTTTCAGGTTTTACTTGTCTGAACTTTATGCTTCTCTATCAGTAAAAATTGATAATAGCTCAGGGTAAGCATTAAAGACAAAAATTCAGACTGTGAGAAAATTATTTTAATTTAGCTCTACTATAGAGATGAAGTATGATGTTGATACTAATATTAAAATCTCTGATAACGTGCTTTTTTGTAGGCAGTCTATCATACTAGTAAAACACTAGATGAAGAGTTGAAAACCCGTTTCCATTCTCAACTTTCCTACTAACTTATTTCATAACTTTAGAGAAATTCATGGGCATCAGTGTGCTGCAGGTTTTTATTCTATAAGGAAGGTGGGGTAGAGCTGAGCAAGAATCCCCTTCTTGTCCCAGAAATCTCTCCTCCTCCTGAGCGTTGCATGGATTGTAGTGCTGGAGCCCTAGGAATTAGTTGCCAACGCTTCTGTTTAAAATGTGCTGGGTTCTGCTGTTACTGTGGCTACAGAAAGAATGGAAATTCTATGGCAGTACCAATTCCTTTTTAAATTGCCATGTTGGGGTCATTTCTTTAAAAAAAAAAAAAAAAGATAAAGAGCAAATTGTGACCGGTGGGCCTGCTGTCCTGCAGAAGGGAGTCAGTTACACGGCTGAGTAGAGCATGACCATGCGGACCTATGGCCGCACAAAAGCAATTATGCTTTCCTCTGTATGGCTCAGACCAACTTTTGTCTTTTGATCATAGAAAATTATTTCCATAAATAAACTGTGACTATAAATATTTCTATGATATCTTTATGGAGATAAAATATCCCATACTAAACTACTATTTTGAATAGCGTGAGACATTTGGGAAACTGGTAGCTTCACAATGAGTGCTTAGCTGGATCACCTTCTGACCCAGCTTGGAATGGGTCTCATGCACACAGACACTACTGTTCCACCGTTACCAGTTGCGCTTTGCCAATCAAGAGAACTTTTGCTAGCACCTGGGGACTTTCAAAATGCCAGAGTCACTGCTTTTCTAGCTAGAGCACAAATTTAGGAGAAAGTGCTCTGAATCTGGGTAACACCTGTTATATAAGTTCCTCCTCTTGTAGTTGTTGATGTTGAGACAGAAGACTGAAATTTAGGTGACAATTCTCATGAACATCATTCCGACATGGCCATCCACAAGGACCCCATAATACATGTTTCCTAATAGAATAAATGGGATGAGATCCCCTTTTGCCTGGGTGGTAGGAAATTAAATTTCAGTTGATGGGGGTCTTTCTCTCTCTAGGGTCACACAGAAATCCAGGTGTCTTTGTGCTGTTTTGGACACACTGCTCCTTTGAGGGAGAGGAATGTGCAAGTTCTCACCACCCAGGGTGCCTGCCAGCATCTTCCACTCCTGCCTTCCCCCACTCACCTGTCCCCCTGAGAGACAGTCTGCTCTCAGCACTCAGGAGACTTCAACAAAAGGAATCTTTCCACAGGCCCCCTCTGCTCTGCTTCTTGAGAATATGGCTGGGCATTTTGCTCTCCTCCATCCTCCAGGACCCAGCAAATCTCTTCTTCCTGAGAATGAGGAACTATGTGATAAGCCCTGCCAGTTTTCTGCTCCCTGTTACACATTCATGATTTCGGAGCATCCTAAGCGATCTCATCTCCTTCTCCTGGTGAGAGAGTCACATCCTCCGGAAGCATTCCTGGGAGCACCGTATTTCTCTTTTGAGTGAAGGCATTGGATATTGATTTTCAGGACCAAATTTATTTTCTATCTTCCGTTCTCACAGGCTGCTTAGACCAGACGACATTCACACATGGATGGAGCATCAGTTGCTAATTAACCGCTCTTAAAATGTACTTATTTCTAATTCATAATTTTAAAAGAAATTGAAGAAATCACAGTAAAATACCATTATCTTCCTCTATGGTGGCTCTTTTTTTTAAAAGAACAAGCAATTGTAAGTGTTGGTATTTGGAGAAATTGGAACCTCTAAGCCTTGGTGGTAGAAGGTAAATAGAACAGGCATTCTGGAAACACTCTGATACTTCTTCAAAAAGTTAAACCTAGAGTCCTATCTGACTTGGGAATCCCACTTCTCAGAGAAGTGAAAACATTGTGTGCACATAAAAACTTCTGTACAATTTTTCATTGTAGCATTGTTCAAAATAGCCCAAAGAGAAAATATGCATGTCCATTATGACATAGCCACAGGATGGGGTGTTATTTGACAAGAAAAATGAATGAAGAACTAATGTATGCTACAACATGGATTAACCTTGAAAGCCAGGCACAAAACCCATACCTGATTCCATTTATATGAAAAGTCTAGAATTGGTAGATGCCTAGAGTTAGAAAGTAGGTTTGTGCCTGTCTACACTAAGGAGGATGGGAAATTGGAGAGAAAATGTTAAAGGTATGAGATTTCTTTCTGGAGAGATGACAATATCCTAGAATTAGAAGGGATGGTTGACCAAACTTACAAATATATTAAAAATCACTGAACTGTATACTTCAACAGGATAAATTTTATGGCATGTAAATTATATTTCAATTTTTTAAAGGCCATGGTCAAATTATTCCACATTGTCTAAGGAGATTGTTTTAATAGACAGCATAATTTCTTTTACAGTAAGTAAAAGGATTTTGGCCATAGAGATTTTTTTAAAAAAAACTTGTTTTTCTATTCTAACCATTATTTACAACCTAATCAAAGAGAATAGAATCGTTTCTAAAAGCTGGAGCTGAACATTTCATTCTCAAAATTCCCTTTTGGATTCTACACAAGCTCAGATGTTAGGTAGAGTAGTTCCACAGCCAAGGGCAGGGTGCTTCCGCCTGTTACCACCCCGGGCCTGACAGAGCCAGGAAGTCAGTACATCAGCGGGACAAAGATGAAGAGAGGGCTGCAAGGAGAACCCTACTAGGCACTGGGATTTGGCTGAGGGCCACACCCAAGCCCCTTGATGTCCTGAGAGCTGGGAGGTAAGAGGGCAAATACCCTTAAGCCCCCCAGCTTTGCTCTGCTCTCTCTCTTACCTCATGAGGTCAGGCTGTCTCCCAACCTGAGCAAACCCACCAGAGGCCACAGCTGGTAAGTGTCATCCATTCAGGTCGGATTTTCAGGAACACGGTATGTTATGGTAGAGAGCACTTCCGCTGGAACAGGGTTTAAAGAGCCAGTGGAACTGCATTATTTCCACCAGTTCTGGCAATTGCCTGTACTGAATTATTGCTACGTAGTTTATCACTTCTAATAAACTAAACTTTTCTCAATGAAAAGAACTGAGTTTTGCATATTTGTGTATTTCTACCACTACTTTAAAGATTGTTTGGCAAACTGAGGGTTCAGCTCAGTATTAGAGCTAAACAAATGTTGGTCTGAGACACATAGAGCTAGGCGTGTACTAGGGCCTGGGTTTAATCCTAGCACCAGAAAAAAATTGTTTCTCATATATGTTAGGAATTTAACAGATGTTAATTGAATACAAAATGAAAAAAATCGACTTTTTTTAATACCTAGGAATTATAAATGTAATTTGCATGTTAACTACCAGTTACAGAATTCCTGTCCCTAAGGGATGTGTGAGAGAAAATAATTGGCTTCTTTCACTGCTGAGAATACTTTTAGTCACTTTATTGGAATTTATTATATTTTTAATCCAGGTATATTTTATCTTAAAAAATAACAAGAGAAAAAAAGAAAGCTTTTCGCTGAAAAACGTTTTCTAAAGGTTACTTAGCACTCACTCGTGTTGAGATGCTGGTTCCCTCTTTCTGCAGGTAATGACAGCCTAAAAATGTCACCAATTCAAATACAACCACGTGGACTCTTCCTTTTAAAGTTCACTTGTGGAAATAATTACCAGTATGGATTTTTTTTTTTAAAAAATGGTAACTCTTTTAAAGTATGCTACTCTGTGGATCACATTCTGGCAATTGAAATATTTTTCTCCCTTCTATACAATGAAGATGCTAAAGGTAAACCACTATATAACTTTTGTAAGAAAAAAGATACGAAGCTTTATTTGTAACTATTTGTGTATATATTTTTTAAAGTAATGGAACTAATAGAGTATATGAAAAATTAAAAGGATGAGAAATAAATGGGACAAATCAGTAACTGGTTACATTTGTTGTCAAACCAAGTCTAGAGAAATTTCATAATCAGAATGATAACAATATATGGCACCTAACTTACTTTTGGCAGTAAGAGTTTTGAAGAGTTTAGCATTGGATGGAGCTTAGCAGGGCATGAAGTCTGATAATGAAATTGTGGTTTGGCTGAAAATGTATGGACTTCATATCAGAGTCGTTTTATTGTATGATTGAGATATTTTCCAGGCTTACATCCTGCTTTGCATTTGGTGAGGAAAATCAACAACTTAATGAGAAAGGGAGGTTTCTACTTTAAACCAAATGTTATACTGTAAATTATTATACCAATAAAAAGAAAATATAGGTTATTTTGTCTTATCTTGATCTCCCTTTCTCTAATGTCTGCCATACTCTTTCTGAAAAATCAATGATAAGTGGGTCAATTCTCTATCCCATATATCAAGACCCTTTGCTGTGCATGCAATATCAAGTCTCAAAGAGGAAGCACGGCTACTATTTCCATAGCCAAGGGCTGGCTACATTGTTAGCAGGGTTGAGAACCCAGAGTTACCTTCCTGAATTCTTGATTTCCTTTCCTGGACTTCCATGCCTGATAAGTGTAGTCTCTTCACTTTGTTCTTCTCAGCCCTTAGCCCTCTTCCAATGATAAGACAAGTATTTCTGTGGAATTATTAGATGGAATCAATGAATATTTGCATAAAACACCAGCTGGATTTCACTATGAATTACCACTGGAAATTTTTTCAGATTTCCTTAAGATGTGCTAAATGTTTTATCTTTCATTTTTGAAGGAATAGATATTTATTTTTCTTTTGATATCTGACACTTTCTATCCCTCTACTTTCCCTCCTTTTCATCTGTCATTCTACCATCTTGTCATATAAAACTGATTTAGTTAAGGTGTTATTTAAATAGGGAGCGGTGATTTCTTAAGACTCAGAATCAATGTTCTTCAAACTCTCCTTCTCATGAGACACAGCTCCGTTCTGCAGTTACAAGGCACTCAAGAAAGTGCCTTGGATGTGTCTATTTAGCATAAGGTCTTTTAAGTTGACCCCAAACCATTTTAAACTGTCTTACAATTTAAATCTTAAAACAAACTAAAAAGTCTGATTAATAAGTCACATTTTGTGAGATGAACTTGATCTCAATCCCTAAAAGTGGAGTGGTTGTTGCCTTGATCCTATATGTGTATTTTTGTGGATCTCCATTAAAATATCTGGACGGTAAAAAAATATTTTCTTGGCTTGATTAAAGCCCATATTTTATAGTAGTTGACTATGACTCCACTGAGAAATTACCCTCTCAGATGATACCCAAGAACTTCTTTCTTGGAGCTTGCATAAAAAACTTCAAACTTTACTTACAGAGTTATAAGAAAACATACCATTTGCATTCTTCCACATCAGATCTCTGATTTTGATTGCTTTTGTTCTTGTTCACTGGATACTGCAGGCACATTGTCTTGTTAAACTCAGTCAGTAGGAGGGGGAAAGTTAGTGGTATCTTCTATTCTACCCTCATATTGTCTCTGTGCTTTCTTACTGGAAAGAAGTTAATTGTATATGTTTAGCACATGTCTGTGAAAGTTTGGAAAATGCCTTGTAAAACTGTTAAACAAAACTATTGAAAATAGAAAAAAAAACCAGGGAAGACAAGGGGAAAAATATCACCCACATAAGCAAACTCCAGTTTTATAAGAACAATAACAACAACAAAAGAGCTTGAAAATGTACAGTTTAGTAGTAAAACTGCACTATATGTGGGGCTTGAAGGAACCAAGGATGGATTATTATTCTTTCTGTAGTATAACCAAAAGTTCACCATAAAAAGAACAAAATTAAAAGCTAATTATAGAAGTGCTACCACTGTATTGCTGCAGACTTGTAGATGCATTGGAATAGCATTATTAAAATGATTAAAATATGTTCTAAATCTTTTAATTGTACTGAGATCAGTTCTTTACTGTCATTGGACCAATTCATCAGGTATCTTGGCTCCCCTATTTCCACTGAAGTAAAACCATGGGACTTGTGTTTTCCAGATGTTTGTTACACTTCCGTCATAAATCAAATAGTAAATCAACCTGGTTCACTATTTGGTAAAGAGCCTGGTCAGTTCTTCAGAAAAATATTTATTCATGTTTCGTATTTATCAAAAGCATAAAGATGCCTATTTTTTTTCTTTTCTCATATTTATTTTTTTTCCTTAAATTATTTATTGGTACATTTTAGGTATACAATACATTTACATTTATCATTGGGTGTTTGTACCTGTACATGATGTATCTTGGTTCTTATTTTTACCCCATTACCTGTGCACCCTTCACCCCCTCCACCCTTCCCTATTTACATAGGCTTTGTTTCCATTTTTCTTCCTTTTCTCATAATTTTTCCTTTCCCTTCTTTCCTTTTCCCTTCCCCTCCCCCCACCCCTACCGCTTTGGACCTTTTCCTATTTCAAATTATCAATTATTTGTT